>JAZEWT010000012.1:23839212-23896958 GCA_036362905.1 Mordacia mordax
CCGGCGACAGCACCTAGTGACCCATTACATCACAAATTAACGCTCGACACCTCCCTCAGCCAATCGCACCGTTGCTCGGTGCGATCCCCGGGTGCGGGTGTCAGGGTGCACATAGCCTGGCATCGCGCAGAGCTAGGCACCACACACCAACTCATCATAAGCATACAATACACCTACTACTCGTCACAGTGCTGTTGGACCCTTTTTCATAACAACAACAGAACAGTCATACAAACGTGTTTGCAAAAATCTGTGAACTCCATCCATATTCGGTGTGGTCGTCCGTGGACATATTCAAGTTAAACATTAACATTTGTAATTAATTCATCTGTATAAATCACAACATTGTTTCTACCTATATACCAACTAGAAATGTAAACAAACAGCAAGAAGATAGACAATGCATTGAGATTCCAGACAAATACAACGACTTATTTAAGAGTGTAATAATCCATTACTCTGGCTTCCAGTTTAAACACGTGGTACTTATATATTCAATCCACTGAGTCAATCACCACCTTTTGATTCCTTCAGCACGAGCAGTCGATTTCCCGCAAGCATTTAAATTGTGTACTATGGAAAAGCATATAACAACGCGATGGGTTAAGACCCCGTGATTGTGTGGTGCCAAGCCCCACGCCGTGCCAGGCTAGGTGCACCTGGACACCCACAACGAGCGATCGGGCGATGAGGGGGGTCGTGGCGTCATGGGGTGAGTGGGGATGTCGTGCGTGAAGGCCGGTGCCGGGTTCATCGCCGTGCCAGGCTAGGTGCACCTTGACACCCACACCCAGCGATTGGGCCATGAGGGGGGTCATGATGTCACGGGATGAGTGGGGTCGTGCATGATGAGCAGTGCCGGGTAATGGATGTGTGGATGGCTGAGTGGGGGGTGTCGTGCGTGCTAGGCTGGGTGCACTTTGCCATGCCCAGGGTTTGAGTCGGGAGAGAGGGCTCTGGTGCGAATGGCTGTGGGAAGTCGTGCGTGCTTAGTGGTGTTGTTGCTGCGGGATGGTCGACCAGGTGCGCTTGTGTGCGGTAAACAGGAAGGACGGCCGGATGGATAATATGTCTGATATCACGCACACACGAAGCGCCTTGTAGATTAAAGGCAAAGTGAGGGTCAGCTGAGAGGGTCGGTGATGGGAACGCGGAGGGCTGACGGTTGACGATTTGGTTTGTGAGTACTCGCCGCCATCCGACATAAAGGTTCAAGATTAATTCGTGAAGCAATCGAGATTCACATGACAGAAAAGATTCTGAACCACAAACAAGAAATGAGAATAAAGCTCAGCCAAAACTGGAGGCTAGTTATTGAAGTCAGCAGTGCATAGATATAGAGCTCTGAAATGCGGACATCAGAGGAGAATCACCGAGTGTTTGGAAACTAGGAATTCTTTCATGAGATGCAAACTAGGAGATTAGTCACAGGCGTAACAGAATGGGGTGAATGTGATTCCGGGGTGTGAGCAAGACAATAAAACCCTTTCAAGTGGACCCTGACAGTCGTCCATAGATCCTGGAATGCAGCGACTCTATGGAGGGGACTCGAGGCATACATCGTACCTGCATATAAATAGGAGTCACACACAACACATGCACACTGCGCCTGAGGATGCCTCTAACGTGTGAGGCGAAACGTCGCGAGGTGGAGAGAGGAAGCGAACGACGCGGCTGTCCCGAGAGAGCAGTTTTTCGAAGCAATCATCATGCATCGAGCCGTGAAAACCTACATCGTTATTATGTAGATAGCGACAGACTGTTGACGCATGCAGCGTGAAGAGGTGCGGAGCGAGTGTTTAATAAAGTTCCGCAACGAGAGAAGCTTCCCGTATGTGGTGGCGCCGCCGCACGAGGAGAAGCGCCAGCATGTCCTGGGGTCTACGAGCGCGCCAATGGGGGCGCTCTCTGGTGATGTGGAGGCCAGCTCGGGGTTGTGCCCTGACAATTGCATCATCGTGCAAACGTCCTACCCATGGAACTGCCGCTGTGAATTTACGAAATGCATGACAAATTGTTTTGTTAATAGTCATATGGCTCAGTGGTAGAGCGAGTGGCTATCGGAAAGTTGCGAGATCACATCCTCGCCCCAGGGTCGACTCAGCTCATCATTACTCCAGGGTTGATAAATTACTTGAGTGCCACATTGTGCAGAAGTCAACAGTAGCCCGATGGATAAACTTGCCCCCTAACAGGCGAATGTATAACTTCTATTACTGACTTAACTGTAAACAGAAGTGTAAAACGCTATGGGTACTTTTTTGCCAGTATACATATATAAGATTACAACAGGTTTTACCGTATCTGGCGATTATGCAGGTGTTAAGATCTTAACACAGGTTTTACCGTATCTTGCGATTATGCAGGTGTTAAGTGTAAAACATGTGGAGGGACGGATACAAAAGAATGTAATTGTTTAATTATTTACGTGAACACAAATAAGCGTCGTGTGTAGACTCTGCTCCCTGTGTTTGCTGTTAATTATAACGACATGAAGTGCTCTTTAACTGTTGCTTGGTTTTTATTACAGGCTTCAGATGCTGATTTGGATGAGATTTGTACATACCAGTTGCTGACCACTGGCATGAGTAAGCTGTTCTCTGTGGATGAAGTCACTGGCCAATTGGCTGTTCTTCAGCCCCTGGATTATGAGACAACACCAGGCCATAAGTATACCTTGCTGGTCAAGGCTATTGATGCAAGTAACAGCGACTTTACATCCATTGCAACGGTCTACGTCAATGTCAAGGTGTGAATATCGTGTGTGCAAGCCATAATATAATTTACCCCACGTCATGCACTTAATAAAACATTTTCAACGACTGTGCTCTTTTAAAACGTGCCGTTTAAATATTTTACTTTCTAGAACTGAAACTATGAAAATATACTTCACGTTGGATCAGGTTGTATTGACAAATATTTTGTTTTACTGTTCAACATTTTAAAAAATATAGGTAGAATGCTTAGATAGTGCTGCATTCTGCCATTTTGGGCCTTTGAGCAAGAGCTCACCAACTGTTTAAGTTAAAAAAGATCAACAACATGTTAGTGAGGCTGATATATCACAGTAGTTGATGGGGTCTTTAGAATACTAGATCTAAGGAAGTATGCTCCTTTAAAACCCTTCATTGCAGAGATGGTGGGCAAGTGTGCTGAGCTGCCATCGCTAAGCTCCTGCGTTTAAACCTTCATAGCTACTCGCAATTACAATAATAAAATGAGCCTCGTGGAAAATATGACTGAATGATAAGAAAAATTCCTATTTTGCATATTTGTCTCCACATAAAAATCGAAGAACTATATTGTTTTACGCATAAAATCAACCCTACGGCTGTCTGGGAGTATTTTTTGGTGGCCTGGGCATATGTGAGCACCCTTTAATTAGGCTTGCCTCTCTTGAGACACTGCACAGTCAAATCGGTGGGGAGTTTTACTGTCCTCTAAAGAAGATATTGGATACTAATACCTGTGGTATCCTGGGGCCTGATCACAGAAAAGCTTCTTATAGCCTCTCAGCGATTTGCGTGAATCCCCCCCCCCTACTACGATTCCACACGGCCTACACTTCAAAATAGCATCGCTCACAACGCAGAGTATCAGGGGAGCCCATGCACAGGCACTAAGATGGACATGCGTTAGTGATCATTCGGCATGATAGATAGATGTTTATTTTTATAGCAAAAAGTATGCAGTGAGCTTGCAAGTTATAGACGTGGGATGCTTGCGCTATAAACCTTTCAGTAACAAAATTTTCAACGCAATGATGTCATCACTGTCCCTACATCAGCCAATCAGCTGCTTGCCACACAACACGTTGCAGTATGGCTGCTATGCAGGCAATTCCACAAGTTAGTGGCCGAGGTGAGTCGTGCGTTGCATATGGCCACTCGGGAGATGAAGGCGGCCGGACGTGGTGCTGGACACCCACCCCGTCGTGTGCCGTGTCGACCTTCATAGGTGCTCGCTAACGGCACTTGACCCTACAGTCTGTTAAGGATATATTGAGGATCTTCGTCCTGGTATTTTGAATTGTACATATATTACGAATGTTATTTATATATTTTAAAATGACGTGAATGCAATTTTGCGTGCATTTATTTGCGTGAGTGTGTACGGGTACGTTATTACCAAAAAAACAAGAGTTAACGACGACCCTAAGGTAGTGCCGGAGGCTCCTGGGGAACAGGTGTTCATTGTGCTTTTTGGAAAAAATCCCCATTTGGTGGAACCGGGAAAACTCAAGATCCACCCTCGGGGTTCCTCCATAAGCAAGAAAAAACTGCTGCATGCGGCCACATGGAATGTTAGAATGCTTTTTGCGGAAGAGAGACTGCACTCCTCTTTTGTGAGCTGGACGGTACTGCTTGAAACTCTTTGGTATACAGGAGGTCTGGTTGACTGGTTCTGGCTCCAGTCATCAAGAGGGGTGGCCAGTCCTTCATTCGGAACAGAAAATTGCCAAACAGCAGGGAGTGGCTCTTCTTCTGAGTAACAGAATGAAGGGGATGTGGGAACATGGTGATGAGATGTGGTAGCTGAGCCTGTGATTCTCAGGCTTCTTTGGGCTCCCCCCTCTATTAATGGGAGGTAAAGAATGGTGGTGGTGGTTGCTTTTGTCCCCACTGGAGGTGAACATTAATGGAGGGATGCAGGCAAGGCTGATGAGTCAGATGTTTTCTATGACCTCTTGTCCCAGGTGCTGGGTAAGGTGGCCCCTCGGGATAGAGTCATCCTGCTAGGGAACTGTAATGCCCAAGTGGGTCATGATGCAGACAACTGGGCAGAAGTGATTGTAAAACATGGGCCAGATTCAACTCAACAACAACGGTAGGAGGTTGCTAGACTTCTGTGCAGCGCAAGGGCTGCTATATGGTGGTGGAACAGCTTATACGGGCCTATGTCGTTGACACCAGGACCCATTGAGGCGCTGATCCGTCCTCTGACCATCAGCTTGTCATCTGCTAGATGTACCTGAAATTCTTCCACGGTGACGGTGGTGGTGGACGTCCACATAGGACCCCATTCAAACTCAAAGTGGCCTGGTCTTGGCTATTTGGTGAGAGTTATAAGCGACAATTTTATCATCGTATGCAGTTGGTGCTGGCATTGTCTCCCCCCACCCCCCCCTCGTCCTAATACCCAGGGGAAATGGATGAGGTTGAGGTCTGTGGCTCATGCAGCTGGAATTGCTGCATTGGGTACACAGTACAGACCTCCTTTAAAAGAGGAGGTGTTCCAGCTAGTCCAGAGAAAGCACCAGGCCCACTATCAACGTCTACAACATCACACGCCTGAGAATGAGGAGGCTTACCACAGCCTTTGCTTAGAGATTTGGAGAGCTGTGTGGCACCTAAGGATGAGTGGTGATTGAGGGCTGCTGGGAAGATGGAGTCTGTCTCAGCAGCCCATAATCACAAGTCATTTTTTAATAGCATCAGAAAGTTGACTTATAGTGCCCCATCCATTGGTCCCTTTCAAGGAGGAAATGGTGATCCGATCACTGACCCCCAGAAACAAGTTCGCAGGTTTGTTGAGCATTTCTGTGAGGTTTTGGGGGAGGATAGCCCCCTTAGCTCCGATAACACCATGGAACAACATGGTTCCTGCTGGGGCTGTGGTGCCTCAAATATCGGAAGAAGTAGCCACCCCCTGCGAGTGTATGACAGAGATGCCATCTGCGGATGAAGTATGTCAGGAAATCCAGGACCTGAGACCAGGAAAAGCATTGGGGGGGGGGGGAGATGATCTCCCAAGTGAAATATCATCATTACAACTCTCTGGAGGACATGATGTGTTCTGCAGGATTGGAAGGATGCCCTAGTAGTCCCGCTCTTTAAGAAGGGGGACTGCACTGAATGTCATCACTCCTCAGTGTTCCAGGAAAGGTCTTGGCAAGGATTATTCAACATTGCCTTGCCAGGCATGCTGAGGAGAGACTTGCAGAACTCCAATGTGGTTTCAGACCAGGGCAGTCCTGCACAGATGCCAGATTATCTGTTTGGCTGCTACAGCAGAGGTGCAGGGAATTCTAACAGGACCTGTATCTTTGCTATATTAACCTGGTTAAGGCCTACGATACCATCAATATGCCAGTGCTCTGGAATGTTCTTCGTGTTTTTGGGGTCTCTGACTGTGCTCGCAATCATTAAGGACCATCATGAGGATGGGCAAGCCTGGGTAAAACGATGTGGTTTGCAGTTAGAGACGTTCCTTGTTTGCCTTGGGATGCAATAGGGATGCCCTTTGGTTTTCCATGTGCAATTTCCATCTGCTATAGGTACAATTGGAGGCTGATTAATGCCTGAGTGCGGTCAAGGAATGGCTTTCCACTGGCGAACCGTGCCATGTGTGTTAACGACTTGATAATTGCAGCTTACTCTGAGGAGTTGGGTCTCTGCCGTTGAACCTGGAGAGTGCCACAAACAGGTGGGGTCTTACCACCGGCCCCACCAAAACCAAGCACCCGCCTTGGTATTTTGTACCACTAAACACTCCACCCCCTCAGCTCTCCATAACTGATGGGTTAGGTGTGGAGAGAGTGGAAAAGTTTCCACACCTAGGCAGTGTGCTCCAAATCAGTTAGGCAGCTTTATTTTTTTATCAGTTGCAAATGTTGTAGAAGCTGCCTGGCCTGTCGCTCCACATGGAGCTTTGGGTCTTCTCAGCTGCAATCATGTCCTCTCTTCTCTATGATTGCGATACGTGGAACCCACTGACAGAAAATCTGTACTGATTTGAAACTTTCTGGCTGGCCCGCCTACGATCTATCCTGGATTAAACTAGGTTGGATTGTGTGAGGAGCTCCCACATTCTCGAAAAATCTGGACAATGTCCCATTGGTGAGCTTCTCTAGCAGGCGAGACTGAGGTGGCTGGGTCATGTAGCCTGCATTCCCAGTCACCGCATGCCCAAACTGCTTCTGTTTGGTCAGATAGAGGGTGTTAAATGGGTGTGGCATGGGCTAGAGACGAGGTGGCCTGCTATGGTACTGAAGGACCTGGAACTGAGTAGATCTGCTGAAGACTGGTACCAGCGATGTTAAGATTAACCTCTGTGGAGGGGGGTATTGAAGGACACTTATGGGCAATTGTGGCAGTCGCCATCCAACAATAGCGGAAGGTGAAGGACCGAAGCTCACAACAATGAGCGGAGCTTAGGGCAGCTAAAACATAGCAATTTTGCACAGCAGGGGGAGTATAAGTGGTGTATCTGTCAGTCATCTCAGTTTAGTAACCCATAAAACCTGGGTCTGTCCTTTGACCTTTTATCGGCAAGCCTTTGACGCTTTACATGGCCTCAAGGTGTTTATGACCTGGCGCAAGCGCTATGGTGATGTCACTGCCACGTAGCGGTCAGTGGCGGTTGTTGTTTGTGACTGAATAATTGCAGTATCAAGGCTGCTCACTACTGTCTGCAGGGTCTCATCGAAATGTACGCAGTTCCCTTGCACAGATCTTGTATGAAATCGGAAGTGGAAAATGTCTTGGGCAATGCAATTTATAGAACTCTGTCAGCCGTTTGCGACCTCAACCTGTCTGTTATATAGAACATGTTTCATCCTAAACATCCACTTTTTCAGCACTGCTTTGTTTTCTGTAATAATATTACAAATTTACTTGTAACCATTTTGTAATTTAATGTAAAATGGTGCCTCTGGTGCAGGACATGAATGACTTTTCCCCGAACTTCACGATGCCACAGTACACGGGTCTGGTGGCTCCAGATGCACATCGAGGGACCTACATCATGTCTGTGCTCGCTGTAGATCCCGACCCTCTGGTATGGATGATCTCTCACGCCACGGTTATAGCCACGTAGCGAATTCTAGTTAGGCATTAGCACTGACGGATGGGCTACCCCCTAGCAGCAAAATCATTGTAATGATCATGTTGCTACACAATTAGTGAGTATTTATACACGCGTGCAAGGGGACACAACTTCTGCTTACATACAGAACAGTTGGGAGATTCGTACACTGGCTGTATTATCTTCTCCCTGTAAGTCAGATAGATTATGGTGACCTCGATGCCCTCTCGAAGAGGTTTCTTGACATCTGTGTGATCCACCAACCCTTGCTACACCTACGGTGCTGAATGATAGACATGCTGTTCCAGCATCCAGCTACAGAAGGTGAAGGAGGAACTCTGTGCTTGTTTTGCGTGGCACTACAGGTGACAAGTTGATATTGCGGACACCTCGGAGCCACTGCTCCGTATAGCCGTGGAAAGTAGAAAAACTGATGATAACAAATACTACACTTGATCTTAGCCAAAAGGCTGAGAAGAATTTACCTATAATTTCAGGTGGCTTCCTCTTATCTGTTTTAATGTTCAGATAACAGGAAGAAGATAATGTATGGATAATGTAAACATAGATAATATATTATGTATGTCATACTGGATTTTTATTTAACACAGACTAATTATTTGTCCAGGATAGCCACACTGCTGAGTTATTTGATGCTCTGTCAGGAGGGTCCTGCATTGGGTTTTTATTTTCAGATGTTTTCAACAAATTATTGATGGCTGCTTATACTATTGGGAGGAGACTGTAGCAGTTGGAGAAAATCCACACACACAAGGGGGCAATACTCTTATCTCCATAAATATGGCACTATGGCAATGAGTAGACTTGCTATACCACTCTCTACTGGCGAACCAGGGTATGGCTGGTCCTTGACGCCCTCGGGAAGGGAGTTTCACGACATCTTTGCGGTGATTCACCAGGCCTCGCTGCATTACTGGATGCACTAATTTCCTTGTCCTATTCACACCCCGGAACTGCCATAACCCCCTCGTGCTTTGTCTGTGGCTAGTCCCATAATTTGCACCTCATGAAAGAAATTCCCAAACCCCTGGTGGTCCCCCTCTGATGTCCATACCCCATAGCTTTATATCTATGCATTACTAGCTTCAATAACTGGCCTCCGGTCACTGATGTCAGAGCCAAACCTCTGGTGTGGACATCAGAGGTTTGGCAGTAAGTCAGTAATGCACAAGGAAATAGGACAAGGAAATGAGTGTTAATTTGATTCAGATGTAGACCGCATACAACAAAAATGACTCGACACATACATAGTACCCACATATATATAGGAGCAACAGGCACTACACACGCACACTGCGCCTGAGGATGCCTCTAACGTGCGAGGGCGAAACGTCGCGAGGAGAGGAAGCGATCGACGCGGCTGTCCCGAGAGAGCAGCTTTTCGAAGCAATCATCATGCATCGAGCCGTGAAAACTACATTGTTACAGAAAGCGAAGGTGCTACAGTCAGTGGCAAATACTTGAACCAGTCATGTACTGCTTCTCTTAGGTCAACTCGGCATGAAATAAGTACATGTTGTAGTGAGCAGACATTGACACTGGGCTGGATTTTCTGTTGCTTGTGAACAACACTTGTCCTGGTGTCTTTTTCTTTGTGTGTGTGTTCAGAATGGTGGTGTAGGTGTGATACAGTACGAGGTTAATGAAGCTCTCTCTGGCGAGTCGGCTGACCTCTTCATGGTGGAGGAGAACACTGGACGTGTCCTCACCAAAGTAAACCTTAATGAGGAACCTAAAACTGTATTCAAGGTGGGCCTCTCCATTGGCATCACCTCCCGTCTGATTCAAGCTTGAGTTTAACTTTGACAGTCAGGGAATTGGCATCTGTGTGTTTGAGTGGCAGAAATACAGTTTGTGAAGAGGTGGCATCTTACATACAGTATTAATGCCTTGTGCTCCCGTGTGTTTATGCACAGCTGGTCCTGTTGGCGCTCGATGGAGGAGATCCTGTTATGAATAGTAGTACAACAGTCACCATTACTGTGCTGCAGCCCTCCGTCATCCCTCACTTCACACAAGACGAATACAGGTGCACACCAGTACCCTGGTGCCCTCAACACACGGTAGCACATCTTGGCTCGGAGGTCTAGGAATGTCATGGTGAGACTGCACAGGCAGCGTATAAGAGCAAAAGAGAACAGATTCAACCAGCTGCAGGCGACCCCCCTCAGATACTGTCAATGATGATGTGACTGTTGATAGAGTTGGGAAAAAACCCCCCATCTGACTGTTCAGCATCGTGCCACTATATAGAACTCATACAACATCTTGTTCAACACACAGCACTGCATATGGTTACCATCCTGGGGCACTGTACTCATGCTAACCATTGAGCGAGTGCGAGATGTCAGGGCAGAGCTTGGAGGTCGCAGTGCATTAACTACCTAGCGGCTGGAGGATCTGGCAGAGGGCACGGGGCGTCGATAACGAGGAGGAGTAGCCGGAGTTGTCATCAGTGGCTTCGGTCGCAATGCCATTATTATTATCTTGATCTTGAGAACGGAATTGAAATAAATATATAAATAATATTCCCATCATTCCATTTCATAGAAGGATTTTGCAGCATGTTTTGAGAATGTTAGCAGTTGTGTAACCTATTTCAGTACAATGGGGTTTTTTGCTGGTCATTTGACGTTTTGGGCCTGTGCTTAGAGAGTGTGTTTAAATAAAAAACAAATTTCATGTTGTAGGAAAATCTGTAAATAATATTACACACGAGAATAAAGTATCATGCGATATTGACGCAGCAAAATGTAGCAGACTTGCAATGACCGAGATAATAATCTACCCATGCTTTGTTTTACAATATTTATCATTGAAAACTCTACACAAATGAATCACTTAACATTTGACAAATTTAAATGTATCACATTGCATGACTAATAAATGGAAGCCTTGTTGTGTGTGCAGGTCGGAGCCCATTAGTGAATTTGCTGCTATCGGAACAAGTGTTATCGTGGTGACAGCATCGGCCATAAACCAAACCATCAGCTATTCAATCATTTCCGGCAACACCGGGGGTTAGTGTGCGTGTATCTGTGTGTGCATGTGTCTGTGTGTGCCTGCGTTTGTTTATGCAAGCCGATAAGGGGATTTGTTTGTCAGATTTTCTGTGGGGTGTGATATTGTAGTAGTTATCACATCAGGACAAGTTCCATTCCCACTTATGGCAGACAACAGTGGCTAATATCTGGGGGAGGTTTCTCTATAATGACTTAGCCTTAAATTAGTACCTAACATATTGTGTAAATACCAGCACTGGGTAGGCAAAGATGGACGACGGATTGCGAGTCAAACGGCCCCCGTACACTTTAATGGCCTTCATAGGTTCTTTCTGGCAGTTATTATTGTCCCATTAGTAAAGGCCACAGGGGTTGCTTTGCATTAGTGATGAACCAGTTTCCTGCTGGATAAACACAACAACTTAAACTAACGTCTTTTCCTGCATTGGATGGATATTTAGTATTTCAACAGAAAATACCAAGTGGGCTTGCAAACTCTGAATGCAGGATTCCTACCATGCAACAAACGTTCGAACTTACCAATGTAACAACAAATACAATCACAAGGTACATAAACAAAATTCACAGCACAAAATTGCGCAAAGATGAATTCCTAACCATAATCACAAAGTAAACACAACTCAAAATGGCACGGAACAAAAAGGGTCAATAATTGCAATAAATTAACGAGACAAAGAGTGCAACAGTGTCAGATTCTAAAAATGTGATGGGAAGATATTGTAGAAACTTATTTCACAATAAAATTAAAACGCATATGCATCCCTTCAAACCTCCTATAAATGTTTTTAAGTTCAATGATGCAGAGATGTTAATTCTAATTGTCATCTAAGGCGGCTCATCTATGGTAGTGACCGTAGCCTCAAGGTCATGGCAACATTAGTCTTCGAGTACTTTTTGTCAGAACAAAGATGCAAAAAAAAGAGATTTTATCTTTTTTGTGCAATTCTACAGGTGTTACAATCATAAACCACCAAATAGGCACAACAATCATTCATACTTGTGGCAAAATTAGCAAACAAAGCTTTGATAATGTATGCTTTGTCCTTGAACTTATTGGCCCACACTAGAGCACAATTTTAGATGTCATTGTCAGCCAGGTGTTGCCCAAAAGCAATTCAGCTCAGGACAACGCAAAATTAATGCATTAATAACGCAGGTCAAGCTGTTTAGTCTATGAGTACTCATTTTTGCCAGTACGAAGATCTTAATACCTGTATAATTGCCAGAAATGGTAAAACCTCTTTGTTGACATCATCACAATATAGGTCCTAAAAACTAGGGATACTCGCCCAAACAGCTTTTGCCCAAAATCTTGATGTACACCGAGGGACATTTTGCATGCAGTGGATTGTAGATGAATAATAATGCATTTATTAATCGGTGCAGTCAACAAATCCATCAAATATTTTGCCGACTTGTCAGTAGGACCTTAAGTATGCACAGGACCCAGTAACTATTTTTGTGATTTTTTTTTAGAGAAGTTAATTTTGAGCCAATATACAGTTTACAATGGTGGGTAGAGGGCATCCAAAGCGACTCTTAAAGTAGAATGATATAGTAGGTTAAGTTTATTTAATACAGTGCTAGAGGCTGATTGATAGATAACGTTGCAATAATTTAAAAATGGTAAAATAGTCGCGTTTATTAAGTCTTTAGTGGAACTGGAATATAATAATAATTGCATTTCTAGAGCACTTTTCTCCCAAGGGTCACAAAGCACTGCACAGAGTTGCGGAGAGAACGGCATGTCAACAGCGACATAAGGACGGCAAATCAGCAACAATAACGTTTTTGGGTTTTTTTTTACAAATCTGAGCTGTGGAGAGAACTGCATGTCAACAACATCAGCAGGACAGTTCAACTGAAAGGCAAACAGTAGCAATACATTATAGGACATAATATATATCAATAAAGAAAACCAAATTGAATTGTAATATTTTTGGTAATTTAATCAACGTGTGACCTGAATTTAAATGTTGAGTCTTTTATGAAAGCAAAGTATTTGTATTTGTCAACTTGTTCAAGTTGTTCGTTATCTAATATATAACAGACGTAGAGATTTGGATGATGTTTTTTTTGTTATTGAGCAAACCACGACTTTAGGTTTCTTTGTATTAAGGACTATGAGTGAGAGAAGCTGGTTTTTCAGGATATTGAAGGAGCCTTCTAGCTTGCAGGAGAAGGGGAGTTGGAGCGAATTGCAGATATAATACTCCATGAAAATAATATTGGGCAGTTCTATATAAGGCAGCAACAGAAGTTATAGGCCTCAAAGCAAGTCAAAAGAAAGCAGTTGGCGTTTCAGTATGTGTGTGTCTGAGATGGATGCTAAGATATCCTGACAAGACAGGGGAAGCAATATACAAGTCTGGGAAACAAACATGGCAGGCCTGTGTTGTCGATTTGATTCATTGGTTGAGGTGGTTTTAACATGTGTTCAGGATGCAAAGGATAGAGTAAGCAACTTGCTTACTTATCTACCATGGGAATAGACCATGGTAGGTAAGTGTTATAGATGTGAGCACATGTCTAGTTTGTGTCTATTTGTTTATTAACATCCCCACCTAATCCACTGCAAAAATATTCTGCTTTCATGCATTATTCCTAGAATGTCTTTGTGTGCATTTCTTCCTCTTCAGACACATTTATTGTTGACAGCAACACAGGAGTGATCAGGACTAACAAGCCACTTGACTATGAGAGTTTTCCACTGTACAACTTGGAGGTGCAGGCCTACTCGCTCCCCATTGGCCTTTCATCCTCAAGCTCTGCTTTTCGCTGTGAGATTTTAAATATATTTTACATATGGTCGTCTGATTATTATGCCCATTGCATTTATATGGTACTAAACTGCCTTGGGTATTAGGGGTAGAGCTAGCGGGTCACAGTCGGAAGGTTACGAATTCAAATCCCAGCCCATCATCTTAACCCCGGAGTTGGTAAAATGAATACTGCTTTGTGGGGAAGTCAGCAATGGTTGTCCTATGGGTAGACGTGTCCTGCAATGACACTGTATAGTTTTCACAACTAGCTCAGGGCTGTAAATAGATGGGCAAAAATTATATTTTATATGGCGCTTGAAGAATCGCGTAATGAACTCGGAAGTACTTTTTCATCACAGCTCATTTCAAACATTTGAAGGGGACCCCAGTGATAAATGTCCCTATGTGGCACAGGGTGACTGCATGTGGCCTGTAAGTAGGCATTAATCTGTTGGTAAGAATTGACAATTGCTATGTGTAATGACAATTGAATAATCTTCAGTATATTGTCAAGATTGAGATGTTTTGCTAATATCAGTTACAATTTATGTTTTCAGCTATGGGAGGACATTAGAGAGCTAGAGGAAGCCTATGGCAAAGGGCTGGAGAATATACAAATTTAACTCGGAAAATCAGCTGAGTCAGGAGTTCTACCTAGGTTTAGTTGCTATGAGCTAAAAGTGTTACCACCTAGCTATGCCGCTGCCTTAAATTTACAAAATCTGGCGAAAAGAAGGAATTGATGATGCTGATGACGTACAGTCGAATTAACATTAACATAATATGTTGCTCTTCAATGAATGTGCCATTCATTATGTTTACTGACATGTGGGTGACATCGGCTTCCTGTGTTTGTTCCCAGCAAACTCGGCAACTGTGGTTGTGTACGTGATGGATGAAAATGACAATCCCCCCATATTTAACCAGACGCTGTATTTGGGCGGTGTGACGGAGGAGACCAAGACGTTTACATCAGTCTTGCATGTCAAGGTGACCGATTGTATGAGAGCTAAGCTCGTCGTTATATTTTGTTCTATTAATATACCTTTTGCAAGAATTTCAGTTTCTAATTCTTTGAGCAATTAGTAATTATGATCTGGCAATATACTTGTATTAAGAAATTTAATAAAATGTATACATAAAAAATGTCAGACCTCTGTTTTTTCTGATGTTACGGTATTAATGCACCCAGCGTGTTATTCTTAAATTTCTTTCATTATATTCTGCCAAATATATCTAAATCAGGCAGAAGACCGGGACATCGGCAATAACAGTTGGCTTGCATATAAGCTGTTGCTACCGTCATCAAGCACTGAGAGCTTTATAATTGAGCCCCCTACTGGCATCATCAAGACAGCCATTCTCTTCTATAACATGCGGGGCATGTACTTCAAGTTCCAGGTTATGGCGGTGGACAATTACGGCGCTGGACTCAGTGGAACTTCTGAAGTGGTGGTAAGTTAAATCACTGAAGATACTTGTGTTTGGAATAGTTGAGCCTTGAGATATATAATGATTGTATGAAGAGACCAGGTTATGCAAAATGCTACATTATATGTTTCTGTATTTGTGCATTCTGCAATATAATGAATTGAATGGTACAAAGTGAGTTTAGCAGCACTGCTGTGCTTTACCAGCTTAATAATGCTGCAAAATAATTTCTGATGTTCCATTAGTAGTGTACAAAATATCAATACAATTATTAATAATACTGGCGTTGAACAGAAAAGATGTAACGTTAATATGAAGACTTTTGTGGCCACTGTTATCCATAAAAGCAATGTTTTGGGTTAGGTCATGCGAAAAAAAATGTGTCATAAACCCTCCTCCACACGATTGAGCCAGTTAGTAAGGTTTTGTCACATGAACCAACATCCCAATTCTTCGCTATCTCAGCACACCGGTGTAAATGCTGTGGGTTTGATCTCCATCTCACTGGTGCGCTGAGATAGTGAAGAATTGTAGCATTCTGTTCACAAGACAAAACCTTACTGATTGGCTGTGTCGGGTGGAGAAAGGTTTACAACAAGTAATTTTGTGTGACCTAACCCAAAAAATTGATTTCATGGAAAACAATTGTATAAATATAATGGGCAATGTCATAGGCAATGTTACAGGCAGCAACACTTATCGATGTGATATGAAGGAGGGCACTTCCATAAATCTCTTATATAACGTCTTTGCAGTCCTTTGTGGGTCACATTGTTATTGCTGCATGCCCTGGTTAAGTTACTAATGCTGCAGTGGGTTTTGTGCTAGCAGATGGTGATGTGTGCTATGTAGATGGGCCATGTGTCTCCTGTGCATACAGATCTCTGTTGTGAACCAGCTGGATATGCAGGTGATTGTCTCAGCGATTCCCCCGGCAGTTGTGGAAAACAACAAGGACCAGCTGACGAAGTATGTGTTTTGTGCTCAGACATCACTGTACTCGGCTCGTCACTGAGTACAGTAGTTCTGTTCTCCAGGAATGGCAATGACTGCATTTACATCTGCACTCAGGCTGGGGAATCGGTGCCTGTGTTCTGATGGAAAGAATTGATTTTTGCAGAGATCTGGTGACATTGTTAAAAAATAAAATGTAATCGGAATAAACCAAGTATTCAGCACCGGGTGTTTGGGGATGTGGGTGAGCGAACGTTCAGCCGCTCCGACATCTGACAGATTGAACCACTATATTTGAGTGTATTTGAAGCAGCCTAAATCACTTTAGTATTGTTACCTTGGTGTAATTTCTATTTCCTTTAATTCTATGATTAATTATCCATAATCATTATATTTGTAAAAAAACAACCCCCAAAACAACGTTATTGTTGCTGATTTTCCATTCTCTGTTGTCGTTGTTGACATGCCGTTCTCTTCACAGCTCTGTGCAGCACTTTGTGACCCTCGGGTGAAAAGTGCTCTTTACGTGCAATTATTATTAATCTAAGACTGAAATATTACCTGCAAATAATTTGTTGGGATCACATATAGCAATGTGTCTCCCGACTCTGAAAGCTCGGCAGGACTCTGTTGTACGAGAATCTTGAAATCTGGTGAGACTCTTGGGTAAACAAGTGTAAAAATAACAGGTTAAATAATTATCATGAACTTAATGACTGTAACTACACAGTTTGGTAGACTTAGGCTTGCTGACAAATTGTTCAGGTTCTGTGGAAAGGGTGGCAGCCCAAGCCGTGATCAATCCACTCTCACATCCCTGAATATGCATATTGTGCTTTATTACACTCCTCTATTACTCCAAAACATATATTGTAGAGCCTTAAAGGAGAATTAAAAATCATGCACGGGCATGCTTTGTGGAATGCCCTTCAATATGCCACTATGCTCGGAGGTGTTTGTTTGAAATGAATCATAATAACCTTCGTCAGTGCAATAATAATACAATTTGTAGCACGTGCCAATTGAATGCTTGGTCATGGACAAGACACAGTTACAGAAGCCCGAGGAAATCACAGGGAGGCGGAGAGGGAAAGCACCCATGCAGTCAGCCGGTGCCAACATCTTCCAGACACTGTGTCCGATATATTAAGATGTTATGGTCAATTAATTCTTTTATTGTTAATTTTTGGGAGGATACTTTAGAAGCTGGAGGAAACCCACAGTGATCAGAGGGAGAACACACAAGCTCCACACATAAAGGTTCCCCAGGCAGGAATCGAACCACCTTGGGCAGAACTTTTCTTCTATGAGGCACAGATGTTACCACTGTGCCACCCAGTCTATTGAAGCCAATATTGCAGACGTGGAATAAAATGCATCTAAAAGTATATCCATTGTAGAGATGGAGCTATGGAATTGGTTTGTGTGCTGGCTAGATTGTTGTTTTGCAGATCATGAAAGGTGGTGGAGGCTGGGGGAGGCCTTCATTCAGAAGTAAAATAAACTTGGCTGGTGATGATGACATTGTTTGACACCATGCAAGAATGTTGAAGACTATCAACGTATTGCAGTGAAGATTGATGGTTCTTGTGTGCACTCTGTCGACATGTAGGATCATCGAGAGGTACATACAGGATCAGATTCCCGGGGCCAAGTTGGTGATTGACTCAATCGGCCCACGGCAGTATGGAGATGGCTACCTGCAGGATGACTACACCAAGTCAGACATGGCCGTCTACGCTATTGATCCGATGACTAATCGGGCCATCTCCAGCAAGGAACTCTACAAGTACTTCCCAATACTTATACATAGGTTTTAGTGTCCTTGTGTATAAATTTACATGTAATGTTTGCATTATTTCACTTTGAATACTCTCAGGCCAATCGTGTTGTGTCTGCCGTGGTGACTCAGTAGCTGAGTGAGCGACTCACAATCAGCAAATTGCAAGTTCACAATTGGTTGCGAGTTGATGTAGTCCATCACTCATCCTGTGTCGGTAAAATAGCTACCACTTTGTTGGGAAGTCAACTGTGGTTGTCCTATGGCAGACTTGCCCTCACCATGGAAATGTGGAATATCATCCACTGGCTAAAGGTCCTAAGCACAATGATGAGCACTTCCTTAATAATTTGACCAAGAAATCACTCTTACATGTGTTTACCCTATTACTCAAATGTGGTCTGGTGTTGTATACATGGACAGATATTTATTATTATAACAAAAAGTTCCCAGTAAGCTTACAAGCTCTAGCTGCGGGATTCCTCTGGCACAACAAACATCTGAACTTACCAACAATAACAATTATAGGTTTCATCTTATGCTGATTTGTTTATATTTTTAGCAATATAGAAACTAAATATGTTAATTCAATAGCAAACACAAAGTGGTGAAATGGTACATTTGTAGTTGTGTGTCGAACTAGAACTCATATCTAACAGGACATTGGTTTAATCAAACGTGACTCCGTTAATGAGAGATTGAATGTTAAAACTGGTCCAGAGTTTGCTTGTGTTGATGCAATTGTGCTGAAATTATACAATTCCAGAAGGTCATGTGGTTGATGGGATGTGGAAAAATTACCATATGTTTTTCATATACAGGAACAGATGTGGGAAGGAAATATTTTATTTTCTGCTTACTGTGTACAGTTGCTTACCTAAAACGTTTATTTGCATATATTATTAAGCATTGTATATAGCTGAGATGTAGTTGAGTCATGGGTTTTTAAAAAATGGGAATCTAGACATGATACAGAGAAACTGAAAGCTTTTGTCACTGTTTTTGAACACGAGTGCGTCTCGGGTTGATCTCTTCAGAATTCTGGACGGGAAACTTCTGGACATCAACAAAAAGTTTCAGGAATTGATTGGAGCTGGATCCCGGGTGGAGGAGATCCGCACGCCAGCCTTGGTGCAGTCCGTGCAGAAGCAGGCCCAGGCTGTCGGCTATACAGAGGGCGCGCTTATCGCACTCTCCGTAATCATCATCATCTGCTGCATCCCGGCTATTCTCATCGTCATCGTCACCTATAAGCAGTGAGCACACCTGTGTACTACGCTGATTCAGGCTGATTAAGTAAAATACATTGTTTTAGAGTATATTTTTAAGAAGCTATTTTTCAAATGTATTTGAGTGCTCTCCATGAGTCACCACAGGGGAAACCTAATGGGAAATGGTAAGAGACGTAAGTTCAGAGCTTAGAGGTTGTTGCGCTTTGCCTATGCAGCAGCTTTGGGAGCTGGCAGAGGGCACCATTCGCTGGTAGGTAAGTGGAGCAATGGAGGTGACATCAGTTGTTTCAGCCGTCAGTCCATAATGTGCAAATTTAATAGAGCCTTCATTATATGAAGCCAA
Source organism: Mordacia mordax (assembly GCA_036362905.1). Classification (NCBI taxonomy): domain Eukaryota; kingdom Metazoa; phylum Chordata; class Hyperoartia; order Petromyzontiformes; family Petromyzontidae; genus Mordacia; species Mordacia mordax. The sequence goes on from JAZEWT010000012.1 coordinate 23,858,565, forward strand.
AATATCAGCAGATATTGTGTAATGCCTGCATGCGCACAGGACGACAGAGGTTGGGGGTGAGGTGAAGGGTGAAGGGAAGGGCCAGTGTGCAGGGCAGTTCACATGGTGTTTTTGAGAGGTTGGACGGGTGTGAGCCTCCCCCCAATCCCAAACTAAGTCAGAACTGAGCTAAGTCTCAAGACTCTTTGGGGGGTCCGGCATTGTGATATTGTAAACATTCCATTTTAAGGAGGTTTTTTTCAGGAACGAGAGAAGAAACCGGTATATACTGGTATATATGTTACAGTGGTGTGTGCTGCATTCCTTCCCTAATAGAAATGGCCACGTACAAGTGTTCAATATTAATGTATGAACACCATGTAAGGTTATAGCATTTGCTATGTAGCCATTGTAACACAAGATATTCTGTTGATATGCATATTTAGGTTCTGTAAATTCGGTGGTAAGTATCACAAGAGTGTTGTATTGTGCTGCTGTCTGGTTGTAGAAATTGTTCATGATGTAAACGTGCTAATAACTTTATTTTCTTTTGTCCCTGTGCATTCTCAAAGATTTAAAGAGTAAGTAATGTATATTTATGCTATGGTCACTTACAATCATTAACAAATAAAGTATAACAATGTAATGTTCCCTGTCTCCAATTTACATATTATATTTTCTTTAATTTAGTATAAGCTAATATAAGTGCTAATGTAGGGTTGTAAATTGCTGCTTCAGTGTACTTATAAGTGAATAACAAGTAAATGAAAAAATATACTAAATAAATAAGCAGCCAGTTCGTCTCCTTCTTACTTCTATATCTTGTTCAAAACCACAAAAGTATTTTTTTACACATTCCATCAGCCGCGTTAACTTTTGAAAGTGCAGCATTTCAGCTGCGTTGGTTCAACACATTGCATCCTCTGCATGCCATGTGACCAGCAAACTGCATGTTTAATGCTTGCGGGCTTGTTGAGACCAAAGCGGTTCACGAGCGGAGCAGACGGCTGTCTTAGCATTTTGACCGCTAACACAGTGATGATACATGTGATCATCCCAACTCAACCGTATACAGAGGAATGCATTAATCGTGCACACGTCGCGCCTGTGTCCACGCAACATGCAGGCGGCAAGCCGAATGCGCCAAGAATGCGCGCATCCAGTCTGCACTGCCTGCCGGCAAGGCGGCACACTCTCCGATGGCGCAGCATTATGACGAGGCCGGAGACAACACAGGGTGAGTGGCTACATGCAGCTGCTGCTCCTGAAGTGAGATCCAATCCCATGGGTGGCAGGATGGCAGCGCATTGTTAACATCATTGTCTCACGGCAAAAAATGTCTGGGTTTGATTCCTGACTCGAGCACCTTTCTTTGTGGAGATTGTATGTTCTTCCCCTTGTTATGCATGGCACCATACAAAAAAAAATCCCCACAATGTGACAGCTATTGGCCAAACATAATAATTACATCATTGTCAATACCTGCTTAATATTGTGCAGGATCGCAGGGCGGGGCGGAACCTATCCCGCAGACACAGGGTGCAAGGCGGGGCTATACCTAGGATGTGACGCCAGTACATAGCAGGGCACTTTTTGAGGGTACTTTACTTAGCAGGCCAATGAACCTAGGCAGTAGAATGTTTTTGGACTGTGAGAGTAAAACAGAGTACCCAGCGAAAACCCACGCGGACACGGGGAGAACACGCAAACTGCACACAGACAGATACCGGAGCCGGGAATCGAACCTGGGTTGCGTCTTGCTGTGAGGGAACAGCGCCACTCACTGTGTCACCACGCCACTCGCTGTCACCACGCCACTCTCAGTGCTGAAAAAAATATCTGCAAATTATTCACAAGCGATAACATTGCCCCCTCTTGTGAAAAATTGGCAGAAATCCTCTTGAAAATTTTTTTAGACTCAGTGATGCTTCTCTGGGTAAGCATATGGTGCAGTAATTATAACTATAATCCAATATTGTAAATATTACCCTGAGATGCCTGTTTTGCTTTTAACTAGCATTGGTAGTTCTGTAATTATAACTATAATCCTGACATGTAACTTCCGCTTAGGGAAGTTTTATCACAGTATGTTCATTATCTGGCGAGGTGGCTCACAATTGTGAGGTAGTGAGTTCACATCCTGGTTGGAGGCTGACTCGGCCATTCATTCCTCTGCAGTGAGTAAAATGAGAAGCCCTTTGTTGAAGAGTCAAGAGTGATTGGCCTATGGTACTTGGCCCTGTTATAGGAATGTGGAATATGAATAGCTGGCTTGGGGCTGTAAATAGGACACGGGTACCACCTCGATACTCATTTGAGCAGAAAATGAACATTTCACAAATTGTGTAACCGTACAGTTGATAGTGAGGCACACTTGGTGGATCGTGTAAATATTGAACTTAATTTGAGTGAATCAATGATTTGATTGTAGGAGGTAGTAGAAAATATTGGTACAGCAGCTACGTTTGTAAACAGTAAGTGATATCTCCTCATACGTGTGTGTGTTTTCTCTGGGTTCTCTACTTTTCTTAATGTGAAATCTTTCCAAGCAGGATTCCATATAAAACTTGAGTTCAAAACTCATTAAGTCTTAATTGTTTATATGAAAATTTTTAGTACTGTATTAGTTCATCAGCATTGGTTTAAAGCAAGCCTGACTCTGTTGATGAGACACTGAAAATCAAAAGTAGCCCAGAGTCTGCACATAACTATGGGTGCTATTTAATGAAAAAAGAGAAAATACTTTTTCCCTTTTGGAAATATTATAGATGTTAAGCTGTTCAAACACTAAATAGACACTTTTCAACATAACCACAAAATGCTTGTGCCAAAACATGTAAACAAGGATCCGACATGATTACTTTCAAAATCTGCTCTTTCAGGATAGCAGTGTCAAGCGCTTCTCCTCTCTCCTTTGTAACGTTTCGCCTCCCACATTGGAGGCACTCTCACGCATGCTGTGGCTGAGTGCGAAGTGTTACTCTGCTGGGTTATCTATGTCATCAAGCTCCCTCTCCTTTTGAGTTCCTCCATTCCTCCTTTCCATTGCATATTTAAATTCACTTTAATTTAATCCGACCCCACCCGTGATTTACCATTTACTTGAATTTACATTTCATGAATGGCTGCCTAGTTCTTTACAGGTCTTTAGTGAGTTTTTTGTTAGGCTCAGGTGTGTATGGTATAGTCTCTTTCCAATGTTATCGAGTTGATCTCTCACAGGTGTTTTGTTAAAAATCTTATTTCTGCTGTTATTGGTAATTATTGTTTAGGGCAGTTTACTCTTAAATTTAAAGCTGGATGCTACTTTGGCTGAGTTTTCGTTTCATTTATGTTTGTGATTCATTGTTTTTGCCGTCTTGTGAATCTTTATTGCGTCACATATTAATGTTGGGCCATTGTGGTGGATTGTAGCCAGTACACCCATATTTTCAAAATCGATCGTGTTAACTGTCTGCTGTGTGGGCTGCCATTGCCGATTTCTCCATATGCAGTAAACGCACTATAGCCTCTTGTTCTGTCTTTCTAGTGGCAACCATTCTGCTAGTTTGACCAATGTAAACAGCTTCACAATTGCTGCATGGAGTGCACTACACACCTTATGTCTGCAACTTTGGGTGATTTGAACCCAGAAGGCGAGGAAGCTTGAAGACATATATAACCCAGTACAGTCACATTTATCACTGTCACAGCATGCCTGAGGATGCCTCCAACGCGGGAGGTGAAATGTCGCAAAGGAGATAGGAGCAGCGCTTGACATGGTTATCCCAAATGAGCAGCTTTTGGACGTAATAACGCATTGAGCCATGAAAATCTTTATTAGTATAATGTGATATCCAAATAACATTTTGAAAAAAGGTTACTGAAAAGATTCACTTCCAGAATGCCTTGTGGCTGATGGGATGTGTACACCATTTTTAAAAAATGTAGAATGGAATAGAGATGTAGTGTCTCTTTACTTTTTGACCCCTTTAATGTTTCCCACAATGTCACTAATTATTTGGTGCTGAGGTGGAACTATGTCATCTCCTTGGCCAGGCGCATAGGGACGTGTGGGTTTGATCCCGACCATGACGCTGCCTACACATATGGAGTTTCAATGTTCTTCTTCTTCCCGTAGTCGATTTTATTTCCGTGCGCTCCGGGTTTTCCGTCCTCGTTTAAAAACCAATGCATTGAGATTTTTGCTATGAGTATAACTTCCCACACGTGATGATAGAAGCCAATTTGATGTGTTATTCAGGTGGCCTCAGAAGAAGAGCTCATAGCTTAGTGGACTTCACCTGGTAAATAAAATAGTTTAGTTTGTTAGATTTTATTTAAGCTGAAAGGAACCATTGAGCTATGTGGCTCATTGTAACAGTTGTCCAGTGGGGAAGGGTAAGCAACACCTCAGGGTCCTGGGAGAAATTTAGTTGGGACAGTTAACCTAGGCAGCATGTCTTTGTACAGTGGTAGGAAACATGCAAAGTCCAAACAGAAAGATGCCGGAGCCAGGAGTTGAACCCGGGGCCTTCTGACTTTGAGGTGGCAGCGTTATTCACTGCACCACCGTGCTCCCCATTATTTTGTGTTGAGTATTATCTAGTGCTATTATCTAAGCAGGTGGATCGTGACCCATCACTGGGCCACGGGCGCCATTTAGTTGTCTGTGGAGACCAAACCCAAGTGGGCCAAGTGGGCCTTGAGGTGCAAAAGGTTGAGAACACTTTGATCTGGTCAACCCAGTCACTTATAACATATAACATTATACAGTGTTGTGCATACTTCAAAAGGTAATATAAACCTTGAAGGAATTATTTTTCATTCGTTTTTGTCGTAAATCATACCATGTATTTTTTTCTGTCTTTCCTTTACCCTTCTGTTTTCTCTTTATTTCTCCTTATCCTGCATGTGCTGTTATCTACACCGGTGCTGTGTGTTGGGATGCAGCCTCTTCCAAATGCCACAAGATGACTTTCTCGAGATGTTTGGTCAGTGTGCTGCCAGTCAAGCATATAAATACTCACACGACAGAGAGAGAGTCCATCATGGTCTCCAACGGTCACACAGTCGTGCAACCGCTTTATGTGATCAGACCCCCTACGTCACCACTCCCTTGTTCAACCATTCGTACGTCACTCTGCTGCAGCAGAGGAGGCCGTTAGGCTTACAGGAACGTGCTGGCTCACAGCAGATACGGGGAATATGTCTGACGCAAGACGATGCTACACAAGTGGGGCAGAACTGGACCTTCCCACTGTCGCATAGACAGGAGCTACTTGTGCTGCCCCGCATTGGTGCTGCTAGCCCCATGCAGTGGCTGCTGCAATTACCCGTGATTGACAGGGGCTCGACGGAAGAGGTGTTTGCAAGTTGTCGGGAGGAATCTCCAAGCTTAAAGTCTTCCCAAACAATCCCACACTTACCTATCCATGGTTCGTGTGAGGTGTCACCACCTCCGAACAGAAAACCAACTCCTCCTCCAGTACAGAAGTTGTATAAACTACCTCCACCACCTTCACCTCCCCCACCTCCACCTCTCCCTACACTTCTTCCTTCCCCACATATGTCTAGTGTCCCTTCCTATTCTCATCACATTCCACCTCCCCTGCCAAGTAGTATAAATCCTGTTTTACACAATCTCAATCCTAACCATCTTTCCATCACTCCTATTGAAGCTTGCCTGTGTTCCTCTGACGCCCTCTCCTCACCTACTTTGACATTGTCCACCAACGAGAGACCCCGCGGGGCTCTCAAGGGAATCCTAAAAACAATTCCCAACCTGGAGGAGATTGAAAGGTCTGTGGCCAACATATACAGCCAGATTGATAAGTGTCATCTGCTGAGTAAGAGTCCGCAAAGGGCGGTCACTCCGACGTATTATAAGCAGAGGAATGGACGTGCCGAGATGCGTCCGTATGCTGCCGTGGATACTTGTGACAGAATTCAAGGCAGCAATGGCATCGCTATCAAAGGGTGTGAGGCTAATAGCCTCGCTAATCACGCTACGCTCAGCTTACAGCACTGATTTACAAGAACGCTGTAGCACAGTTTATTAAGGATATGTTAATCTTACATCAAAGAGACAGGTTTTAACTACTATCACTTACAATCAGCCAAATATGTGTTAACTGTTGTACAAGTAATTTTCATTGTTTAAAACCGTGTGGAAGTTGTTCACACATGTCTTGAGTTTTACTTTCAATCACATAACTCAGCAATAATGTAATGTAATGTAAATGTGAAAACTATAGCTTGAAGCGTAATGATGTAGGTTTTCACGGCTCGATGCATGATGGTTGCTTCTAAAAGCTGCTCTGTCGGGACAGCCGCGTCGATCGCTGCCTCTCCCACCATCGCGACGTTTCACCTCACATGTTAGAAAAATGCACTGCACCTGAGGATGCTGCGCCTGAGGATGCCTCCAACGTGTGAGGAGGCGAAACGTCACGATGGAGGGAGAGGGAGCGATCGACGTGGCTATCCCAAAAAAACAGTTTTCCGAAGAAATCATCATTATTGCTTGAAGCGTACATAATCATGTCCATAATAGTGGTAAAGCGGATTTGCTTGACTTCATTGCATTTAATTTTATTCATTAAAATATTTCACCTGTCTCTTGGACGGAACATCTCATTTAGTCCATTATGCCTGCATACACACGTTGCTAATGAATAACTTGTGCTGTGTGTTTTTTCATATCGCACCCAGTTAATTAAATTAATAAATTCATAAATCACGAAATGGTACACACTACTGCTGGATGTAAATTAAACTCCAGCTGTAACAGTTGCAAATCTTGTGAAAGTATATTATGGCCATACATACTGTATCCCACGCACCTATGAAACAATCTCATCTCATTATCTGAAACCGCTTAATCCTATATAGGGTCACGGTGAAGCCGGAGCCTATCCCGGAAACATAGGGCGTAAGGCAGGAATACACCCGACGACGGGACGCCGGTCCATCGCCGGGCACTGCGGGACAATTTTAGTCTGCGAGCCAATCAACCTATCCAGGAGCATGCTTTTTGGACTGTGGGAGGAAACCGGAGTACCCGGCGAAAACCCACGCGGACACGGGGAGAGTATGCACACTCCACACAGAAAGGCACCGGAGCCGAGAGACTCGAACCCGGGACCTTCTTGCTGTGAGGCGTCAGCGCTAACCACTGCGCCACCGCGCCGCCCCTATGAAACAATGAATGTGACAATGTGTGTCGCTTAGAGACCTGTGTAGTCACCTGACATTGGGAATGTGGGTTTAGTCATTCCTAGTACAAACATTTAAAAAAAAAATAAGGGCATAAACACATTTGGAGAAATATCAACAGATATTCTGATGACGCAGTGAAAGGTACAAACAAGTGGGTATGAACTGCAATAATCGATTTACAAATTTAATAAGAAAGGCTGCAAAGTTGGGCTCAAGATAAATCTGAGTGCAGCAAGGGTCGTAGAGAATAAGTTCAATTTCGGCTTTAAAGAGATATATTGAGGACTGCAATGTATGAAAAATACAGCAGTACAAGACACATAGTGTATAATGTAAATCACTGGATTGTTTTCAGTGGCATATGGCTGTAGGCAGATGGGAAGGGGAAGCTACACACATGGATTAGTATGATTTGGACAGTGTAAATATAGTTGATGCGTGTAGTGTAGGCAACATGATATTTGTTTTCCCGTTGCATTTTGGGGGTCTTGCGTTCAGTTTATGGTTTAGCATTTACACATTTTAAGTAAAAAATAATTCCACATGTCGTGTACATTTATTTTGTGTATTAAAAATGTTGTTTTCGTTTTTGAGTTGCTTTTACATTTCCTTGGTGGTGCCATCAATAATGTTACTTTTTCATTGAGATATAAGTGTGCATCCTGTATCATCTTCACAACTCTGTGCACATGAGTAAATGTGAAAGTATTCAACAAAAATATGTTTAACACATTTTCAGCATCAATATAAAACTACTTGGCCATATCCTGCGTAGCCTCAATCTCAGTTACCATTGCTATGCCCATGACATTCAAGTCTATGTCCATTCAAAGCCATCCATCAATGCGTCTGGTCTTGCATGTCATCCTCACTGTTAACGGTAAAGGCCTGGCTTAAATCAAATTTTCTCAAACTAAATGGCAACATCCATTTAATGCTTGACGACCAAACCATCAAAGTTGCTAAGGCAGTCCGGAGTCTAGGAGTGATACTTTATTCCTCACTCACCTTCGAGACACACATCAAGAAGGTGACGAAGGTAGCCGATTTCCATCTCAGAAACATAGCCAGACTGCACGACATCCTGTCACCACCGGACGCTGAGAAACTAATCCACATCTTCATCTCTTCACGAATCGATTATTGCAATGCACTGCTCCCTGGCAACCCTGCCTACCTGATTAATGGTCTCCAACGTGTGCAGAATGCGGCTTCTAGAGTCCCCACCCGCACACCCATCCACGATCACATATTCATAGTGCTGGTGTCTCTCCACTGGGTACCTGTTCATTACAGGATTGAATTCAAGATCCTCCTTTTCAACCACAAGGCTCTCACAGGCGCTGCTTCGACTTACATCAGTGACTTATTTCAGACACCCTCCTCAACACGACAACTTCAATCCTCCAATACGGGCTTGCTGCATGTGCCCAGATCGCACTTCCATTCAATGGGTGACAGAGCCGTCTCGTGCACTGCTTGCAGATCCTGGGAACACCCTTCTGTGGGAAATTCGGTCAGCCGAATGTCTGGGCATCTTCAAATCCCATCTCAAGACTCACTTGCTCTGTAAAGCATTGAAGTCCTCTGCCTAGGACTGTTGATGCTGCTTACTTTTGTTGGGCTCGGATGATGGCTCACTGTTAACCTGTGCCTGCTCAGGAACACCTATTATTTTATTTATTAAAAAATAAATTTCTAAGTTATTTTATGACCTTCATCAATTTATAGTAATTTCTTTACTCTAATTGATCTACTCTTATGTTGTTGTTGTTGACATGCCATTCCCTCCACAGCTCAGTACAGCGCTTTGTAACCCTCGGGTGAAAAGCGCTCTAGCAGTACAAATATTAATATAATTACATGGCTTTCAGTGCATCAGTTTAGCAGCATTAGTTCAACAGAGAACTATGACTCGATTTTGGCATTCATTGTCTCATCAGCAGTCAGGCTTGCTTGAACGAATGATGCTAATTATTATTTTGCATTATGTATTATAATATTTGCGCTGACCTAAAACCCATATCTAGCAGAGTGTCGTTGTTTATAAGAAATTGGTAACACACCAGCAGTGGTTGAAGGCTGCCTGAGTATGCTGCTGATGATATGCTGTGTCAAACAAATGGTACTGAAATGATTCACTTTTAAAATGGCATTTGGTTGATGGGATGTGTTTAAACAATGATTTATTCGCTTTATTTACATGAACGAAATTATACGTATGGTTTTACAGAGGATCTGCATAATATAGCTAAAGAGTATCCAATGCTTTGTTTATTTCCTTTTAGGAACATTGGATATGGTCAACAAGGGGTAAGCAGGTGTACACTGGCATGCTGCAGTGTACCGACATTGCTATCACTCTGCCTTACCACCACCATTGCCTGTATCAATAATAATGTCCGAGAGAGTAGCTTTTCGAAGCAATCATCATGCATCGAGCCGTGAAAACCTTCATCATTACATTTCATCAATAGATGTTAGAAGGTAAAAACTCCTTCTAAGCAATTATAATTGCTGCATCATGCTCATCATGTATGCACACCACCATGCTGTGCAGTGATAAATCCTCATTTGTTCATTTTGTTCAATTGACATGGTGAGGCAATTGGTTTACTTGACAAATACGACAGCGGCAGTAGTCGTGCGTGGAGAGAGCTTGAGAGAAGAATTGCTCTAAATGCAGCCTCAGCTGGAGAACATAATTAGTCGATGTAATATGCAGCGGTATTAAAATGTTACCAAAACGTATGTAAGCGATGTGCTTGGCTGTATACTACTACCCGTATGCCTAACTCTCCAGTGGCTGGGTCACCTGAATGTGAGTGGTGCGTACCCATGTCGATTATTGTCACCAATCCAAATTGATTAGCGTGGTGAAGTATATCCTTCTTTCCAGTGGTTCATCAGCCTAAAACCCTGTCACGTGATCTCTGATTTTCTCACCAATGATGACAGCAGTGTAGGTGTAAGTGATATTAGGAATTGCATCATAAAAACACGATGCATGATGATTGCTTCGAAAAGCTGCTCTCCTCTCCTCGAGACGTTTCACCTCACACGTTAGAGGCATCCTCAGGCGTTGCCTTCGTGATTGGTCGAAGTAGTAAACTGGCTGGGCGATGCATTCTCTCTCCTTGTGGCCCCACATACCCCGTGCGTCCCCCCCCCCCACCTTGTAACCCTGCCTCTGCTGCAGTCTACCACACCTGATATCATGTTTTGTCCTTGCAACATATATATCTTGCAGCGTGTTGGTATTCTACTCAGATTCTTTTCTTGATGTGCCACAGGAGCTCTCCATGGAGTCCGGTATAGATCCTGGTCAAGATTACTACCCGCATGATTACTTTGGGTACGAGGCCACAGGGTGAGTATTATCCACTCGTTGCAGGTGGCTGTGCGGCACACGTGGCCTATTACCCGGCACTATGAGGATTCCAACACCTCCCCTCATTCCCGTCTCCCACAGTGCACCCTCACCCAAAAATATTTGAAACGACACTTGATCCTTCACTTTCACTGAGCCCTCACATCAACAAAAGCAAGGAAACCATAGAGAGGCGAGGGGAAGGCAGCCACGCATTCCACTGGCACCAACATTTACCAGACGCTGTGTATCCCACCCAACAGAGGGTGCAAGGCGGGGGAATACCAAGCATGTGACGCCAGTACATCGCAGGGCAATTTACTCAACAGTCCAATTAACTTAGGCAGCAAGCGTGTCTTTAGACTGTGGGAGGAAACCGGAGATCTCAACGAAGACCTACGCAGGCACGGGGAGAACACGTAAACGCCACACAGAAAAGAACCCGAGCCGGGAATCGAACGCGGTTTCTTGCTATGAGGCGAAAGTACTACTCAACTGTGCCACCGTGCCGCCTACAAGGCAATAATTTTTAGTTTTTTATTTTAATATAATGTTTTACGTGGAACATACCTTCACATAGAGCATCACATTTACAAGGATGTACAGGGTGTCTCATACACATACGGACTAGTTATTACACATAAAACAATATTTGAAATCTATAACGTATATGGTGTATTTGAATTGTACAATGAATGTCACGCTGCATCAGTTGCAAATATAACTATCTAGTAAAATGGTGCACACTACCGATGCTTGTACAGTTCCAGTTTAAACATTATGCAATTGTATATAGGTTAATAAACTATTAGAATACCATGCAAGGGAGACAGCAACACAAACATAAAATGGCACGTTGTTTTTTGCGAGTGGCCTGTGGTGCTTAAGGTATGGCATGGAATTTAAAGGGGTATTCACTAATAGCACTTGACCCTACAGTGTGTTAAGACTATACGGGTGATCTTTGACTTTATAGGTATGGCATGGCAGGGTTTGGAAGCCGTCGCCGGCTGATTGCGGCACCGCAGCGGTTATTTAACGAGTACGGAGAGCCCATCGTCGAGGATGAAGGCGACCTTTACTACGGGGGGGAAGGTGGCGGACTGGGTGAGGATGGAGAGGTGAGATGACGTTTTTACACCTTAACCCATATGTAGTAATCGTTACATATTAGAGTTGCCACCTGTCTGGGTTTGAGCCAGACAGTCCAGGGATTGTCATCTGTCAGACGGTAGAAATTTAATGATACCGAGATCTGGTGGCACTATGTTGAACCCTATCACAGTAGACCGCAGTGTTGACTTCGGCTGATTGAAAATAGCTCCTGGTTTTGTCTGTGAAATAGGTGGCAAATCTTACATGTGGTGTTTAGGCTAGAAAAACAATAAGCCTTGAATTAACAATAATAATGTAATGATGTAGGTTTTCATGGCTCGATGCATGATGATTGCTTCGAAAAGCTGCTCTCTCGTGACAGCCGCGTCGATCGCTCCCTCTCCCTCCATCACCACGTTTCACCTCGCGTTCGCGCAGCGCACCTGAGGAGTGTGTCGAAAGATGCCTCTGACGTGTGTGGCAAAACGTCACGATGGAGGGAGAGGCAGCGATCAACGCGGCTGCCCCGAGAGAGCAGCTTTACGAAACAATCATCAATAATAATAATATGTGATTATTATGAAGGCTGGAATACAATCATACATCGGGCTATATATTTATCGCCTTCCAGTTCTCCTAAGGCACTTTGCACAAAAACATAAAAATTATGCCACATTTATTCTTATCTAGGAGCTTGGATGCCAGTGATGTGTATCTCCCCAGGTGAATCAAAAACGACCACGATGATGGGCTTTGTTTTAACTGACACGTTTTGCATTGGACAATTCTCCAGCTTCAATATCTGCCTCTCCACATGATAAAAATATTGTACACATCCCATCAGCTTTCTGAGAGCGCATTATTTCAGCAGCATTGGTTCTACAAAAGAAAAACTGGACAAGCTTTGACATCCAAGTCTCTTATCAGTAGTTGGGCTTGCTTGATGCAATTCTAATGACCTGCCAGATGTTAATAGGCGGTTATATATGGGTCGTAGTTTGATGCATGTTATATAATACATAACACACGTGCCTGCAAATATCACTTTTTTTTTAATCGTGATTGTGTTTTATGCTTAGAATGGTCATCTTTGTTTGGGAGAATATTTTTAGACCAATTATATATTGTTTTACAGGTAAAGGAAAGAGATGTTTTTTTTTTTTCCGTACTGGGATGTATGACTATGCCTACATTTGTTAGTCAATATAATTATTTTATAGCTTGCAGAGCATCTACTCCAAGTTAACCCTGAGCCATCATGTTTGTACAGTGGTGTTGATATTTCTATGAATGTCCCCATTTTGTATTTTTGTTTAAGGTTATTATGCTTTTTAAAACATAGTATTCATCAGTATGCATGCTGTAACACTGATCACCTATCATTTCAGCTCATGCATGAAGGTCACACGCAAGAAAAAGCTGTCGGTCAAAAAAAGAAAGGCAGGCATAAGAAGCAAGTGTCGCCTGTAGCTGCAGAGACGCAGCCAGAAACTGGGCACTCTGGTAGTGAGAGACCCGGCTCCAGGCAGGGCCCCCAACCAGATATGGGTGAAGTAAAAACGGGAGATCTTAGCCCATCTCTAGCTATCGCTCGGGATGATGAAGGCCTGCCAGCATCACAGGTGTCAGCAAGACGTGGAAGAATTTTACCATCGAACAACATCAGTCCAGAAAATCATGATGTGGAAAATCAGCCAATATTTAGTAAAATGGAACCTGATGATTTTTCAGACAAACAACCTATTCTTCACACTCAAATGCACTGGAAGAAAGCTAAACTATTTCCTATGTTTTTTAGAAAGATAAAAGGACAGATTAGCAAACCTGAAGACCTACAACAGATTGCAAATGATCACTCTAGCAAGGCCAGTTCATCTTCAGAGCTTGTGTTAATTAATGGAAACTATTTCCAAAAATCTCAAAATGGTTTAAAACCAAAAACTTTTGGTTTAGGTGGTGTTTTAAAAAAGGTTTCTAAAGGCACTGGGAAGTATTTAAAACATAGTTCTTCTGTAAGTGATACAAGTGTGAAAAGTATGTCGGATATGAATGAGGGAAGTGTGAAACAATCATTGTCAAGTCAGGGATCCGTGTCATCAGTTAGAAGCAGAGACCAGATGAGTGTGGAGATGAGTAGTAACCTGTCAGAGCAGGGAAGCCAATCAAGGGCATCTCGTGTCTCAAACGCATCATTGAGAAGCAGGAGCCAGACTGTCAGTAGGACTGCCAGCGTGGTTTCTGAACAAGGAAGCAAATCTAATGACACAGCAGCAACCGACGACGATGAGTCTGATGATGTTTCAGTGTTCAGTAAAATATCTGATAGAAGTGCATTATCTTCGAGGCAAAATAAGTCTGCATCAGGAAGTGTGTCCAGTAGGGCAACAAGTACAAAGTCAAAGGTTAGTTTTGGTGATAGTAATATAACTGAATATAGTCAAAGGAGCAGTTTGGCTGAACTGCAAGAAAGAGATGAAGTATCTGCCGACAGTATGTCAGACAGTGAGGCTGACGAGGCATCTCAAAGTAAATTTAGTTTGGAACATGGCCAAAAAGAGGGGCAGCGTGGAGAAGACTCTGATTCTGAAACTGAATATAATGAGAATGAGTCACAGCAGAGTGGAAGATTGTGTTCTGTGGATTATATGTCTGATGTAAGTACAGTAGCAGAGAGCAAAAGGTCTGTAATGAAGAGCATACAGTTAAATCGATCATTTAGTAGAGGATTTTCAACAGACACTGATGCAATTTTGGATGATCATGAAAGTTCACAACAATCACATGGGAATGAGAATGAGATTGCAAGTAGGAAAGATGGATTTAATCACTCTAGCTTGTCAGAAAGAGATGAAAAATCTAAATCACAAAGTAGTGTTGAAACAGAATGGGAGAGTGAGAATTCTGAATTGGAGCATCCAGATGCAATGGGCTCCATACATACACCTGTCAGTGGCTCAGAAGACAATATTTCTACTGTGGGTTTATCCATATGTAGGTCTTTTGCAGAGACAAGCAGTAGCATTTCAGCTTGCACCAGTGGAGCTGCCATGAGTGTTACTGAACCTGATGGTGCTGTGGAGAGCAGCTCACATCGTCAGGTTGGAAAGAATGATTTCGAATATCCCAGCAGTTTTTCTTCCATTAGTGACTCTATTAACAGGAACTTACCGATGCCCAGTTCAGTATATAGTGAGGAAGATGATCAAATGAGTAGTACACCGAGTGTGACTAAAACACAGAGTTTGCACACATCCAATGGAGGTATAGATGACCAGAGCTCTGCACGGACAGACGATGAAAGTTCTCATCAGGCAAAAACCGGATGCGCACCTTGCTCTGCAACCGATATGGAAGAGACAGAGGGCAGTAATGAAGATGAGTCGTTCACAGGAGAGACAGGAAACCAAGTTGGTGGTTCCCTTCCTGAGAGTGACTCCACAGTCACCATGTTATAAAGCTGCACGCTCATCCCAGTCACCGGTAAACCCACTGATTGGCATGGTTTGGGTGTGCTGGTTGGAAATGTCTTTGTCTCAGAATAATATCTTTTTCTTCATTCCACTACATATATTTAATGCGTGCATATGCATGTTTCTGTACTCACAGCGAATGTGTTCTCTTGTGCCCTATTTCTTCCTACTTTGTGCTGTCATATTGAATAGAGGTTTTTCTCACATTTGGAATGTTTTTAACTTTAATGTAACATAAGCTAAAATATATTGTGCCTTTTAGGTTACTTAGATTGTTCGTGTTGTGTATTGTGACCTCATCAGTGGTTGAAATGGAAATCGAGAAGTGTGTGATTCATATTCATCTTGCAGTCCACATCAAATGCGTTGAAGATACAAATGTTACTTCATGTTAACATGTTCTGAATGTTCACACATGGAATATAATCGTATATTGCCCCATTTCACCAGTGGTCATCATATATTAATGTATTTATATTTAAATGAATATAATTGTGATGATGTAGGTTTTCACTGCATGATGATTTCTTCGAAAAGCTGCTGTCTCGGGACAGCCATGTCGATCGCTTCCTCTCCTCTCCTCACGACGTTTCGCCTCACACGTTAGAGGCGCCTGAGAATGCCTCAGGCGCCTGAGTTTTTGTTTAAGATTAGAGGCATCCTCAGGCACATGAGGATGCCTCTAACGTGTGAGGCGAAGCGTCGCGAGGAGAGGAAGCGAACGACGCGGCTGTCCCGAGACAACAGCGTTTCGAAGCAATCATCATTAATATAATTATTTTCTGATTTTGTTATTTTATGTTAATGCAGGAGCACAAGGTTCAGCATTGGGAAAGTAGCTCAACGGGAGATGATGGCACTGTGGAGCGAGAGAGATTTTATATCAGCACCAGTGAGTCCAGACACTCAGGGCACGTTTACATAACCCAGAATGGGACAGTTGTCCGAACAAAATGGAATTCACACACATCGAAAGGGAAAAACCCACTACTGTCCAGTGCAAGAAAACCACACAACTCCAAAGCGAAGCGAGTGTCATCTAATGGGAAGACATCTCTTGAGAGTTACTTGCACAAGTCGACTGTGGCGACGCCGTACAGGAAGACGGGCGACACCATCAACACGCTGCCATCAAGCGCATCCTGCAGCTCCACATTGACGCGGCCGCCCAGCTCGGCGTCGCGCAGCAGCACCCTGCAGCGCCATGGGCGGCCGCACACCTTCCCAGAGGTGGAGTCGTCTGCTGACAATGCAGACGAGACCAGAGAGACTCTGCACTCCACTAGCGATGGAGAGTCACCCTCAGCTGAAGAGGAGCTATGGATGGGGCCTTTTGCAAAGCTGAGCATTCCAATGACTAAACTTTGACATTCAATTGAATGAAGCACAACAGATTTTAAGAGACCGTTTATTATATTTTAGCAACAAAAAGCCAACAGTAATCTTACCACAAATGTTATAGTGTTGTATATTTTTTATTGTTGGAATTATTAGTCAAAATGGTTACAGTTTTCCACGTTAGATAATGATCTAAAACTATTCTAAAGTCTGTCCGATTGTTTTGTGCTCAATGATGTGTATATAAGGTTGACAGGAAATTGATTTACCACGTGTTCCTTGGGTTTTGAATCGGCACAATTTAATTGCATAAACGTAATTGTGCATGATTTCATTTCATTCTTATTATAATTTCTAAGAGTATGTTAAAATATAAACAAGACATTTTTCTTGCGATATTACTGTGTTGTAAACACATTTTACCTTCATCTTCAGATAACATTAACCCTTTTATGATAAACTCATGAGCAAGTGATTGTTTTACATATAAGAGGTACCGGGTACTTAACATATAAGCAGTGATATAAATGTGTTATTTAGAGAAAAGTGGCTAAACACAACACAATATCTTGCATTGGTATAGAGAATGTCACATTTTAATATTAATTGACACCAGGTCATATTGGATGTACTTTGACACAGAGCAAAAGTCTTTTCATACCAGGAACAATTATATCCTCACATTGAAATATTGGCTTGACAAAATGCTATTTATTTATCTTATCACACACCGCTAATATGGAAATGCCCAGAACCATTTTGATGATCAGTGATAATGTAAAAATTGAAAACAATAAAACTTGCTTGTGCTCACAGACAAGGCATATTACATGTGAGTGTGTCACAGTACCGCTGTGCAATCGGTTTATAGCGACAAAGGAAGTTAGTACAGTTTCAATGCATGTCGTTTGCTGAGGTCTACAACTTTACACGTTCAAACATAATCACAATCGTCATTTTAGGAAAGTAGGTAAACAAATTAAGATGATACGGCCTTTATCTGTCGCTCTACGTAAAACAGGGACATCCCATGACATATGGAAGAGATGCATTGCTGAAAAGCAGTTTGTAAACCCAAATGCTCTATATGCTATTGACTTATGGTACATAATTGGAGATGTTTTCACGGGGAAAAAAAGTGCCAAGCATAGTAAAATCAGACTTAAGAATACAGCAAATATTTTAAAACATTTATTTTATGGCTAATTTACGATGAAATAATACTTAAAATCTGTGAAATGAAGTAATTGTAAAGTACTTACCGGAAATTGGCGATTGCTGTGTGAGGAAGTGATGGTGGGGCAGTGCTGCAATCACTTCTTTGTCATTGACTCGCACATCTGGACTTTTGCGGAAGTAACCTTTGTAAACGTGTGACCATCACAAAGGACTGGATGTTAACGAGGCAACATCAGCCGCACATAAGAGTGTGAGAAACAGGCCCAGTGTGAAGAGCACCACCGTGCAGACCATCACCTGGAGCAGGATCAGGAATGCACGCCTGGACACCCATCCATCCCAAAAAAAGAGTATGATTTATCTCATCTCATTGTCAGTAACCGCTTAGTTTTGTACAGGGTCGCAGTGAGCCAGAGCCTATCCCGGCAGATACAGGGCGCAAGGCATGGATATACCCACGATGGGACGTCAGTCCATCACCGGGCACTGCGGACAATTCAGTCTGTAAGCCAATTAACCTATGCAGCAGCATGTTTCTGGACTGTGGGAGGAAACCGGAGTGCCTGGCGAAATCCCACGCGGACACGGGGAGAGAACATGCAAACTCCACAGAAAGGCACCCGAGCCGAGATTCGAACCCGGGTCCTTCTTGCTGTGAGGCGACAGCGCTTCCCACTGGGCCACCGCGCCGCTCGAGTATGATTCAAAATTCTGTTAATGAGAATGTATCATAACATGTATCGAATTCGCTCCCTAATTTACAGTCATCTGTCGGGACGTCCGACATTTCTCCCGTGAGAGTTTTACCCACAAGCGCAGTTTCAATACTCCCCTGTTCCGCACACAACCCAAACAGTGCTGCATTAAACAACGAGAACTCATCCAGACACCACGGCTTTCACACACAACATCCCAGTCACTGCACCCACCACTAGGCGTTGTGCTCCCGGGACACACGCACACAAGGATGGACAACACGACACGGTTTATCTGGGAACAAATGGGATTTTACTTATGTTCTCGGGCGGCGCGGTGGCCCAGTGGTTAGCGCTGTCGCCTCACAGCAAGAAGGTTCCGGGTTCGAATCTCTCTGCTTGGGTGCCTTTCTGTGTGGGAGTTTGCATGCTCTCCCCGTGTCCGCGTGGGTTTTCGCCGGGCACTCCGGTTTCCTCCCACAGTCCAAAAAGCATGCTGCTACATAGGTTGATTGGCTCGCAGGCTAAATTGCCCCGCAGTGCCCGGCGATGGACTGGCGTCCCATCGTCGGTTTATCCTTGCCTTGCGCCCTGTGTCTGCCGGGATAGGCTCCGGCTTCACCGTGACCCTGTATAGGACTAAGCGGTTTCAGACAATGAGATGAGATGAGACTTATGTTCTCTGCTTGTCCTACGCCGATGCAGCCGGTCGTCAATGCTGCCACTAGCCACACAAACAGCCACCGTTCTTCTCTCCTGGATTGTCCTGCAGCTCGCTCCTTCAACAAGCACATCTCTCCCACAAAGGGTCTGAGCGTGACTTTATGCTCCTCTGTCTCAACCTCCTTCAGTTGTGCACTACTTGACTGATTCATCCTCTTGCTCCAAAAGTTGCCTCCTGCCCCACGGGTCTGCTCTGCCTCTCGGACCTAATTCGATATGTCTACCTTGCTGCGTCAAATTAATCCCTACCCAGCTCCATTGTCACATTCCATTCATCATGTAACAATTTCCTACCTCCACCCAATACCTTCGCTTGGTGCGGCCCCCTCCCCCTGCTCGGTGGCAATTGCGTGGCTGGTGCTGAGCCCCCGACCCAAATGGCTTCAGGCCCCCCTCCTCAACTAGCCCCCCCCCCCCTTTCCAATTCCCCCGACTTCAGTGAAAAACCTTGGAGCGAGATATATTTGACTAACATGGTCGCTCCTCTTGCACAAAAAACTGCTTCAGGGGTGAGTCCCAGGTGGGAGGGTTAACGAGCGTGACGAGTAGTAGATTGATCAAGGTGCGGTGATGCGCGTCCTACAGGGTAATGGTGAGTGTGTGCGTGTGCTGAGGGCGAGGTGTCGTGACTGCGTTGGGGCCGGCTTCCCGTGCAACCACAAGTGGAGTGCCGCATTACGACTTATGGCATAATCAGGAATGAGAAATAGTGGTGCACACATCCAATCTGCCACATAGCTTCTGAGACTGTTATTTCACCAGTAGCGTTTCAACACATATTGGCCCGGTTTCAATATTCCATGTCTCAGCAGCAGTCTTGCTTGAACAATGTCTAGTGGATCGGTTAAATGCAGGATTAAGATCGCACCTCCATTCGATAGGTGACAGCCTTCTCGCGCGCTGCTCCCAGACTCTGGAATTCCCTAACATTAGAGATTCGATCAGCTGAGTCCCTGGACATCTTTAAATCCAGTTTCAAGACTCACTTGTTCCGTAATGTCTTGATGTCCTTTGGTTAGAACAGTTGATACTACTCACTGATGTGTGCTTGGATGATGGCACGCTGTTGACCAGTGTCTGCTGAGGAACATTTATTCCTTTTTTAGTTGTAATAATTATTGTCTTTAATTGATTTGTAGTAATTATTTTACTTATTTGATCTATTCTGATGTTTTCGACACGCTGTTCTCTCCATAGCCCTGTGCAGCGCTTTGTGACCCTCGGGTGGAAGGCGCTTTATAAACGCAAATATCATTATATGCAAATGATCGATATTGGTTTGATTTAGGCGCAATACTAGTTCTACAAGGTAATGCCTGTCAATGTTAATACAGTATAAGGATCAGAAATCTGGACTTTAATAAAGCAATTCGAATACTGTAGAAACTGTTTGATGAAGGGCGGGTGCTGTGGCGCAGTGAGAAGCGCGTTGCTGCGTCACAGTAAGAAGTCCCAGGTTTACGGCGTTGATGCCTTTCTGTGTTGAGTTTGCGTGTTCTTCCGGTGTTCGCGTGGGTTTTCGCCGGGTACTCCGGTTTTCTTCCACAGTCCAAAGCTTAGCTTAATTTTCCTGCTGAGTAAATTATCCTAAAGTGCCCTACGATGTACTGGCGTCACATCCTGGGTATAGCACCACCTTGTTCCCCGTGGTCTGCCGAGATAGGCTTCGGCCCCCCGCTAAATCCAGTACAGGATTAAGCGGGTACTGATACTAAACCGTTTGGTGAGATTACGTGTGGAGAATACGTGGCATTCCACGTCAGGACACAACCATTAGTCGGGTTTTTGATTTCCTTTGTGATGAAAACGATGCAGTTTCCTCGGGATGAACTTATGCTGCTGAAATATGCACTCAGTAGGTTGCATGGTGAATGGCACCGTGTACTTTGCTTCCTTAATGTTTATGCTGTGGCACCACGACTTCGATCGCGGGACTCGTGCTGGCTCGGCGATAACAGCACGGCGAGGATCAGCGTTCACTCCACGATATTTCAGCCAGCGAGCAAAGACTTCTTGAGTTTTGATGTTTTATTGAACAGAGCGCGACGCGGCCCCAGGGCATGACGCACAAGAGCTGTAGACTACTTCCTGGCTCCCTGATGACTGACTGACGACTCAACTCTCTCTGATGACTCCCTCACTCCGTCTCCAAACAGCAACTCGAACAGCAACTCCCCTCTCCTTGCTCCGCGCTTGCGTAAATTCTAATCCCAGCCAATCACCGTCGTCCCCTCCATCTCACCTTACGGCGCCTCTCTTAGCACCAATCACAACCGTTCCCCCCGTCTCACCTTACGGTGCCTTTCTTAGCACCAATCACAACCGTTCCCCCCGTCTCACCTTACGGTGCCTCTCTTAGCACCAATCACAACCGTTTCCCCCGTCTCACCTTACGGTGCCTTTCTTAGCACCAATCACAACCGTTCCCCCCGTCTTACCTTACGGCGCCTCTCTTAGCACCAATCACAACCGTTCCCCCCCCCTGCTGCTGGCCGTCGCCTCTCTCCCAGATGACCCATGCAAATACCGGCGATTCAATGGGTAAGCAACAGAAGCTCGCCAACACGGGATTACGTGGCTCAACAACACGACCTCGATGAATCACGGGTTTCGCAATCGCATTGTCCGTCCCAAAAAACTCTGTAACTCCACAATGCAAAGGGACACAAGTGGTGAGGAGGCATTACCGATATTGGCTTGTTGAGTATAAATCATTTAAACATAAAGCGTGGGCGGCGCGGTGGCGCAGTGGTTAGCGCTGACGCCTCACAGCAAGAAGGTCCCGGGTTCGAATCTCTCGGCTCGGGTGCCTTTCTGTGTGGAGTTTGCATGCTCTCCCCGTGTCCGCGTGGGTTTTCGCCGGGTACTCCGGTTTCCTCCCACAGTCCAAAAGCATGCTCCTGGATAGGTTGATTGGCTCGCAGACTAAAATTGTCCCGCAATGCCCGGCGATGGACCGGCGTCCCGTCGTCGGGTGTATTCCTGCCTTACGCCCTGTGTTTCCGGGATAGGCTCCGGCTTCACCGTGACCCTATATAGGATTAAGCGGTTTCAGATAATGAGATGAGATGAGACATAAAGCGTGCCAACAGCGCAGATGCACGGGGAGGCAGAAATGGGAGACTTCTGTTATGCCTCCAAAGTGGGTGGCGAAGCGTTGCGAAGGACAGGAGCACTTGACACGGCTATCCTGAAAGTGCAGCTACAGAGAGCAATTCTCGGACGTTGCAATGAGTGGAGGGGGAGGTGTACACCTGCAGGATGGCCGATTAGATAACACGGTAACCACGGGACCCCGGGGTCTAACGCCTCATGCAGACACTCAGGGGGTAAATGCGCCCAGAGTTGGGACCCCCCCCCCCCGTGGGGGACTCGGGGGCGGTCTCTTCCCGGTTGGGAGTTGGGAGGAACTGATTTGGATCGTCCTGGCTGTGCCATTGGGTTTAACTATATTACAAAACATTGCACGTGTTTCTGTGTTACAGGCCATGAAGGTGTTGGTAAGAGACGCGAATCCCGGATTTGCTAAAAGCGCCGTTCCATGATGGAGCCGCGCGCTCTCCGCTCCACCCGCACTCAGTGCGTGGAGCAGCTGCCATGACGTCACGGGGGAGGAGCCGAGCCAGCCGTGTGACGTCCGCGGAGGGGCGGGAACCTTCTCGTGACGTCGTCGCCGCGCCCGTCTTCCCCGCGACCTGGGTCTCTCGCTCAGTCCCACGCGCAGCTCCCGGTTCTTAGTGTCGTCGTCCGCTGCTGCCTCCCCCTCCTCGCACTCGGCCTCAAGGTAAAGCGGTCGGAGACCGAAGGAGAGATGGCGCGTGGCCCGCGACCCCGGGGTTTCCCGCAGCCGCGCGACTCCTCCGCGCTGCCCGAGCGCCATTACGGCCTGGCGCGACAAGAAGAAGCCTGCGCCTCCTCCTGCTCACACCGCCCACTCGTGGCGCGGCCAGAGCAGCTTGGCGGCTCCCGGCCAAGTGGCCTCTAGCGCGGGCCGCCGCTCTGTCCCCGCGCGGATCCTGCGGCGGCAACTAGCATGAGTGGCTTGCGGGCGGGATGCCGCCGTAGGGCCGCGTCGCGCCATGTCACGCGTAGCTCCGCGGTGACCTTGGCGCGGGTGGCAGCATGGCGCGCCGCGCTATTTATACTGCGAGGGGCACGAGTTAAGGTGGAGAGGAATTGATGCCAGACGCGACGGCTCTGGCTTTAGGCGCCGGGAGCGTCTCTTCCCGTGTTTCCCATAGCGCGGTGCTCTGGCAATGGGGTTGCGATGGCAGCGAGGGGGAGCGGCGGTAACGCGCACTCGCGCCGTCCATCTTGCGGCGGTGCACAGCGCCTTGCACTCCCATAGAGACGGCGACGCCTCGCAGCAGCGGGCTTGGCTCAAACGGACGGTCTGGCGAAATGCTACCTGTGATGGGGGCTGGCAGGAGTTGTGATGTGTAACTGCTATCTTGGTCCAGATTATGTTGCACTGTGTTTCCCTGAATACTCTATCGATTTCTTTAATATACGTAGCCTGACAATGTCTGGGTTTCGCGTGTGGAATTACTGAAGAACCCAGCTTCGGAGACGTAATTATTAAAGTCTCTGTTTTCCTGCAGATAAAATGGCTGTCCCACCAACCTTTGCTGACCTTGGCAAGTCTGCCCGAGATGTCTTCTCGAAGGGTTTCGGTGAGTAACCGCGACGTGCTGGTGGTGGTGACCATGCTGGCTGGGTGTGATTGATACAGTGGCCGGTTCAGGCTGGAAGGCTGTGCCGCGCCACGTCGGAATGAGAGTCGCTTGTCCTCGACCTGCAATGAGCGACGGCGCCGCAAACCACCGTCATCTGAGCCCTGTGCTCCAGTTTGGCTTATCTGGTTTCCAGCCGTGCTACATGCAGAGTATGTCATTGTCCATCAAGAGTTGACTTTTATACACATGCACAGCAGCAACGTTTCCAATCATTTTTAGTACGTTTGCTACTTTGAAATAAACTGCTGTTACTATATGTTTGAGAACTTAATTTACACAGATAGGGACTTGGTTTTTACATTTTTTGTTGTGGCGATTGTCTTAAATGTGTCTAACGACTGCCTACGATTTCCTTGGCACATGAGAGTGTGGCAAATTCTGAGGTGGAGTGGAGAGGTGGTCAATGATGCATGTATGTTTCGCGCACAGGATTTGGTCTTGTGAAACTTGACCTGAAGACAAAGACGTCCAGTGGAGTGGTGAGTTGTATAATTACTAAGTGTGACTTCAGTAATGCCCTTGTAAGAGGATGGAGGCAGTACTACTGAAATTCTTTATTTGAACCCACAGTGGCTATATAGGTATTTACAGTTGCAAATCAACAGCGCACAACATTAATTGTGCCTAAAATTGGGTTTAGTCCACGTATTAACATCTTTGTGTTAATTGAGCAATGTGAGCTTTATTCATCTGACAATGTAAGTAAGATAAGCTATCGCAATGGCTGCAGCGTAAGCCCTTGGAGTGACGTCACCAAAGGGCAAATGACATTGCTACCAGGTCATTCCACAACGCAGCCATGAGAAACCAAATCCAGACGATTCTCAGGGAGGCCCAGCTCTGCTCTTTTCTCACAGCCGTATTGCTGTGTATGGGGTCTCGGCCCCACCTTTGCACTGCCCCATTTCCTCGTGCCGTTCATAACTACATTGATCATAAATATATATATTTTTAAAGCGTTGGGTTGGCCTATGAAATCCAAAGCTAAAGTCTCGTGTTATTTTCTGCTTCACTTTATGCTAACGTATACACCGTTGACCTTGTAATGTCGTTACTTTTCAGAGTGGTTGTATTACAATTTGCTTGACTTAGGTGGTTTTAGGAAATCCGACGGTATTCTCTTGCCTGCTACGTTTGTTGGATCATGGCATATTAAATGTTTTGGGAGGTATCGTCAATGGAATGTTTAGTTTATCATTGTTACTACCTTATTTAAGATATTATAATTGATAATATTAATACAAGTTTCAAAGTCAGGATGAAGAATATTCTATTAAAATTTGCAGTGACTCGTAATGTTGCCATAGACTGTCTGCTATAGCATTGAGATACACCACAATATTTAGAATATAAATATATCTTATTGTGATCATTAAAGGACGGCACGGTGGCCGAGTGGGTAATGCTGTCGCCTCACAGCAAGAAGGTCCCGGGTTCGAATCTCGGCTCGGGTGCCTTTCTGTGTGGAGTTTGCATGTTTCCCCGTGTCCGCGTGGGTTTTCGTCAGGCACTCCGGTTTCCTCCCACAGTCCAAAAAATATGTTGCTGCATAGGTTAATTGGCTTGCAGACTAAATTGCCCGCAGTGCTCGGGATGGACTTGCGTCCGTCCCATCGTGGGTATATCATCCCTGCTTTGCGCCCTGTGTTTGCCGTGATAGGCTCCGGCTCACTGCAACCCTGCACAGGACTAAGCTGTTTCTGACAATGAGATGAAATGATCATTAAAACCCTTATAATGAGTTCTAAGTCTGCATTCAGGCATTGCTTGATGTATGAATCTTTAATTTGCCAATCGGGCATTCTTGAAAAACACAACCTTGTGGGGTTTTTTTAACGTTAAATCCATTGCCAGCAACCTTAATATTGCTTATATTTACTAAGGCTGTATTGTATAAACTGGAAAGATGATGGGATGAGTTGCCCCTCAGCCAGAGTTTTCGATCGATTGTCAAGTAGTCTACCAATGGTGCCAGCTAGTCCAGTTGTCTAGTAAATACGGTATTTAAGCATTCTGGTTTATTGAATCGTGCAAATTCTGCAGCCTCTCCTGCATTGGACAGACTTCGCTGATTTGCCCAACATCTGTCGGCTCGCCATGGCAGGCGTGCACACACCAATGCCTCGTTTACCAACTGCCAGACCTCAGTTCCAGTGACAGTGCCATGGCCTTTTGTCTTGACCTCTGGTAGGATTGTGACGAGGATGCAAGCAAAATGGACGGAATGCAGCCTCCTATTTAAACTGGACCCGCTTGGTCTTTCACCTTCGTCTTCCTTAAACTGAATACCATTCAGCCAAGCAAGGCTGGATGAATGTCTTACCACTGAGAATATAACTTTATTATTGCGTGCTGAAAAAACCTGAAACATTTTTTTTTGCATTCATATTAGTTTCATAGTTGCTCAACTGCCTCAAATGCAGGGTATTTAAATGTATTAAATATTATTGCAATCGTAACCAGGCTCTGCCTTGTTATTACACCAAGCTTTCCCACAATACATTGTCAATAACATTTCATGAATATACTGCGACCCCAACCTATTTAGCAATGTTTTTTTGTTATTGAAGACTCCATCTATATTAACTTAATTTTACTTGGATATTATATGTTCGGCAGCCACTATTACAAACCTCTGCCTAGTTTCCCACTATTTGCCTTGGATATTCTGTATTCAGCAACCATTCTTACAAACCCTAAGTATTGTTTGCGTTGGTTGGATGCGTTGCAACAATCCTGCATCCAGAGCTTACTAACCCACTAGCTCTTTTCTGCTGCAATAATTAAGATCTATCCTGTTTTGCTTGCTTGGATTTTGTTTGTTTGCTGCAGGAATTCTCTACGAGTGGATCGTCTAATTCTGAGACTGGCAAAGTGAATGCGAGCTTGGAGACCAAATATAAGTGGGCTGACTATGGCTTGAACCTGACTGAGAAGTGGAGTACTGACAATACGTTGGCGACCGAGATATCAGTGGAAGATCAGGTATGTGCACCCACAAGACATTGTACGTCATAATTAAAACGTATAAATACAAATGCATTCTAGTAATGGCTATTTACAACCGAGTCACTAAGCATGTGTTCAGAATTAGCTTATCATACGTTTGCAGTTGAAAATTGTATTTGTTGAAGTTGAGGATTACTGTCTCTCTTCAGCATGAAAAGATTTACTTTGGAAAAATGTTTAACCATTTGAGAGCCGTTCTTTTGGGATTGCCGCTTCGAGTGTTTCTTCTCTGCGTGATGTTTTGCCTCCCACGCTA
Organism: Mordacia mordax; assembly: GCA_036362905.1. Classification (NCBI taxonomy): domain Eukaryota; kingdom Metazoa; phylum Chordata; class Hyperoartia; order Petromyzontiformes; family Petromyzontidae; genus Mordacia; species Mordacia mordax. Next base: position 23,885,615 of record JAZEWT010000012.1, read on the forward strand.
GAGGCATTTTCGACAATTCTGAATTGTCCACCTGAAATATGGTGTTATGGGAGGCGAAACGTAGTTAAGGAGAGCACAGCAACACAGATATCATGGAGAGCAATTGTACACCGAGCCATGGCAAATCCGCATCCCTACAATGTCTGACCATTTGTCATGATGCAAATATGCTACGAGCAGCATTGTTAATTGTGTATTTTTTGTGCAGCTTGCCAAAGGACTTAAGCTGACATTGGACACCACGTTTGCCCCAAACACCGGGTGAGCATATCGCAATAGTTCATGTATATTTTGTTTTAATTCATAATCTCGATGTTTCTAATGATTACTGTAATGAGTACGTTCTTGTATCCAGAGATATCATGAAGATATCACAACAGCATTTAACAAGCAGTATTTATTGAATGGTCTTTGCTATGTAATCCACATACAGGCACTGCACAGCAAACGGTAACTTTGCCAGCTAGCAATTAGTTCATCCCAACGTCTCTGCCTTAACTACTGGTCTGACACGCAGTACACTACAATAAACGTGGCACGTTTACAATGGTTGGTTATTTTTTTCCATTTACAATCTTCATGCTACCCCAGTATCAGTAACCAAAAATTGTACACCCATGCCTCGTTATTCCCGTATATGTACCCATCAGCCACAATTGTTCTACTAAGAGCCATAAACACACGCATTACATAGTGCAGTCAAATGCCTGTGAACCCTGACGCACAGCATCCGTTAGAGTGGTTTGTGTTTATCCGTTTGTGTAGTGTCTTTCTAGTACTGTCGATTCTACTGGTCTGTGTACAGTTTACATAGTTAGAAAGGCTGCTCAAACTGATACACTACCAGTTGTGCTATGGGTTAGGGTCTGCGGGAATCTGAGCACAATTACATGCCCACAGATGCTTGGGAAAGCGCCTACAGCGTTTGCGAGGGATGCGTTTTTAGCTTAAGGAAAATTTGCGAGTACGTATATTCGTGAATAACGTGGAGGTATGGGTATATTTGCATTACACAGCTGAGCGTTAGCCTATCACATTTCGTATAAATGTTAGCCAGCATTCCAGCTAATCAATGGCAGCAGTCCGTAAAGTATGACTTCCAATGTCCATTGCCGTGTGGATGTGATTAAATCTGAGCATCATGAATGTAATTTGTCCAAAAAAAAACAAGTCACATTTCAACTTTTTAAAGCTGCAATTCTCGCTTGGAAGCAAAGCCTTTCCTGACTGGTTTGATGCCGGGAAAGGCATCCAGAGTGTGACGACAGGGAGACGGAGGTGAGAAGGATGTGGGCAGAATTTGATAAAAACCAAAAATAAGGAACGCCACGGTAAAAATCAAATCCAGTATCTTATAGTCCGGAAATCCCGATTGTTCAGCATCTGACAAGGGCCTGATGGTGCTGAGCACCATACAGGCTCGAGAAGACAATTAGTGTTATGCACTTACAGCAATTCGTAGATTCAAGTTATGTAGTCATGGAGGCCTATTGTGTAATTTCAGTGACAATTGTGTGTTAAATGCCTTCTATTGTAGTTTTATCTGCAAAAAAATATTTTGTAATATCTTCACATTATTTACATATTTGGACCGATATCTAGTGTTTATGGGCGATATTGGAAGGGATGTATTAATATGTATTGATGTCATCCAATAGTGCAGCATTTGTACTAATCCGACACCCCCTTGGTACTGACAGTGCAATGTTGTGGGAACTTTACTTGTATGTCTAAGATATAACTTGAGACTTGGTTTAATTTACGTGATTGCTGCATCGTATATATTATGTTATCCGCCAATTCATGAATTAGTATTTGTTTTATTTGTGGTAGGAAACTTACGCATTAAAGGGGGAGAAGACACAAACTCCGCACAGTTCCTGGTGCAGGAAATGAACCGCTGTGGGCATGATGTTGTGTCCGTTAGACGTGGATGTTAACACTGTGCTACTCTGCTATCCTGCCATCCACTCTTAACAGTGTTTACGTGCCCTTGTTTCATGTGCGCTGGGCAGGAAGAAGAGTGGTAAACTGAAGTCTGCTTACAAGCGGGAGTACCTGAACTTGGGCTGCGACGTGGACTTAGACTTTGCAGGCCCGACCGTGAATGGCGCAGCTGTGGTTGGCTATGAGGGGTGGTTGGCCGGCTACCAGCTGGCGTTTGATACGGCCAAGTCCAAGCTAACCCGTAGCAACTTTGCCATCGGTTACAAGACTGCTGACTTCCAGCTTCACACTAATGTGTAAGTACTTGTAATTAGGATTAACGTAAGGACTCCGGAATGGAACCTGTGCGTGTATGTAAAATGGTAGCTGCTAAATGAGGCTGGTGAGGTTCGGTCATATGGAAGAGAGAGATGAGTTGTGCTTTTGGGGGTGACACTGGACAAGGGTAGGCATTCATCTTGTAGTGGACAAATTAACAAAGTCAAACAAGTCATGGCAATGTGTGCCAGGAGCAACATATATTTTATCTTGTAATATACATGGAACCATCTGGATCTATATGATCGTATAACATATACGGAACTATTTAGAGCTATATAATATTATTACCTTTGCGAAACATCTCGTTCTATTTAATGTTATATATACCATCTGGATCTATATATACTCTTATAACCTATATGGAAACATGTACATGTATCACAGCCTATCCAGAACCATCTGGATTTATGTAATCTTATAACTTTTATGGAAGCGTCTGGATCTATATAATCTTATGACATACATGGGAGTGATCTTGATTTATATAACAGTAATTCCAAAAATATAGCACCTTATAGTCTAGAAATCCCAATTGTCTGACATCTGGTGACAGCCCCTAGTGTGATCGTATAAAACCATTGACTTGGTCCTCATCCCTTTTAGCGATGCGTCCTAGCCTTGCAATGCTTCCCACTTGTCTTAATTGCTTGCATAATGTTTCTATGCATGTGTTCTAAAAGATTACTTTCCCGGGAAAGTACTTGTTGGAAAGTGTTGGAGAATCTCTGCACACGCTTATCTTTCATACCAATTTGTGCCGTACATGTACACTTGTGTTGAAGTACAAGTTTGTGTGCCGTTTTTAATGGATCTCTATGCTTCCTGATTGTACAAGGCTATTTTTGTAATGATGTAGGTTTTCACGGCTCGATGCATGATGATTGCTTCGAAAAGCTGCTCTCTCGGGACAGCCGCGTCGATGGCTCTCTCTCCTCTCCTCGCGACGTTTCGCCTCACACGTTGGAGGCATCCTCAGGCGAAGGATGCCTCCAACGTGTGAGGCGAAGCAATCATCAAGGCTATTTTTGTAATCAATAATACATTGACATGTTGTTTGTAAATTCAGTCTTTTCCACCTTCAGAAACGTAGATCAAACATTGGGCTGTAATTGGGGGTGACATGATTGACTATTGGTACTATCTGCACCTCACTGAGAGGGTCCTGCCTGAGGATGTTCGATTCCCACCTTGGGTGCTTTTTCGTGCAACGGTTATGTTCTCCACCTGTTCTACGTGGGTTATTTTCGTAGGATCTCTGGTTTTTTCATCCAACCAAAATATGCACCAATGCATGGGCTGATAACCTCATAATGTCCAGGATGCAGTATGGGGTTGAGTTGACATCGGCTGACTGCTTGTCTGCCTTCCCCACCACCTGTTTGCTGCAGCACCTTAGGACCTCAGGGTGAAAGGCGCTATGTAAATGTAATAAATTATCACAGACTTTTACAGCAGCCTGTGGCCACTTAGGTCAGGTCTCTGCTGACCTCGATGATGGCGATGATGATGACGCGATCAGAGCTGAGAGAAGACACCACCACTACTTAGCCAGAGTTGTCACGTGATATGACCAGCCAATAAGAATACTCATGGAATATGGAATGACACCCCCAGCTGCCACATGTGTAGGTTGTTATTTGTTGCAGGAATGATGGAACGGAATTTGGAGGCAACATCTACCAGAAGGTGAATGACAAACTGGAGACGGCCGTGGACTTGGCCTGGACCGCGGGCAGCAACACGACCCGCTTTGGGATTGCTGCCAAATACCAGCTCGACTCGAACACTACTATCAATGTAAGACAATAGACATCCAGACACCTAAGCGTGGTTTTAACAATAATATGTTGAATTAATAAAAATATCTTTCCTGTAAAAGCAAGGTGCCTTACAAAATTGTATTCGCAGAACAATGGATTAAGAGGTGAAACCAGTAAAACGTAAAGTACAAAATTATTCAATGGGAGGAAAGACATTGCGTAGTTGCAGTGTATGGATGAAAAGAGCTCAATCATCTTAGGTGACAAGTTTTGATTGAGGAATTGAGCACGAAGTCATCCCAATATCTAAGGTTGCTACAAAATTGGTAGACAGACCTGTTGGCAGAACAAACCTAGGGCTAGGCCGTGTAATACTGTGAAAAACAGAAGCGTCTATTTACAAATGGCACCTTGCTCCCTTTGGGAACCAATGTAAGTTACGTAATATTGGGGTGATGCGGGCTGTTTGCACCCTGAACAGGCAATTAAATGTGCCGCGGCATTGTGTACGTATTGCAGTTACATTATCAATGGAACATCATTGAGAAAGGCTGCCGTATTGGTCTAACTTGGAGCTAGTTTGTAAATGTGTCGTATCACTGTTTTAGCTTTACCAGAATGTGTGTTTATCATGGATGCTATGTTTTGCCTATTGATAATTATCAGTCCACTTTCTGAGGAATACTTCTGTAAAGTCCTTTGAAAGCAGCATGTGATTGAGAATGTCCAACCTCAGTTGTCCTGTGGAAGAGCATGTAAGGTGTCCTTTGTTATTTACGTAATACACACCGATTTGATGTGCAAACCTTCGCTACTAGCAACACCGCAAGGTTCTTGGGATTTATTTTAAGCGCGGTTACGTGCACAATTACCGTGCACTGATTTAACGGCTCGAGGGAGCCTTGTTTGATCTCAGATGTAAAAAGAGAAACGGTTGTACACTTTCTGGCAGTAGTACGAGTGTTCGAACACAAAATCAACACCTTCTTAGAAGGAATCTAACACGGGGGATTGTAAATATCACAATCATCAAATCTTGGTGTGAATAAGTAACGAAACGGACAATGCACAGCATACACGTATTTATCCCACTACATAACTCAAAAGTATTTAACATCTCATCGGCCACACGGCCTTTGGGAGGGCTTCTTTTCAGCAGTTTTGATGCAAAGGAAGCAAAGTGGATTTGTTTGTTGCTTGGTGAATTTTTTATGGTTCCAAACATCTTTTAAACTGGTGCAATATATGTATACGTCACATTTTAAAACTCTGTTCGTTAGGTTACGTATTTGAAAAACAAATCCTTATTTGGTATTTTTATTCATCTGTGGTTAAATAAAAAAATTGGTGCTTTAATGTGCATATTGTGGGCGCATAGTGCAATGCAGAACAGCATTTAAACTGTAAATAAAACAAGTTCAAAGTTATTATGGTAAAGAGATTTTTATGGCTTTGTTTTGAAGAGTCATTAACTGGAAATTTTTCTTTCAGGCCAAGGTTAACAACTCCAGCCTCGTTGGCTTAGGATATACTCAGACACTCCGGCCTGGTGAGTACAATACACATGACAAATGTTTTTTATAAATATTCTTCCGTGTTTTCATTTATTGCAGAGCTGTGACATTTCTACTGATATACGTTTCCACGGCTTGATATGAGTTACTCTCCATAGCTCGGTGGTCTCCAACCTGTCCGATCGCAATCAACAGGTCGATCTCAGGGTTTTGAATAGTCGATCCTAGCATTTTAAAAATATGTAGACAGTGGAAAAATGTTCTGTACGGTGGTTGTATTTAAGCCTGGTCATCATGGGTTGCAAGTGTAAGCTGCTGGAGATAGTGTGCAGCAAGCTCCGGTCACACTAAGATTAAGTGAGTGTTTTGCACAGCGTACATTTCATTGTGTTTTCGTAAAGTATCATTTTTAAGGGTAGAAATTGTTATGTAGATTATTAAAAGTGAGTTTTTATTTTAAAAGAATGGAGACCACTGCTGTGACTCTTCTCTTTTGGGATTTATCATGTAGTGTTCCTGCTCACTCCTTTGTAATGTTTCACCTCCCTCGTTGGAGGCAGAATGCCTGACAATGCCTCCAGCATGGAAGGTGAAACATAATGAAGGTGAAAGCAGAAACCCTCGACATGGCTGGCTGTCCTGAAATAGCAACTATGAAGAGCCATCCTCATGGTTTTTGGCAGCATTAACTAAATGCTGTAAAAGAAACTCGACAAATCGAGACTTTTATTCCATTTATTATAAAAGTCTTGAAGTTTTTATGATTTTAAAATTTTGTATTACATTGTGCACTGTTTTAAAAATGCATACTTTTCGTTTTATTAGATGTAGTGGTTAATCAGGGTTTTAAATTGCCAGTGTAAATTTGCTGAAACCGCGCGTGTCTCAGAATGGGGAGGGTGGTAGTGTAGCGGTTAGCCTGCTGTTCTGCAAACCGGTAACCAGAGTTCGATTCTCTGCTCACGGCTAATATCGTTGATGATTTTCTGAAATGGTCCCAGGTCTCTCCGAGGTCGAATCGGCCTCGTGAGTACCTCGTGCAGTATGTAGACATGGCAAGTGGGATGACAAAAGGTGGCTGGGCATGGTGCCGTGCCAGCCTTTATAAGTGCTACATGCTAACAGCATTTGACTACAGTCTGTTAAAGCTTTATGGGGGATCTTTGTCTTTGTTACACAGGAGTCAAACTGTCGCTGTCTGCCCTGCTTGATGGAAAGAACATCAATGCCGGTGGCCACAAGCTGGGCCTGGGCCTGGAGTTGGAGGCTTAGAGGATGGCGGGGCACACACCAACCTGAGCCGTCTAACAATGTTCTTCTGCTGTACTTTAAATGGCAGTCGTTATTTTATATCTGTGCAATTAGTGTTAAATTTAGTTTTCCCTTGTCAGCAGGTGATCACTAGCTGACCATAATTCCCTTGTAACCCTGCAAATGTCAATCCATGCATGCGTATGTGCGGTATACATGTTTATATTTCTTATAAGAATTTAGTCCTCGTGTCTTTTATTTTGTTTAAATGCTTCAGATGTGCTGATGTAGGTTTGTTATGGCACGATGTATGAGAATCACTCCTGGAATGCTGTTTTGGGATAACCGTGTGGAGTTCCTTCTCTGCCTCCAGGCGTTTGTAAATGCATGTTAATGCCTGCCAACGTGGGAGGAGGTGGAGCTTTGCAAAGGAGAGAGCAGGAACACTCGACATGGCTTTCCCAAAAACATAGCCTATGCAGAGCGATTCTAAATGCATTCGCGTTTTTCAGAGCTTCATGTATATCTTCGAGTTATTATTGCCTTTGAAAATATGCACCTGTGGTTCATTTGTGCATGTTTCACTTTTCTGTTGCTTGGTGGTATTTGTAAACTGCCATGTGACCCTAACTCTGGCCTTCATAATTCCTCATACATCCTGACTTGATGTATATTAATTGCACATGTTATAAGACATTCTGCCCTGTAAGGTACAGCATTATTGTCATTTTACCCAAACACTTTGCCAATGCTGTTTTCTTGCGCTCTTCAGTTGGTGTAATAAATTAACAAACCTTATTGGTAACACTCTCTCGTGTATTTTTTTTGTTTAAGTTAACCTTGAGGCTGGTTATAGTGACGCAATAAGCCACAATGTTTGCTTGTACGCTCAGCACAAATCTTTTATGTTTAAATAACCAAATCGCATATGAAACTTAACCCATGGACATTATTTGGTAGACATTTTGTGAAGGTACGCGCTGACGTATTGGCAATCCCCGAAGTTGTATTTCAAAAGGTTTAAATTTGGGTTTGAAAATGTCCCATGTAAACAACCAAGTGGTGGGAAAAGGTGTCCTGTAAGTTTTAAGTTCCAAATTTGTGTTGTGTGTGGGAGCTTGTAACATCGGTTAATTTCACAAAAATAAATGCATGTTTTGCCGTTTCAGCTTGTGCTGTGATCAAAGATTAAACCGTTACGATTTTGAAACAATGACATTGGCTCCATGTGAGTAAGAGGATATTTTTTCACCCGTTGATGTGTGTAAAGTTTACATCGCTGATCCATGCATGCAACATTCTTCCCACTTGACACTTCAAATCAAACACTGTTGTGCACTCGCCTGAATTCTATGGCAATAAATACGATCTTAGGCATTTCACTGCCTGCATTGTGTGTAGTCGATGTGTATGTTGGTGCTTATATTGTCACATTTGAGAGAGCCTTGATATCGTCAAATTTCAGCCTGCAAGCTTGGTCCTATCTTCACCTTAAGCCTGACCTGGATCCTAATGACCTGGTTACTCCTAACTTACGTCCTATTACTAATCCATTTTAAACATTTAAAAGTGTAATGATGTAGGTTTTCATGGCTCGATGCATTCCTCTTGGAGAGGAAGCGAACGACGCGGCTGTCCCGAGAGCAGCTTTTCGAAGCAATCATTTTAAAGTTTCATTTTCCACCTGCAATAGCATATTCAGTCCCTTAATTTGTCCTTTGCGGTCTGCCTACCGCCCTACTTATTAAACGGGCTTAGACTCCAGCAGTTACAATATTTAGTCGACCTATCCGCAACGTTTTACTACCAATCACAACATCCTTGAATGTATACAAGTAGAATTCGGCATCACTGGCACCTCACGCAACTTGCCTTCTTACATTCACAACGGAACATCTTGGGTAAAGTTGGCAACTTTCATCATCCCAGCATCACATACCACGCACGCACGGTGTCCCTCAGCGCTCTGTGCTTGCTCCATTTCTATTCTCTACATACCACTTGATCACATTGCAAGCAACATTCAGGGCTACGTTGACAGCAGCGAACAATAGCAATCCCCAACCTGCACCACTGCCGTTCAGTCTACCTATAAGGCCCCCGTTGTCTCGCATTTACTTCCACTTCCAACCGACCTTGAAATTGCTGCCCCCAGTCAATCCCTTATGCTTTACAACCTACTGGGTGTCACATTTGACCCCACCCTATATTTCGACAAGCATGCAATTTCAGCGCTCTGCCAAATACTCCCCATTGTCATATAGCAGGAATACGGTGGCCGGAGATTGCAAGATCACTGGATACAAACATCTATTTATCTGATGATTGCTTCTAAAAACTGCTCTCTCGGGACAGCCACGTCGATCGCTTCCTCTCTCCACCTCGCGACGTTTCGCCTCATGTTAGAGGCATCATGAGGCGCAGTGTGCATGTGTCGTGTGTGTGACTCCTATTTATATGCAGGTACTATGTATGTGTTGAGTCACCTCCACAGAGTTGCTGCATTCCAGGATCTATGGACGACTGTCGGGGTCCACTTTAAAGGGTTCTGTTGTCCTGCTCACACCCCGGAATCACATTAACCCCATTCTGTTCCACCTGTAACTATTCTATATCTATGCACTACTGACTGCAATGACTGGACTCCAGGTTTGGCTGAGCTTTATCCTCATTTCTTGTTTGCGGTTCATAGTCTTTTCTGTCTTGTGAATCTCGAATGCTTCACGAATTCATCTAGGACCTTTATGGCGGATGGCTGCTAGTACTCGTATCTTGTCAAAATCGATTCTGTGTTGTTGGTCTACACTGTGTTGCCGTTGCTGATTTATTCGTATGCAGCAAATGCACTGCTGCCTCGTTGCTCTCTTTCTTGTGGCGATTGTTCTTCCTGTATGAGGTGAAACATCGTGAGGTGGAGAGAGCAAGCGATCGACGCGGCTGTCCCGAGAGAGCAGCTTTTCGAAGCAATCATGCATCGAGCCGTGAAAACCTGCATCACTACATTGGTAACCTCTGGGGAGCAGACACTCGGATTGTTGAAGAATCTCGGCAAACTTTGCAGCAAGATGATGATGCTCAGCAATCTCACCTTCTTACAACGCTGCCGGGACAGCAACATCGTCCCAAGAGTCTACCAACTCAAACACACAGCAGCTGAGGAGGACTGAACGCATTCTACATCGTGCAAGCATGGACCTTCTACGAGCCTTCATCGCGGATACAAGACGTCAACCGGACGACACAGCTAAGAAATTGTACAGCATACACCTATGCTTAGCAGAAACACTCACCAGAGACTTGTTCAACAAACTAGATGATATAACACACAGGAGAGCAGAACGACAACATGCTGAATGCACACAGAGACAGCAGAAAAAGTATGAACATCTAACAAACCATAGGCAGAAAACAGTGTTTGTCACCTCAGCGTGTTGTTTTTAACTTAAGAGGAAGAGAGGGAGCGATCGACGCGGCTGTCCCGAGAGCAGCTTTTCAAAGCAATCATGCATCGAGCCGTGAAACCTTCATCATTACATCTATTTATTTATTTTCTGCTGAGTTTACGTCCTGTGATTTATTGCTACTGTTTGATTTTGAGTTGAACTGTTCTGATGGTGTTGTTGACATGGCGTTCTCTCCACAGCTCTGTGTAGCGCTTTGTGACCCTTGGGTGAAAAGCGCTTTATAAATGCAATTATTATTATATTTTTTGCTAATCTCTATACTCAGAGACTGACAAAAGGAGGCGCAACTCACCGAGTGGTCACGCGGTGGCGCCATCGTGTCGCAGACACCAACGCTGAACATGAAGAACGTTGCCCTCTGTGCAGGGTTTTCTGCAGTGGAAGTCCTGATCAAGGCAGTTGGAGTTTCGCCTCGGGATATTTATTATTAGATGTGTTTCTCCTCTGTTCTGCGTGAGCTTCCTCTGGGTTCTCCGCTTTCTTCCCACATCAATTGGACGAAAGCATAACATATAGGAAGCAGTGTCTGGCGGGTTGGTGCCACTGACTGCCTGATTGACTCTTCCTCCCCTCTCTACGGTTTCCTCGCTGCGCTTCCGTATCGCGTTCATGACCAGACGTGGGAATTGCGTAGTGGCGCATTACTTATGTAATGCTATGGCTGTCACGCACCGCACACGCAACAACAACGATATAGCATACGCGCAGTTGCGCTGGGAATCGGCTCAGCTGTCTTATAGGGACAAAGAAGTCTAGACTGAACGATTAAGAGCGGAGATGCCTGTGGCGCTGGGTAAAGATGACAGGAGTGGCAGGAGGACCAATGGGAGAAAGAGACGAGAGACGATCTGGACTAATCAGAGGGACTAAGGGATGCAAGGAAGCAGAAGGGGGGCAGTGACTGCTGTTGTGCGGTGGGGAGACGACTGCTGGAGTGTGCAGTGGAGATACAGAGACGATCACGAGAGTACACGGGGAGGCTTAGGAGGAGCTGAGACACAGGGAGACACGTGGGGAAGGAGCGGTCGCCATCTTTTAGGAGAGGAGGAAGACACCAGGGGGAGAGGAGACACGGCGGGGGGGGGGG
>JAZEWT010000013.1:28967-40437 GCA_036362905.1 Mordacia mordax
ATTTCTGGACATCCGTGTCGAGCGTTCCTGCTCTCTCCTTTGGAACATTTCGTCTCCCACGTTGGAGACTTCCTCAGGCTAATGAAAATATAATGTACAACACGCCGCACAAATTCCACGCCTGCTAATGGCCGAGAGATACGGAAGTGTGAGAAAACCGCAGAGAGGGGGGAGTCGGCCAGGCGGTCAGCCAGAGCCAACCCACCAGACACTGTTTCCTCAATCCAAACTCATCCGGGCAAACGTCAAATCCCTTGCCATTTTCGTCTCCTTAATAATTCACGCAGAACAAAGGAAAACACACAATCCCCACACTGAAAGGCGCCCGACGCGGGAATCGAATTGCCTGGGCACGACTTTCTGTGAGGCGTGGGTGTTACCGCTGCGCCACCCTATAATGTGGGATGTGAAACGGGGTAAAGAAGAGAGGAAGAGGGGAAGGTTTGACACGGCTCTACTGAAGAGCAGCTCTCGTGAGCAATTTTCATCACACATCGAACCGCGACAAACCTAAATTAATATATAGACAACGAGACTGCGACGGTTGTAAAACCATCTCGGCCGCATCTTCATTGGCGCCTTTCCTTACTTGGCTTCTTCATTTATCTCCGTTGGGGTTTTGCCTCCTCGGAGTCACAACAAACCTGGATGTATCGCGGAGTAAACAAACTATGCAAGGGAGAGAGGGCTGTACCCTGTATAACTGACAATACCGCGGACTTTGAATAAATGTCTCGACTCAGGAAAACGAACTAATTTCGTTCCTCACAAACGAGGACGATCTCGGGAAAATCAAGGCAGTGACAACCCCATTCTCCATTTCCACTGCGAGAAACATCGGGACAAGTAGCAATCCAACTCTCGTCTTCCACATTTATTACCCCTCAGTACACCACACTCACCGGAGACGATTTCTGTTTTTACAAATATTTTATTATCATTTCAGCGATGCCCAACATGGAGTTTCATTAAAACACATAACACAATCACTGGACTGGAGATACCCACGGCAGTGGCGAGCTCTTCCGAGGTCCTGATGCACAGAGCTGGCTGAGCACGGGCTCTTTTATGAAGCGGCCGTGTCCCGTGGCAGCTTGCACACAGCCTGCACATTCGGTATCTCTTGCCACAGTGGTCATCGCGGTGAGGCCTTGCCCGTGCCTGCTCTTGCTGAGCGATGTGCGTGCAAGTGTGACTGTGTGCTTGGGGAGCGGTGGCTCAATGGTTAACGCGCTGGGCTACAAACCTGGCGACCCGAGTTGGACTCTCGCTTACGGTCAACACCAATGACGATTTTCTGAACTGGTGCCGAACCTGTCCTAGGTCGACTCAGCCTCAAATGAGCATCTCGTGCTGTGTGTAAACATTGCCACTAGGGAGACAAGGGGGCGTGGCGCTGACCACCCGCCCTCTCGTGTGCCGTGTCGACCTTCACAGATGCTCACTAACGGTACTTGGACCTTACAGTCTGCTAGGGCTACACGGAGGATTTTTGTCTTTGTGACTGTGTGTGTGCGTGGCTTTGAGTGACTTTCACTAGTGAGACTATATCTTTGACTGAGTGCATGCATAGCTGATTCTTTGACTAATTGTGACTTGTGTGACTGCAATTGTGTGAGGCGAAAGGCGGTTGTTGTGACTATGGTCTCCAACAACAGCAGACAGCGAAGGAGCAACGCTCACAACAACGAGCGCATCGCCGGGAGGCTAAAATACAGCAAGTTGGCACAGCTGGGGGCACAGGTTGGTACATCTGCTAGTCATCTCAGTAAGGCAACCTACCATTACGCCTGGGTCTGCCCCGTGACCTCCTGTCGGCGAGTCTTCGACACTTCACGTGGCTTCAATGTGTACCTGGTCTGGCACAAGCGCAGTGATGACGTCACCGCCACTTAGTGGCGTATGGCGGTTATTGTGTGTGACTGCATAAGTGTGTGACTGCGTGAGTGTGACTACATGCGTATGAATGCGTGAGTGTGTGTGTTGAAACTCTACACGTGGTGTCTTTGCGAGAAGTGCAAACATATTACGGCTCAACCAGCAGCAACCACAACGCGGCCGTGTCGCACGCATCGACAATAGTACGGTGATAATGATGACGCCGATAACAACAATGCAACGATTATAACAACAACGATGACGACGATAAAACAATGATAATATTGTTTTATGTAAAACTCTGATTGTGACGACGACACGACAACAGAGTTCAATACCGATACTGACGGCGATACTTCGACCGCCACAAAGAAGAAGAAGAAGAACAAATATATAACAACACGGATCACGACGCCACCACCTAAAACACGTGATGAGAATCACGGCAATGCCCGTTTGATCGTGATGATGACTATAACGACGATAATGGCCATCAGCAACATCGATCGTCATCTTCATCCATCAATCGCAAGCATCGCCACGGGTCACTGTGAATCCCAGTTTTAAGATGAGCCGCGGGCTCATTGGCTGAGCTCGCCGCCGCAGTGTTGAGTCGCATCCGCACACCGACAGCCTGAACGATTTCATCGGTGCCCTTCATAGAAACACAGCGGCGGCGTGACGTCAGCGAGGCGGCTCTCCCGCCGCTACGGCGGAAAACACTCACAGCTCACTATGGCTTCTGGCTTCACAGCCATCTATCCCAGCTTCTCGTCCACCCCACCAGCCACTAGCACCCCCGTCATCCCTACTGCCCCCCTCCTCTACTGCTACCCCCCCTCCCAAATTATCACCCCCACGCCCTCCTCCCACAAGCCCCTCACCCACCCCAATTATATTTCGGCTGCTATCAAGTGTCACGCCGCAATGATGAGACGCAAGGAAATTCCGATGTCTCCCGCAGCGAGTAGTGCACTTTACTGTGGTAGAGATAACGGTCTCCACCCCCACATCTCGCACCATCCACCCCGTACCCTTTCGTGGAAGAGGCTGTTACAGAACGACTTCTGAAGTCACCTCTTTATCCACCTTAGCCGCGCAATTTTAATGCCCTGACTGAATAGTTGCGTCATCACATCACTCAAAACCGAATTAGTTAAACTTTATCATTCCTGAAATGTATCAGCCCTTGAACCGAATGGAATGAAAAGCTACGTTTTATTTCATCAGCGTATTTCTGAGCAGTTCCCGGCCACCAGGCTGCGTGAGAACATCAACTCGCAACATTTGAGATGCCAGTTGAATCACCACTGTACGGTCAAATCTGGATTTGAAATCACAGGCTCTCAGCGCTTCCGGCTCTGAATCCTGTCTGAATCATCCGGTGCTAGAATTGTGTTCATTTGTACTTTGACCTCTAGAAAACTAACCCCAGACATCACACGCGGCATCGTGAACTCGACAACACCATTGCCACCAAACAGCCTCGGCAGCACCATCGTCCACTCTGGCACAGAAACCCCCACACGCGTGCATCCAATCGTACAGTGCTGCCCATTAGAGGAGAGGGAGTCCTGAGTCGGTCGACGTTTCTCCGGGGTGCGGGGGGCAGAGTAAAATAAAAATATGGGTCGTGTCATCGGGGGTCACGCGAGGACTGTGGTTGAGTACGACGGTGGTGTTGCTCCGATCCAGTTGCTAAATCGAATTAGCCGTGTCAACACTGTCGCGCTGCCGAAACACGTCCGACGAGAATTCGATACCGGCCGTGATATGATCTCAAACGGCACTGTCACTCGCGTGTGCCCACTGTTACACGAGCGCCTCGCGCTCTGCCCTTTGACGCTTCCACCGGGCGCGATGTCCGGCGTTTCGCTGCACTCGCCCGCTGGGAAAATTTCGTCCAGATTCAGTTAAGGGCACCCAGTAACCGTAGAGGAGGCAGCGACCCTACCAGCGACCCTACGCATGATTCTACAGCGTTGATTACTCTCAGGACACCATGGCGAGCACAACGCGCTTCACCTGCCCGGAGCTTGTTCAACAACTAAAATTCGAATCCTAAAATAGATCCCGAACACGTGACGCGAAACGTCGGACGAAACGCTCCTGAAATGCCCTACAACGAGACAGCACATCGTATATAGAGAGAAAGGGAGATACTCATTCCCAGAGATGCGGTCGTGAGTGGAAATCCCACAATGATGCGGTTCGTGGCGACCGGTGTTAAGCTATTAGAACAAAAAGTGACTGTGAAACTCTTTCTACCACTTAGCGCTGGGTGAAAGCCTCCCTGCATCGTGTTGGTCATTCGGGTTGTTGGATTAGTGGTTGTGAGGAGCGGTGGATCAGTGGCTAGCGAACCTAGCGACCCGAGCTCGAATCCTTCTCAAGGCCAACACCAATCACGATGTTTATCTGAACCGGTTCTGGGCTAGGCTTGTGGCTGGTGACCCACCTCCTCGTCTACCGTGTCGATCTTCATCGATGCTTGTTAACGGCACTTGACCCTACATTTTGTTATGTCTCTGCGGGGGACCTTTGTCTTTAGATCAACAGGGGTTTCAGGCAGAGGAGAGCCCGTAAATGGTTCCGATGTCATTGCAACCGATGCTTAGCTGTGGTCGGAAATAGATCTCGGTTTGCCGAGTTCACAGCACAGTGGGTTTACTGCTGCGTGATAGATCTTCATAACGATGGCGCAAGTTAGTTGAATATTGACTTATCCAGAAAAGTCTCGCTGGTTCTCGAGACGATGTGCGTTGTAGATTTTCACGGGTCAATGTATGACAGTTGCTCTTAAGAGCTACTCTTTCGGGATATCCGCGTTGAAGGACAATCGCTCGACACGGCTATCCCGAAAGAGTAACTCTTTCGAGCAATTCTCAGTCTCAAGACTCGTTCGCTATTTTTCGGAGGGTCCACAGATTTTAGAACCTGCCTGCAGAAACCAAGGTATATGACATTTTTGTTTAAATCCGAGCACCGCGATTCGCGGGAATAAGGGCACTCAGAGCGATATTTGGACGAGTGTACGAACCCACTTGCTGTAATGTCACATCATGGCCACCTCCCAAGTCTAAGATTATTTACACGAATATCTGTGCGATCCACCAACCCTTGCCTCCAAGTAACGGATAACTGGCGTGATTATTACAATCAACTTAATTTTTCCGGAGTCCATAAAATGAGTACTGCTTAGTTGAGCACCACCGGCTCCTACGTGGGAGGCATCCTCGATTATCAGAACGTCTGAATATGCCTCCAATGTGGGGGGGGGGGGCGAAGGAGGGAGGAAGAGCGCTCAGCGACACGGATGTCCCGAAATAAACAGCATTGGACCGCAACCAGCATGCGTCGAGTCGTGACGAAGCTGCATCAGTACGAGAGCGTGGGATTTCCACCACGGACGCGATATCAGTTGCTCATAGCTTTGCACTTGTTTTGATTGTAATGTTATTGTGCCACGTCGCGCTTCCCGTACGAACAGGAGACTCAGGAAGCACGCGGACGTTAAAATTAACATTGAGGCGGTGTTGGAGCTACGTTCTCTGCGTTCACTTGGAGACGTTTTAAGGCTTCTTCAATGCAGTTTTTCTCGACATGAGCCTGGCGGTTAAGTCTGATAATAAACTCTGTAAGACAATGCACGAATCATGTGAGTTGTGCAATGATTCAGTGATTCTTTGAACTGATGCACTTGGCTCGGCTCACTTTGCAATGCGAGGCAGGATGGCAGCATAGGCACGCATTTAGGACTTTAGCGATCGCCTCTGTTGGTTTACAGAACATTCCGTCGGAATATAAGACGATATATTAACCGAGCAGCGACACCACAGTGGTAGAGGAAGGTATGTACATTATCGGTGAACTAGTACTTGCGTCGCACGATCGTGAGAGATGGCGAGATCCTAGCATCATGGAGGCGAGCCAATTCATCCAGCGGTGGATTGATCACGGTAGCTGCCGCGCGCTGATGATGCCCGTGACGATGGATTGATACCGCAGGATATAGCAACGTCGCGGCAACATGACACGTGGAACAAAATGCGCTGAGAGTCGGGGCGGGTGGCGGATGCGCGCAGAGCGTTCAAAATAAATTACACACGAGCGGAGACACGGACGAGGCGTCCCAACCACTGCCAAACATAAACAAATCATAAACAACAACAACGACGACAAGAGGAAGTTATAATGCCACGAGCCCGTGATGGCAGTGGTACAGACATGCTCACACGCATACACCCGACGTGCTCTCGACGAACAAGGTTTCATGGAGACCGTAGCGACTCGCATAATAGTTACAGCTGCAGTCCCCGTGATGAGAACCGTGCGAGCCGCGTATAGATGCCCCACTGATGTCTGTTTAAGCATCGATAAAGTCTCTTGTGCCTCTGCGCATATAAACAATAACAATGAGATGTGGTTTCATCACGGCTCGATGTTCGAGTAACGCTCTCCAGAACTGTTCTTTCAGCTTTCAGTATAGCCATGTCAAGTGTCCCTTCTCTCTCCCCTTCGCCAACAAAAGGAACACTCAAGACGACTATCTCGACAAAGCAGCTCTCGAGAGCAATTCTCACAGATGGAGCTGTGATAAACCTACATCAGCACAATGATGATAATGTTGACAAAACATGCGTGTTTTTAAAACCTCTGCCTCCCTCGTGGCTTTCTAGAATCACATTATCATTTGATCTGCACATATTTTAAGAACCTCTTGGCCGGTTTCTACCTGGTGGGTCTCGTCGGCATTGTTAAACAACTGCTGCTGGATTCGCCGGATCTCATTGCAAGAGCACTGCATTGAATTCTGCGGCACGTGACTATCTGCTATCTCGTAAACGATGGTTCCATATATTCACATTTTACAAAGGAGAAAGTAACGATATGCATTGAGTCAACGCTCTGACTAATGGGGGAACCCCCCCCCCCCCCGCTATCGTTACAGAAGATAATGAGACCTGTACAGAACGAAACCGGTCCACAGTAGTTGTCTATTGCTGCATCACTGTCACTTGTGCTGCTGTCAGTCGATCACATTTTTCTAATGTACTTTGGTGGTCACCTATGTACGTCGAGAGGATCCCCAATGTATTTCTTCAGGAACCAGTGATGTTTCATTGTTTGCAAGTGCCAAATTGGACTGTGCTCTTTATATGGAATGCTGTGTCTTGCTTGAAACGAATGTAATTCGTGTATGTATAGGAAATGGTAGGACACGTGTGGACAGAAGTCGCTGAAATAAAATGCTCTTTCCTCTGCAGTTCTTCCTTAGCATATGAGTGAGGGACCCATAAACGGATCACCCCGTATATATTGCATACACTGCCCGCTTGAATCCCTGCAGTGTAGTAATGCCACAGTCACACGAAATTAAACACGGTCGCGCATCTTAGGGCCACCTGGGCAGAGGTGGGAGTTGGCCTGCACCATCCAGTATAGCTTGCCAGCAAGAAGGTGGCTGAAGCACTCGATATGGTACAGGTGGGAAGGGGGTTGCAGTAGGACGACTGTACTGGTAAGAAATTAACGTTACTTTCACCGTAATGTTTTACTTTCACCCCGTCTATAGATCTGTAGATTCACGCTGGGACCCATTGACTTGCATAGGGATCCGTGGACTCACAGATAGATCTATATACACAGGTGACAGGAAACCGTTACGGTCCGGTCGCCATTTTCAACCGGTGGGTCTCGACCCATCAGTGTACATTGAGCGCCAGCAAGTAGTCCGTGGATACCATAGCCAAGTGGTTCAATTGGGCCTTGAGGTGCAAAAGGTGGGAACCCCTCGGGAACAATGCACCGCTAAGACCGTGGCCGAAGCATCCCGTGCACCACAGGTAAGAAGGCGAGTTGAGATACCCCGCATAGAAATCTCAGTTACTTTCTTCCCTGCGCGGAGGTGATTTTCGTGGCTGCTTCCGCGCAGCATGTCAGGATGTCAGGTTAGGGACACAATATTGTCTACTACTGCTGAGACTGAGCTGATCTGTCATTGGGGTCAGTGAGACGCGGAGGCATTACGGATATATATATATTTTTTCTCTTATGAAAATTCAATATAAAAAGGCACCTTTTTTTAAACGGAATTTTCACCCCATAGGATGCAGCCTTCAAATTCTCTACACTTTGTCATGTGATGGCTCTTGAAGACACATACATAGGATGTCTCATATAAATTGAACCACAGGGCATACGTAGGGAGCATCAGGGTATTTCAGATTCAATTTATATGGAGCGGCTGTAGATGTCAATGTATACAATTCAAGTTAAAGGCGCAGCAATGCAATTGCTTGCCTGATCACGAGTCCTCTGACGGATGAGGCTCCACTAGAGGGGGCTCGAGGCCTACTCCTCCACACTGGCCAGACGTCCCGGGAGATGCGCGAATCCGTAATGATTTAAGTCGTTATTTTATCGATTTGATCATCGATTCTAATGTCGATGTTGTCGGCAGAGCTATGTGCAGCGCTTTGTGATCCTCAGGTGAAAGGCAAATATTATTATTACCCACACTGTACCCCACACTATACCCCATCTATCAACCGACTTAACCGTGCTGTACCAAATTTATACTACCGGGTGGATAGAGGCGGGGGCCCGGGGAACGGGGGGTAGGAGGGGAATTAACATAAAAATCCATAGTTTCATATCCTTCAGATGTATTTGCTCTAAAAAGCTAAACGATTGATGTGTGCGCGGAATGGTGACACCACGTGCCAGTCTACGTTCAGTGCAATCGTTCATTCGGTCAAAGTAACCATCGTTTAAACGATACGAACACTTTCAATCACAAGAGTAAACTTAGAGTCGTTTTATACATCCACTGCTGGATGAAGGCATCTCCACGCTGTACGAGTCGTGATGCCTACGTAACGATACTTCACCACTTAAGTCAGTGCCGGTTGGTGATGCAGCCGACGAGTACCAAGAACCGGTTCAGAAGTCACTGGCCCCTGATGCTGGCCGTGGTCCAAAATTCGGACTCAGGGTGGCTGGGTTTCTAGCGCATTGTACTAACTACTGCGCCACCGCCCCGCCAATCACGATCATTTAAAGGATCACGTGCTATGAAGAAGGTCCATTACCGAAACGTCGCCCATTATACATTTATTTATTTTAAGGCCACGGTGTTATTGACGCGTTTGATACGTTTTTCAAATATAATAATAACAATGTATTATATTTACATAACGCCCTTGCACTTCGAGGTCCTAACGTGCTGCAGGAAATAGAAGTAGGGGAGAGACAACCGCATAGTTATCCGGCGCCAACACGCCAAACACTACGCTGTGTATCCTGCATTGTCATGTTATCGGCGAATTCATTAACAGTTGCGGGACGAAAGCTCAGAACCCAAAGGAAACGCACACGTAACAGGGCGGCACACATTGACTCCGCATAGGAAACCTTGTGCGGTGGAAATCGAACCGCCTCAGGCAGAACTTTCTTTGAGGCGCAGATGTTACCGTGGCATAGCCACCCTAAACCTGGGATTATGTGCAGCAAACAAGTACAATGCAGTTAATAGTGTTTAATGCCCAGCGGAGATTGCGCGAGACTTTTCCTTTCTTGTGAGCCGCACTGCGTTCACGAACCACGGATAAACTCCAAACTCGCGCTTGGGCGCCGCGGTTTCGCAGCGCTGCGACTCGGCCGCGTTCACCAATCATGCGGTGCGTATGGCGAGCAACCAGAACACGGAACGGCGATCGGGACATCGTGGAAAAACCAGCGTGGTTGCGCTGCTCAGCTGGGTGGTGGTGCGCGTTGAACGAATCTAAATGTGACCGACCTGCGACTCAACCTTAACGTACAGCCTCTCACAGAGACCCAGAGAAACTAGAAACACGACCAGCAGCACAGATTCCGCGTTGTGTCTCTCTGATATGAGCCATACAAGCCCGCGGAGACTCCGCTCACCGCGTCGCGACAACGCGCCCGCCTCCGTCACGCACAACCAGCGCCGAATCCCAACTCAGAACGACCTTGTGGAACGCGGCTCTGGAAAAACAAAAATACTTTTGGCAACAACATCCATCCTTTCGGCCGGTTTCTATGAACCTTTTTCATAGGATTATAGCAACACAACGTGAAACTCCAGCAGATCGCTATGGGTGGGTGTAACGCCTCACTCTGGTGTAGTGCTTGATGCAGATAAGTGATACTGAGAGCCAGCCTTTTTCTGGCAGCGTTTGGGAAAATTTCGCTCGAGCAGAAATTATGTCCCATCTCACTCCTAATTGGAGGCCTTGACGCTCTCCAGGAAGGACTTCACCTCGCGCACCTTGTAGAAGAAGGGCCCCTTGCCGCCCAGGTATCTTATCCTGCCATCCTGGATCACGTAGAGGCGCTCGTACGAGACCCCGTAGTCAATGTTGGCGTTATTGTCCATCGCGTCGGCCACAACGGGACAGCGGCCGAAGGGAGGCATTAAGCCATGCAACTGGGACGCGGCCATGCAGCGGTCCCCGAGGACGAGATGCCTGGGCACCTTGAGGCCGCCGGGCGCGGGCCACCCATCCGAAGGGTGGGCCTCCTCAATGTAGACCACCAGGAAGTCGGCCACGTCGGCGAAGTCGCGCACGAGGTCGCAGAACTCGCCGAGTTGCTCCACGAACGGGGGTCAGCTGGCTGAGCCGAAGTTCACCACGAGCGGGCGATGGGCTCTGGCGAAGTCCAGGAGGCGGCAGGTGGCAGTGGTCGAGGTGGTTGAGATGCCGGTGGTTGCTGCCGCTTCTGCTGCTGCCCGCTGTGGTGCCGGTGTCTCGAAAGAGGAGGATGATGGAGACGAGGAGCAGGAGGGTGAATGACCTCCCAGTGCCACCACGCTGGAGTTGGGGGCTTCTCCACCGAGGCGAACCTTCTTGTGGGCGTCGAGCACGTAGCTCCTCCACACGGAGAGCAAGCCCTGCGCCGTGAGCATGCGCGGGTGCTGCGCGTCCTCCTTGGCGGAGTGGGTGAGCGACGCATGCAGTGCGCGGCGCAGGAAGGCCACGGCGTCGTAGAGAGCGAGAAAGAGGCAGTTGGAGAAGACGCCCGGCAGGATGAGCAGCACAACCAGGAGGTTGACGTGCGGCATCGTGGTCTTAAGCGAGGCCGGTACGGTGGCGGCCGGCGACGGAGGTGGGGGTGGTGGAGAGAGGTCCGACCCTCTTTAAGGGAACGCGCGCGCGGAGAACCCCATCGGTAGGCAGGGCTGATGGTTTAGTTCGCTCGGTCCTTACAGAGGAATGGCTCCGCACCTTTTAAAATGTGCACGTGATGTATGGTGACCGTGGTGACAGTTGTGGAGGAGCGGGAGACACGAGACTAGAGACAGGAGCTCACGCTCTCTCCGTCCAGGGACCCGGAATTGCTATTTGGCCCCGTAAGCCGCTCCCGACTCCCCCCCAGGCAAGCTCGCGAGCACAGTTTATATTGAGGCTGCCTCGAGCTACGGACACGGGGAGCGGAGGGGGTAGGGATGGAACGAGATGGGGGTGTGAGAGGGACCGAGAGAGGGTGACATAAAGAGGACGGGGGGCGGAGATATCAGATGCAACTGAGAGAGTGGAGAGGGCGGAGAACAGAAACTGCGGGGGGG
>JAZEWT010000013.1:48801-74113 GCA_036362905.1 Mordacia mordax
ACCAGGGATGGGAAAACTATGTGCCGCGAGCCGGATCTGGCCCGTATATTACTTCTGTTTGCTCGCCATGACTCCCAGACCAGACTATATTGTTCTACCTAAAAAAGTCAATAAGTGTCTGTAATGCCATGAACCTCACGCACCTCACACCCAACAACGATGTAGAGGCCCCCTTTGGTGCACCGTGACACCACGACTGGGTTGAGACCAGGACCCTCGTTAGGAGGGATACATGCCAAGGTTTCTCCCACGTTTTGGAGAGCGATTCTCCTATTTCGAGGTGTGAAAACCTAATTAAGAAAGCCTGAATGATAAAGGTTCAGTTAATTGCTCCTGTCACATTCTTGATAAATGACCAGCTGCACCATTTCCATTCGGCCCACAAAGCGAAATTAGCCCGGGAGAAGTCTGGGATGGAGCCAGGATACCCGGCCAACTTGACTTGACAAAAAATTATGTAAAGGTGCCGCTGGGACGACAAATTGAGAGTTATTCGATTCTCAGAAATGCCCAGAGATCACAGTACTAGACTCCACCTAAACACAATGCAAACAAGATAAAATCAGCCCACGGTCCTAAACCTTAAACTGCTGACAGAACATTCTGTCCTCCGCAAACTCGCGCTCATCCCATCCCGTTATCTGGTTATACCCCACAATTGGAATTGACAATACAATTCTTTGCAGGCCTGTAAATCATCAGTCAAATGCGATTTCGAATATATTTCAAGGTAAACATATATCACAAAGTTGGCCGATTATTTGGTCATAATGTCAAGAAAGCGTTTGCTGAAACAGCACTTTTTTATATACTATAAGATGGCAGTGCTGCGTAAACAACGAAAGACTTAACACATTTGTCAATATAACACTGCCTAGAATATAGTCAGCCTTGCATTTACTCTATGGTTCCATTCCTGGAAAACACTGCGTGAATGCAAAACATGTAAAACTATACTATGGGACCACGGGAAATAGGGGGTTAAGTTCCAGGCTCACAAGATAAACTTAAGTTATCGTTTAAGATAGTTTACCTTACCAACACCTGATATCAGCAAAAAAGAGAGATCATACACACAAAAATCGTATAAATCGGGGGCCGACTGTATACATATTTTCTTTTTATGGCCGTGTTATTGATGAATGTGTGGAGCTGCTGGGAACAGTTGTACCAGTTATACAGAGCAGCACTTACCAGATTTAATATACTTACCTGGTATGTTTGTACAGTTACACAGGCCAACAATGCAGATAGCTTTTACAATTCATGGTTTTATTGAGTGAGCAAATATGAACAAATGAGGACTGATGATAACAGACTGTTATTACTGAGCAACCCATAATAAAACACAAGCACAGAGGCAACAACACCACCCACAAATACAAAAAACTTTTCAACAAGTTCTTAGGAAATAAACTACTCATCCAATAAAGAACAGTGGTAAGTAGATCGTAAGAGTACATATTTGAAAGCAGTTGAAACAGCGTCATACAAGGGTGACTGACTGTCCCACTTACTCTTGTGCCTTATTCTACAGATCGTGAAGCCAGAGACAACGGCACTCAGAGCTTTGCTGGCCGCATAACGACTGCAGCGGGAGCCGTTGCGTAACTATTGAGCAGGGAGGCGGTGCACTGCACCAGGGCCCATAAGTGAAGACTCAGCTGTTTAGGCTATGAAAAAAGGGGGGACATTGGATCGGGCAGGGTATCCCCATTTTATCCCTGGTTCCAGAGCCCTCACCAACTCGGTCGACACGATTGTGTTTTAAGGCATTGCGGTATGTTCACTCGACTACAGTGGCCGGGCGACCGCCTGGCGACGGATACCTGGCTAGCGCACCGCGTGAACACACGCACCAGGTTACCATCGTACAAATGGCAAAAAATTATCATTCAGCATAAAAAAAACAAATCTACTCCAGCAATTTTCGTTATTTGTCGATACGTCTTAATGACACTGAAATATAATTGCAAGAAGTGGCGGCAGGTCGAGTGACCCTCCGACGCGGCGCCCCGTAACGCACGATAGCTCGGCGCGTCACCTACCGCAGGGCAGAGGCCCTCACCATCTTTCTTTACTCGTGCTCCATCTCTTCCGTTCCCACGCTCGAGAGTCCGCTACTCCTTGCGGCGCTTCTTGTCTTCATGGTCGCGGGAGCGGCCCTCGGCAGCACGTTTCCCTCCGCCGCCGTGCTGCTTGGCCTCCTCCAAGAACTTATCGAGGCCAAAGGGGTCCTCCTCCTCGCGCTCGAACTGGACGGGCCCGTCACGCCGCGACCGCCCCTCCGTGCCCTCAAACTTCTTGTCGGGCACGAAGCGATCTCTGCGAGGCAAGACGGGCATGTGGTCAGGCCAACGAGCCATCGACTCCAACAGTGCCACAACCAGTTAGTTATTCCAGCACGACCAGCACCGACGGAAGCACTTTTGTTGCCGCCATCACAGTCATGCCTACAAGACCACCACTGACAGAACAAAGACAACTATCCCCTGTGAAACCTAAACAGGTGGTTGAGTGAGAGATACTGTTAACCAAGCACCTATAAAGGCCAGTAGAGAACACGAGAGGGTGGGTCGTCAGCACCATGACCGACCACTGTTCAGACCACATGGATATCACCCTCCCCATCTCACCTGCCACTCTTCACCAGCGAATCCACATCCTCAATGTACTGGTCTTTATCCTTGGTGGGCCGGTAGATACTGTTCCCGACCTCCTTGTGGCTCATCCAGGGCTGGTCAAACACGTTGTACGTTTCGTCCTCTCCGCCAGCAAAGCCGCTGTCCAGACCCTGGTAAAAACCAAGAAAAGAGGAAGAGGATGATGATGATGATGATGCTGGGCGCACAGCAGGCAGTGTAACTGTGCATATCACTGCTGTTATCGTCACTCTATATCCAGCTTGGGACGAGGCACGTCACAGTTCACCGGTCAAAATATATTCTCACGCTCACAACACTTGACATTTCCAAAATTTGCCTTGAGGATCATTTGTATCTGGAGGCTTGTTTGCATTGTTAAAATACCTTCAGTCAGTTGTAGGGATGTTCACTTGATCTCCGTGTTTTTTATACATTTCCCCTTTATTTACACTTTTATTTTCCTATTAAGTTTTCTTTTTTGTCACTGGCTCTGTACCGCACCGAGTGATCTCTGGGTAAGAGCATCCGCATTACGGGTGATTTTACTCCAAGCGCGCAACACATTCCTTTGGCGTCAGGATAAAGGTGGAGAATTGCTTAAGAGGGTTGATGGTATGAGTGCAAAAGTGGGAATATAAAGCCGAAAGAGCATTGAAGATTCAGCAGAGTGAGCAACAAGTGGAAAGTAAATCTGATATAACACGTAACAATCATTGTTGTGTAGACTAAATTTGTAAAAGAGATCGATTCATTTCGAGACAGGGTTGATGACTGAAAAATTGATTGTTTCAATTTGCGACTGGGGGGGCTGCCACCAGAGCGTGCGATGAATGGAGGGGATGGGAAGGCAATGGGGCGGCGATGGGGCAGGATTGGGTGGCGAGAGTGTGGTGCGAGTGCCATACCTTGCTCTGGTTGAAGAGGCGCATGTCGTACTGAGCCTCGTTGGCGGTGCGTGGGTTCGGCACTCCGAGAGCGATCATCTCACTGATGTCGCGATCGTGATCGCGCTGCATTCGTGACCTGCGCGGCGGTGGCAGTGAGGGAGTAACGGTTACACAAGACGCGCTATTGCATGAGCACGAAACACATTTGACTGTATACGAAACCTGCTCGCACATATGCTCGCCGAGTCGACAAACGCTAAATAATAAACTGTCCACGTGTGAGAAATGAGACCGGTGGTTTTGCGCATTTTTAAAACGTGGTTTTATAACCGACCTCCGCTCGGGCCCAGCTCTGGCGATGTTTCTGTCGTGTTGCCTCTCTTTACGGCGGTCGTTGCGGATCTCGTCTCGCTCCACTACTTCCGGAGCATTATCCTCTGCAGGGCAGCAATAAACCACAACCGTGAGCTCCACTGTAGAATAAGGCCACCATCACTAGCCTTATGACACTGTACAATAACCATCCATACAATGACACGGGCTTTCCGTTACCGGAAGCGTTATCACCCATCCAGCCCCAGACAGAGACCTCATTTCATACACACGTGCGCACCCACGACGTGCCGTGGGCTGAGTGACATGAGCCCGAGGCTATGTAACAAATAATGGAAGTCATAATGCACATATAATCATTCAAGACTTGAGCACAGGTGGTCCATATTACAACCAGTGACAGCACTGAGAATTGCTTTCAAGAGCTGCTCTGTCAGGAAAGCTATGGTGTGGAGTGTTCCCTCCTCTGTCCTTTAAGACATTTCACCTCCCACGTTGGAGGCATCACATAGCGCAAAGATGCCGCCGACTTACGAGGTGAAACATCGTAAAGGAGGAGGAGCGTTCGCCAACGCTATCCCGACAGCAGCTCCTTAAGATAATTTCTCATACATTAAGCCATTAAAACCTACATCAGTTAGTTCTTTTTTTATTGAATCTGGAAGCAACCATTGAGCTGTATAGCTCTTTACAACGGTTGTCCAGCAGGATTGGGTGAGCAGGTTACAACATCTCAGGACACTGGGGCAATATAGTGAGAACAATTAACCTAGACAGCACTGCTTTAGACCGGCAGGAAACCAGAGCACCTGATGAAAACCCACGCGGACACAGAGAGACAAACTCCATGCAGAAAGACACCCGAGCTGGGAATCGAACTCGAGCGGTTCTTGCCGTGAGTTGCAGTGTAACTCAGCGGACTACCGTCACACCAGTGTAATCATTGCGTGGGCGTATTATTAAAACGTACACAGGAAATGTGAGCGCATCGCATCGGGCTGACCTTTCTCGATGTGTCCCTTGATGCCCGCACGCTTGTCTCGGGCCAATTGCGCCAGCTCACGGAGCTTCTCCTCCTTCTTCTCCTTTTCCTTCTGCGCCATCTTGCGCTCCACCTGCGCCCGCATCTCCACAGCCTCGCGTGCCTGCACCACGCCAATGGCACGACAACGATGCAAATCACATGATATAAGATTCACAGGAGGGTTTTTCGTGTTACCCCACATTTAATGATCTGGTAAAAGTCGAGTCATGAGACCTTTCTACCACTTGACAGTGCAAATAAAATTGTCACGTGAACAAGAATTTCATTAACCAATCATTATTTCAGTTTGCCCGAGAGATGGAGAAGCACTCTCATAAACCGCATACCGCAGCTAGGATACTAATTACGAAATTGGTACAACAATAACACAAACATAATGCAGCTCAAAGAAAATAAAGTTACCGAATGTAACACAGTCTTAGACTCTAACAGCCAAAAACTGTAACAAACACAATGTAGCACAAAAAAGAAGAGAGCAGACAAAACCAACAAAGAGAACAATTCACAGAAAAATCTAACACAACACGATGCAGTGCAAGAAATAGAAAAAAACACAAGAACAAGGGAAAACACTACATACAATACAAGCATGCTGCAACACACGCAGTGTAGCACAAAGATAATAGAAAAACAGAACTATACTGAAAATAAATGTATATTATTTCTAAGATGAAAAACCTCACCGTGTACTGAGACTAACTTGCAGTAGGGTCACATATGGGAATGTTTAGCCGATTCCTAATTTAATTAGGCAGTGTCTGGTGTTCGGGAGCAAATATTAGTCACCAGATACAATGTAACACTAGGAAATAACACTAAGAACATCTGAAAACGTTGGTAAAGAATGAATATACTCTACTGCCATCTTCTGACACGTTTGGGAGTTCCACGAATGTAGATATCAAGAAACCCTTGTGTCCAGGGTACTGGATTACAGCAGAATGTAAAACTAACAATCAAATGCAGCACCTGAGCAGGTGACTGTAACATGTTACAGTCCATCTCAGGATTATGAATATTTAATTTCACAAGTCTTAGCCTTATCGCCACTAAATAATAGGCATTGCATTACCGGGCTTTAAAAGTATAGTGTCAAAATGTAAATAAAATTATTGCAGAGCTTGCAAAAAAATCTAGGGGTGCAGCTGTGGTGTGATATTGCACTGCACTATGATGCTGGTGAGCTGAGTTCAACTCCCTGCCACGGACTACCTTCGACGGCAAGTAATATCTTAACGAGCCCGAGGCACCTGGGTAACGTATGGTCAGACAAGCCTCATGACCAATACTGTGTTAGAAGGCCTTTGCATCCAGCAGTGGCTTAACGAGTTTCCACACGTCACGTTTTATCTATAAAAGGTGATCAAACAGCAATGTACCTGCACCAGGGCTCCAGCTAACGCTGCAGTAATATTTCCTAGCGGTGCTGGGGCATATCTAACTCCCTGGATTCTGCGTGGCAGTGATCGCAGCACAGCGTGCGATCCACCAGGACCATTTATACTCCACAATGCCGCGACTTGAACTCTTTTTCCCACGGGCAGGGGCTCGACACCACACGACTGTAACGGTAGTGACCACGGCGGTGTAAAGGTGCGGCACCTTGCGATCGGCGATGTACAAAGCCTCGGCCAGCTTGGCGAAGTTCTCGTTGATGTGGACCGTTTGCAGGCCGCGGCCGTCAGCAGCCAGGCGCTTGTCCAGCGGGATCGTGTAGCCCTGGAGAGAGACGGAGAAACGCGATGCCAGAAAATCCTTACGCAGCTCGGCTCGCGGACAAGCGCGGGAGTATTGAGGGCGATTAGAACTGCTCTCGAGAGCGGTTCTTTCGGGTTCACCGTTGCGAGCGCACTTTTCTTGGAGGTGTCTTCACACTATGAACGCTTACAGAGATACAATTGGTAATGTGCGCAAATACCACGCCACATCACGGACGAAACGCGGATAATGAAGAGCGAGGAAACCACATATAGGCAGGAAGAAGGGAGGGAGCCAGCGTAAAACATTGCCAAACATTGTATCTTATATATTATGACGTTATTGGCCAAAAAATAAATGGGCGTTTTTAGTTGTGGGAGGAAACCGGAGAACTTGGAGGAAACCCACGCATAACAGGAGAACGCGCAAATATCAAGACAGGAACCTGCGGCAGGAACTGAACTGCCCTGTGAAAAGCAGATATTACCACTGCAGCAGACTGCCACGCAAAGAGACTCATGCATTAAGACGCTTCCACCGAGGAGAGGAAATGGTGAAGGGGGAAGAAATTGAAATGCAGGGATAGAAATACCTAAAAAAACACTCAAGGAGTGTCAGCAAAGACACGGAAAAGCAGGGCATCGACAAAGTCTTAAAGACAGTATAACAACATAATAGCAGAGATGCTAGCCGTGTCCAGTTAAGGACCCCAACTCAACCACACAAAGATCCACTCTATAGCCTTAAAACACTGTAGGGTCAAGTGTTGTCAGCCAGCACCGAAGGGCAACATGCGAAACGAGGGGCACACCATGCCCAGCCGCATTTGTCTGTCTAGTTACAATGCTTACACAATGCACTGACTACGCGTTTGAGGGTAAGTCGACCTAGGGCAGGCCAAAATTGTGATTTGCGTTGGTTGTGAGTTGAAGCCGAACATGGCTTGCCAGGTTTGTAGCCCAGCGTACTAAACGCCGAGCTACCAATCCAATCACAAATCCTCCACAACCCCACACCCATTTTCAGATTCCTCTATCCACTCCTAATCTACATGATCACCACACACAGACGGCTCCTCACCTTCGCGTTCTTCCAGTTGGAGATGCATGGAGGAATCTTCCACTCCTGTTGCTCCTTGACAGTCATCTGCAGATGGCAAACACAGAGGTTGCTCAATGATGATGTTATAAGCAACTCTGAATTCAAACTGTTG
Source organism: Mordacia mordax (assembly GCA_036362905.1). Taxonomy (NCBI): domain Eukaryota; kingdom Metazoa; phylum Chordata; class Hyperoartia; order Petromyzontiformes; family Petromyzontidae; genus Mordacia; species Mordacia mordax. The sequence goes on from JAZEWT010000013.1 coordinate 56,623, forward strand.
TGCATTGACTCATACATGAGACCCAGACACTCACAAAGAAGCTAAATAATACTGAATACTATAGAAATGTCATTGTGCCATTTACTGTACCCAGAGTTATAATGCGTAGGAAGCTAACGTATTGCTATCGGAAAGGTGTTCTCACAGTGGCGAACAGCTGATAACGGCCCCTGCTAAGCGCTACCTTTCGGCTGGGAGAGTGCATGACGGGCGCCGGTGGGGATGGGGGACCGCGTGGGATCTTCTTGTTGATTCTGCGCCAACACAGACGCACCCGGGTTACAAAAGAACCACAGATTCAATTTACATCATTATAATCATGCTAACAGCTCACGATACTGCACCTGAATAGGTCCCCTGGCTGTGTACACAACCTACCATTAAATACGCACATTACCATTCATGAATGTACGTTGCTGTTTATTGATCTTAGTTTTCTCTTTCAGCAGTTTTACCATTGTAAGATCACGTATTTTGACTGCACGTAAAAGTGCTTTGAGCTGTGTTGATCCACAAAAGGCACTTTAGAAATGAAGGTTTACTACAGATGTATTGTAGGTACATGAAGAGGGTTATTTAGAATCACACTGCCCAATAAACACCAGGTTAACTGTGACAATGCAATCGGCCGTGTGCTCTTAACTGCAGCTGTGCCGATAACCTGCAAGGCTACACGTGAAATGTTGTGATGATATAGGTGCACAACGACAGATTATTTGAACCAACTGACCAATCCATTAATTTGTTGCCTTGATTTACCAATAAACCAAATAATAATTATCATGCAATAATCAATATCGCTTGTACAACATCCTCAATTGTAGCACGTGTGATGGCGAACTGGCGGCGGTACAATATATCAGTCATCATCATCGCGTAATGATGGGCACCTACTGCTACCAATATGGGTTCCGCAACGCCTCCAGGCCAAACGCCTGGCATCTGCCAATTTTTAAAATCACCACCAATTAACCGTTTGCCGATTAGCTATCGTTTTAGTGAACGACATCGTTGTGTGTGTGTGGGCGCTGGCATGCGGTGCCACACAGCTACTTTACTTGAATCGTGCCGGCTCCATCGGGTCCTTCTGCATCTCCACCATGCGGATGACGCGCTGCTTGGCGCCCGAGTTGTAGGCCACCCCCTGCTGTGCCGGTGTGTATCTGTGCGGGAGTAAGATATACGAATGTCAAAGATGACCAGGGTTGGAAAGTCAAAAACACAACATTCAAACACAGCATTTATTAGATTGGGATTATTACAATAACCACAATATGCTTTATAAATGTAATTATTATGTTTATTTGATAGTTAAAGGTTTTTCAAAACTTTATTTATAATAGCGGTTGTCTGATCATGCATCACCATTATAATAATTATTTCATTTATACGGCGCTTTTCACCCGAGGGTCACAAAGCGCTGCACAGAGCTGTGGAGAGAACGGCACATCAACAGCAAAACTTTGTTTTTCGATTTATTTATTTTTACAAATCTGAGCTGTGGAGAGAATGGCAGGTCAACAACATCAGGACAGCCCAACTGACAGTCAAAGAGTAGTAACCGTGCTGGTCAATGCAGGCTGCTAAAGGAGGGAAAGACCAAGGACTGGTTCAGATATGACTTCGCCACTGATGTTAGCCATAGCCGAGATTCGAACTTAGGTCGACGGAATCAAACCATTGCCCCACCACTCCACCCATATGGCACTTACCTAATTAGTAATAAAGGACTTGACAATTTACGATCAAAATAAATCCCAGCAGTGGTGTGCATGAACTATAATCATGGGTGAGGAAATGATGTCCTGGAGGTTAGATATCATACAGCTGCAGTAACCTGACACAAGCAGGGGACATGTTCGGCCCCTGACAATACTGTTCAAAATGTTTCTATCTTTCGACACGTCCGTCACCAGACCGACACGCGTGGGTGACACAAGTCTAACTGATATGGGAGTTAAAAGGCAGAGCTCCAAACATGCTGTTCCTGGGAACAAAGAGATTCCCTCCATCCCCGCAGCAGTAAGGAAGCACGACGATTGGGAGTAGTACGAACCTGATGTACTGCGCAGGCGCCAGCTTGTCGGCGGCTCGCACAGGCATGGCGGCTGCCACCTTCTCCGCCACCTGCTTCTCCAAAGCCGTCCGCGTCTTCTCTGTGAGCTGGGAGAATGAAACCCGAGCGCGGGATTCAGAGGCGGGGCACAGTGCGCCTACACACAGAGTTCCGAGGGACAATTCATTGAAGGTAGTGGGCGCACGCGTGCATGTGCGCGCACGTCACTCACCTCTTTGACCGATTCCTCATCGGGGCGCTGCAGCTCGGGGTCTTCGTCATTCATCATCTCCTTCGGCAGGAGGTCCGAGTACCGGCTGTACACCACCTGCATATCATAATAACATACGGTACGCATGTAAATAGATGGATAAGCTTGATTTGCAACCTACTGAGACTGCACGTCTCTTCTTCTGAGACTATGGTAAAAACAAACAAGTACAACAACAAGGCATTTTATTTAAATTGGGGGATACAAATAATATTAATTTGATCCTCCAGCAAACCAGGCTTTGCAACTAGCATTGGAATTGTGGACTTAAATTCCTCCATTTCCTTGAAGGCATTGCCCACGTGGACTTCTGCGCGACAAATGAATCGCGTAGAACATCGCGAAGGAGACAAGGTTGTCACCAGGGACAGTGCTCAGCGAGTCTGTGGCATGTGGACAGACGACAGGTGCAATGCTCCCCATTGAAGCGTGCGAGGGCGATGATTCATTTAACATCCCGGTGCAAAATGACAACTGGAACAGGAGTTGACACAAGGTGAGGCCAACTTCTAATGGGTGAGATGGAGGGGCACATGGAAGAGAGATGACAACCATTGCGTGTAAATGATGAGGCCCTAATAGTGGTGACTGGGAGTAAATAGGGGAATTGTTTATATTTATTTTAATAATAATCTCGTCAACACAGTAGGGGGAGGACTTTCTCATGAAGTCTGTTATGGAGAGTAACGCTCGCCGCACGAGTCAAATTGATATTTTAATTCTTTGACCTGGAATAATCCCAATTGTGTGTAGAACAAAATAGAATGTTATACTTTTGTTTCAGTGCCATCACTTGCGACTGTGCCGAAACCATTCACTCATTAGACTTGAGAACCTACTTTAATCATGTACAGCTGCATGGCTCGAATGGTTAGCAGCTCTGCTCACCTTGTCTTTGGAAGCTCCCTGGCGAGCTATAGCATCGAACTTCACCTTCCCCTCGGCATCCACCTGCAGCGCCAGAGCATTGGAAGCTTTTTTCTTGCGGCCCATGTCCAGCGGATACTGGGCCACGTGGATCTCGGGAAAGGCACCGCCATCGCAGAAATCCTGTGGGCAGAACACACGGGCACACGCACACCAATCACTCAATGCAGACTCACAAAGGAATAGACCTCTAGCAAAGTTGCTATGTGGATGGCATTCTGTTGTACATTGTAGGATAAAACAATTGACCAGTCCGCAATCCAATAAAGTGTTAGTTTGTTAGCGTAAAAACTGAACAGGCTCGAGGATGCCTCCAAGCTGGGAGGCGAAGCGAAGCGAAGGGGAGAGAAGGCGCAATCAACGCGGTTATCCTGAATGAGCAGCTTTTAGAAGCAATCATAATGCATTGAGCCGTGAAAACCTGCATCAGTACACCGAACACAACTGCCAATACCACCGCTCTAAAGGACAAATATGTAAAGTACTACATGACATTACAGCTGAAGGCCCTTACAATGGAACTTTTTACAAAAGAGCAAATATCTGAAACATCACCAATTACACAGATAAATGTTTCTTACAGCAGAAAGTACCACAGTGAGTTTGTAAGCTCTAGATGTTGGATTCCTGTGAGCAGATACATTTTACAGCAAAAATATCTTTGAAATGTAAACTCTTAACCATAATCATACAGGTAATCAGTAACACTTCAGATTGCACAAATAAGCATACTCACCAACCAAACTCATGATATAAACATGTCATTGATTAGTATAGTAATGGACAAAGAGTGGAACCTTGTGGTCTACCCTTTGTCTCATCTCATCTCATTATCTGAAACCGCTTAATCCTATATAGGGTCACGGTGAGCCGGAGCCTATCCCGGAAACACAGGGCGTAAGGCAGGAATACACCCGACGACGGGACACCAGTCCATCGCCGGGGTCTACCCTTTGTAATTTAGATTTTGTTGGACATCAGATTATCAATGGAAATGGCCTGGTTACGCAGAGATAGGTAACTCTTAAACCAGCCAACCGCATGACTAGAGAATTGAAGGCTTCAGAGTCTATTTCAAAGAGTATTGTGGTCTACTGTGACAAAGGCTTTTTGACAAGTCTAGGGAAACGTCCAGAGGAGAGAGAGCCATCGACATGGCTGTCCCGAGAGAGCAGCTATTCGAAGCAATCATCATGCATCGAGCCGTGAAAACCTACATCATTACACAGCTTAGTTTATTTTCCATAGAGCTGGAAAAAAAAATCAGATCGTCCAATACTCTCGAGGTTGTACAGTAATTTTTACAAAAGCCTGATTGTTTTGAATGTAATGAAATGTTTTCAGAAGTAAAATATGTAATATAATAATGTAGGTTTTCACGGCTCGATGCATGATTGCTTCGAAAAGCTGCTCTCTCGGGACAGCCGCGTCGTTCACTTCCTCTCCTCGCGACGTTCTGGGCGAACAACGCGGCTGTCCCGAGAGAACAGCTTTTCGAAGCAATCATCAACATGTAATATGTTTGAAATGTTTATACCAGACTTTCTATCTATATATTTCCTTTCAAGGTAATTCTATTTAACGATCTCTTAAGTACTTACTAATAAACATAGGTATTGCTTTAGATTTACATGGGTTAACGTATGAAAACGTTGGAGATGAAGCATGGCAAATGAGAGCGGGGGAACACTTGACATGCTATCCAGAAAGAGCAGCTCTAGAGACTTATAATATACAAACATCGTAAGCGGCACAATGTGCCCGGCAAACTGACATACAGGATGGTCAAGATATCTTGTAACACATTGCTAAAAAAATGTTGTTCTTACACAGACTTGCTGGACCATTAAATAAGGACATTGTTAAAAAATCCAATAATGCTATTAAGTAAGACACCCGCTGTGCACAGCTATTCTTGCGGGACGCCCATATAGTGTTCCTTCTCTCACCTTCGCGAAGTTTTGCCCCCAACGTTTAAGGCAATCATCAGGCGTTTCCATGTAATTTTTATATTCCTTACCCTACACACCCATCGGTATATAAAAACCAGAGTTTTAGAAGCTTAAATGGAGATTTTGACCACCGTGTACACGACCCCAGCGTTCACCTCATTCATGCGGGGAATCCAGCCGCTGCGTTTTCCATATGGAGGCGGTTCCCGTCGTGAACCGTACGCTGCGAGTTGCCGTGACCGCTGAGCCCGCAATCTCTCCTCCGCCTCCACCAGATCCTGAGAGATCTGGGTCGGCGGAGGCAGCATCCTAAGACACAAAGCGTATACACATGTACACATCTGGTGAGAAGCTATCCTGCTAAATAAGAATGCAAGTTACAATGCGCGCACATTCATTCAATTTTGAAGGCATTAATTTGATTGAGAAAGTCTCAAGAGGCGTGAGGTCACCTGCAGAAAGGACAGCATCAAGCCATGTGGTTAGCCTGCGCTAAATCGCCATACACTGCATGCTACATATTATAATGTTATTAGCCAATTAATAAGGGGGGGTTTTTGTCATCGGCGGAATCGAGAGAACCCGGAGGAAGCTCATGCAGAACAGGGGTAGAACACAAAAACTCCACACAGAAAAGGCACCGGAAGCGGGAACCGAACTGCCTCGAGAAGGACGTTCTTTCCGGGAGGTGTATACCTTTTCAAACAGACAAGGGCGTCCGGTCTATATGAACAGGCTACACAGTCGTTTGCTGTACACGGAGGGTTAATTTGTAATGATTTAAGTTTTACAGCCCATTTGTCAATCCACTGCTGATTGAGGAGGCCTAGACGACTGTGAAGGAGACAGTTTCAGCATCCCCGATCTAGAGGATCACTCGCCACTGATGTCTGGCGTGGTTGGGAATCGAAACTGGTCTAGGTTATAACGCAGAATTAAAATTATTGCGCCACAGCGAACTAGTGTAATAACACAGAAAAGTGTACTACCAGAGAAAACTACTGTATAACCACAGCTAACTACTCTATTAGCAATACCACCTATTGAACTGGCAAAAACCGCAAGCTTACCACTATACAGCATACAGCTATATGATACACGGTTATACAGTACGCAGCGTTACCAGCGCTAACACACACACACGGCTGCAAATACTCATGTCCATCAATACTTGTGAACGTTAGGGTCTTTAAGAAATGAATAAGGAAAACAATAACATGTAAGAGGTTACAAATAGTAATTAGTTATTAGTTTTAATCGCGTCTGAGCACTCAGCCTGCGGCCTAGGCAGCCAAGCGTACTCTTCCGCCCGGACGCTACTCCAACTCTTCCGGATGCATTAAGATCCCCAGAGCGGCAACAAGACACAGCCCACGTCTCAGTTACGGCAGTAGCTTCTGTTTAAATCTTTACATAGACTTTGAAATCGAGGAAAGACGCGGATTTTCCGAGACGAGAAAAACTCACCTCGCAAGCGTCGCCATGTTGGGTCACGTGTGAGGCTCGCCAACCTCCCGACACCACTTGCGGTTCCAACCAGAGATTATAAAACGCTGTTTATTATTACACAGTTATTATACAAACTGTTTATACGTACAATACATTTTTATATTTCAGATAGCTGTTCCTTCGGGATAGTCGAGGCACACACGGCTATCCCAAAAGATAAGTAACGGAGAGTAAACTAATCACACATTGAGGCGTAAAAAGCTACAGAAGTACAGTGCAGCAAAGTCACTGTATTTGTATTTATGATAATTAAACATTGTATTTATAGTCCGCTGATTTGCTTGTCATTTAAACGAGCTTAAATCTACTAACCTATCTGTGCTGTGGAATATAATCCCATGTACCGAAATGTAGTATGTAACACAAACCAGTATACGTATCTGTAAAAAAAAGAATAGGTTTTTACAATTTCTGGCAATTATGCAGATGTTAAGATCTTAAAACACCAAATAGACACTTTTCGCAAAGTGTCCAGTTTACAAAAAACACAAATACTTGTGGCACAATATGCAAACAAAGACTTGGGTAATGTATGCATTCTCCCTGAAACAGATTGGCCCACACTGGAGAACGCTTTCCATGTGGAGTGGGGGTCTCTCAGTGTCATCCAGGTGTTGATAAAATAGAATTCCTCGAGGCAACGCAATATCAATGCATTCACAGCTCAGGTTAAGCTGTTTAGTCTGAGTACTTTTTGCTAGTACAAAGATGTCTATTTGGGGTTTTAAAATCTTAACACCTGTGTAATTGCCAAAAAATGATTAAACCTAGTCTAGGTTAAACCTAGTCTCTTTTTTTACATCTTCATCTCATCTCATTATCTGAAACCGCTTAATCCTATATAGGGTCACGGTGAGCCGGAGCCTATCCCGGAAACACAGGGCGCAAGGCAGGAATACACCCGACGACGGGACGCCGGTCCATCGCCGGGCATTGCGGGACAATTTTAGTCTCCGAGCCAATCAACCTATCCAGGAGCATGCTTTTGGACTGTGGGAGGAAACCGGAGTACCCGGCGAAAACCCACGCGGACACGGGGAGAGCATGCAAACTCCACACAGAAAGGCACCCGAACCGAGAGATTCGAACCCGGGACCTTCTTGCTGTGAGGCGTCAGCGCTAACCACTGGGCTTTATACTGGCAAAGAGTAGTCATGTACTTATCTGTACGAAACAATTTTAAACCATATAGCCCTATTTAGGATAAAAAATACAATGTAATATAAAGATATTAATCCATTGTTTTGGGTTGTCACGCAAACTATGTCACGTAAAGTGTACCCCTCCACCCACACCGCCGATCAGTAAGGTTTCGTCACCTGAACAGAAACGTGCCGAGTCTTCCCTATCCTCAGCGTGCCGGTGGTGGTGCGTTGGAGAACAAACCCACAAACAGCATTTACAATGAAATACGACGTCTCGCGGATAATTACAATCAGCATCATCAGCTACTCGCACCAATTTGTGACGAGCTGTATTAGAAGTTAACTCCGGCTTTTAAATCGAGAGGTTGTGATGTCATCAATTACGTGCTCACCCGTGTAGGGTTTGCTCTCCAACACACCGGTGTGCCGAGAGAGTGAAGAATTGGCACGTTCTGCTCTGGTGACAACACCTCACTGATTGGCGCTGTGGGTGGAGGAGTAGCGTTTGCCATACAATTACATTCGTCACGAAAGCCTTCGAATGAAGCCATACACTTATCTGTCCAGACAATGCTGCACAGGTTGTCCTGACTAAAGTGAACTAAGATAGTGTAACTTTATTTAGCCCTCCTCGCTGAACCACTCTTTAAAAAAGCGACATAGCTCAAACGGTTCCTTCCAGCTTAAGTAAAAAATATGCCCAACTATACAACTGCGCATGCCTATACTGTCCTCTCGTGGTCAAATGTGTTATTACGGTGGTACCGGCTGCCATGAGGAAAGAGGAAAATGAACATCTGGGGATAACTGAAAAAAAAATGGGAGCTCGTGGACGACAGAGATCGACTTATGATGTCAAGAGTCTCTCAAGATGGATGGACATTTCAACAATGAACATTCTTAGAAGTTTGAAATAGCAGAGATTAGGGTTCGACCATTGGCACCGACGTCCTCACAGGGATATGGTAACTAGAAGAGGCCGGCCACCAAAATCATGTGTATAAGCCCTTTATTAATCGGTTCTTGACTGAGGGCCTCCCCCCACGACGGGCTGACGGCGGGGTTTTGGCCATACTTCAATATGACTTAGCACGGTGAAAGCAGGGAGCATGGGAATATGTTGCAAGTATTATTTTTTGGTTACCTGCCACCAAGTAGCTGCTTACACGCAGCTCAACCTATAACACACGACGGGTGACCTCACAGCCTCCATTCTCTTCCCTGCTTGGCTTCCAAGATTAAGTTAAGAGCTATATAAGCAAATATATTCACAGGTTTACTAAACCTACAGGGAAATCATGCAGCGAGCATTCCCAAATTAGAATGTATTGTAGATATGCTCGTAATATATGTGTGCAGTGATGCAGGCTTGCCACGGCTCGATGTAAGAATTGCTCTGCATAAGCTATTCTTCAGGATAGCTGCGTCGAGTGTTTCCTTCTCTCACCTTGGTGACGTTTCAGCTCCCACGTTTGAAGGCATTAGGCGTTCATTTAATTAAAATATCCAGGCCCAAAGAGCCATAATAAAGTAAAAAAAGTATCATACTACTTAATCTCTGCGATGAAGGGCCATTGCTCTAAACCAGTGGTTCTTAACCTGGGTTCGATTGAACCCCAGGGGTTCGGTGAGTCAGTCTCAGGGGTTCGGTGGAGGTCAAGACACACACCTCACTCATATGATTCGTGATGACACGCCCCGCTTGGCCATCACTGGCTGCAGGTGATCACATTTTATTTTTGCAATAAAGAAGGGTTCGGTGAAACGCGCATATGAAACTGGTGGGGTTCAGTACCTCCAACAAGGTTAAGAACCACTGCTCTAAACCTTACCAATCGTTTCCCTTCATTCAACGGACCTGGGTCAACGAGTGACATTAACTAATAATCAAATACGTTGATTGTGCAAGTGACATCGGTGCAGCGGAGAAATAAATGTCACAGAAATACGACTAAAACTATTCGTTTATTTCGTTTTAAAATACAGATGACAACTAAAACGTACATGTCACAAAATTACGTCTCTTAAAGGTGATAGTGCGCGGAAGAGCTCATATCGGATTAAACCCCAGGTAATTCAAACAGCGAATCTTACAAGGTACAATACATGTTAGGACTGTAACAGCCTGTTATTGCTTCCTAACAAGACCCAATAATAACCCAACTAAATGCATATATTGTGTGGCATTTACATACTAGTTACTATAACTAGCAGTCACACCCTATTCATACCAAAACACATGGCTGCTCTCAAAGACAGTTCATGAAGATGTAATTTCGAGAGAAAATATTCAGCTAGAGAAAGAACCCTATCGTAAAATGGTGCGTAATTAAACGACGAATACACGGGGTACTGGCACCATATATATCAAAAACGTGCAGCCGGGAAAATAAATTGCACTCAACAAATGTTTTAACTCTATTCTTCAATTACACTCAGGTATTGTCACCTGCCTACAATGTTTTGAGAAGTCACCGTAGACAGTGTTAAGTTTTAAAAAGGTGCTTGATGCTTTAAATATTTGGAAGGAAAACAAATTAATCCCAAACACATACATCGTATCGAATGTTAACATTGCAAGGGCCAGGTCATACCCAGAATCCTGCATCCAAACTCAGCATGTTATACATCTGATTCTGATCTTCCCAATTGGTTATTTGCTTACTCTTGTATTTTTTTGGCATATGAATTATCCGAGATAGGAAACGAGGTTTCGCCGTTAATGCACGACTCCACTATAACGAGCGCGAATCGACATTCCGCTTGTGTTCTGTAATGCGCAGTGCCGATACTGCCACTTGGGCGAGCACTGCCCCCAGGTTGTGCGTGTGAGCGTTTGAGCCCTTTTTAGCCCTTTCCCACTGGCACATCTGAGCCGCACTACCTTGGTCGACAAATGTTTATGATTACAGCACAAATTACCCAATGAGCTTGCAAGTTTCAGGTATTCATGTTACATAACAAACGTGATGGGTTTCCACGTCGACTCCCAGGAGAGCCAGGGGTTCATCATCATCTCATCATCATCTCATCATCATCTCATCATACATTCCATCAGTACACTGGAACAAACGACGCCGACAACACACACTGAAGTGCATGCAACGTCAGCGGCATGGCTCCTTTTCTGCAGTGGAAAAATAACCGGATACCTCCTGGGCTGTGTTGGGCTGATTCGGTATGAGTGTGGCTCAGTTGTACAGTAGAAAAAGCATTAGAGAGGGGACAATGGACCGGTTTTGTCTTGCCACACCCTTGCAGTCGATTCGTGATCCTCGTGAGTTCCTCCATCTTTAGCAGAGCGGCTATTATTATTATTGGAAGCGAGCAACGGGTCACCACGACTACGCTACTACTAAATCAAGCATGGGAAGTTTAAAAAGATTGCCTTTAAAGGACACCGTTATAGCTTTAACCAGAATAACAAAATACACTCTACAAGCTAGCTATCAAAAAATATTCATTAATCTAAATAAAAGTGTGACTTCTGCATATATTGTAAAAACTTTCCATTTGTATAATGAACCAAATGGTGGCAATTAAAATGACATTACATACATTAACCTACCCTGGTGTGTTAAAAATAATGATTAGGCGTTTCACTTTTCCCTTAGCCCCCATTAATCTATTAAATTGCCATAATTTTTAACATAACTTAACCATTATGTCTGGAAAACAGGTGTTCATCAGTCCTCTTCGGAAGGATATATCGGTGCATCTGATCCACCCGTGTCTCGACAGAACGTCACCACAAGACAAAGCCGTGCAAGACCGTACAAAGACACAACAAAATTAAAAACTCAGCCAGATAATCTGATCTTCTTGGGTTTGGAGTCACAGGCTTGTCCTCTGCCAATGCCATACGGGCTCTTAAAACAATACAATACATAGAAATAATACAGAAAATACAAGTCATAGCTGCACAAAGGGAAAAAAGTAGCGTTTCCAACATTTACATTTGTAAAATCACATTGGGGAACAGCGTTGCTGCCTCTGTCGGTGCATACAAGCCTGGCTGCGAAATTGCTGATATATCCATGAAATATCGTATCAAAGGGACAAAGGAACAGATGCAGGATGTGTACAAATGTGGTGTCAGTGTCTGGGTGAGTAACGTGCTCACATGTTGTGCATTGAGATAATCTGATCAATGGATCCATCTCTGAAAGTTTATATAAGGCATTGTGTGTCCTGGAGGAATCATCAGTTGAAATGTTGAAAGCTGATTGTTTTACCTTCAATTTTTTCTCTCGCTCATCTTGACATCGGAAATCTCGACTGCCGTCGATTTGCTCTGCCCGTGCTGCCGTGCAGCGGCAATCACACCCGACACGCAAGGCATCATCGCCACCAATGTTTTTTTTTACGACCCAGCCAAATGACTGACAAAAACACAGAGGGGTGTGGCAGCGGAAAGACCGAAGTGAACAGTGCGGGGGTTGAAAGTGAACGCTTGGACGCGAAGGTGTATTGGGCTCGTGATAGAGGAAGGGCTGGGAGGATGGTGCAGGAAAGCAGAGACATAGTGGGGGAGGGGGTAAAGGTGGTCGACTCAGGAGAGCTGGTCAAGTGCTTTGAGCAGCTCCTCGCCCTGCAGCAGCGTGCGGCTGTCCTGCACCGGAGCATTCACCTCACAGTCATAGCTGTTGAGCATCGGCAGAGTGATGTCCTCCAGAGTTGGGCCGAGCAGCCGGCTGACGAGGTCTGGGGATTGAACCACAGGCGAAGGGGAAGAGACTTCTCAGCGAACAACGTGTGGTGTGCGCAGTCGCCGCGCCACGTGGATAAACACCGCGAATTACTCATAGTGCTGCTTTTTTATTTGTTTAATTTACATCCTTCATCCTTCCCTTAAGAGTTGTTCTTTTTGGGTTTTGCCATGAAGAGCCTATTTCGCTTAATCTCCTTGGCCTCAAAGAAAACATATATTAATCTATCCTTAAGATAGCCGCAATATTTATAAATTTGTAAAGCTCAAAAAGCCATGCAAAAAACTGACCCTATTTTGTCATAATGGCCTACAAAAGCAGATACAATAAGTCCGTGTAAAGAAATTCAACCGTGCTGCAGGGCAGGCTGGAGAGTGCCGTGCTTCTCGAGTGGTATCCTGAAGTAGTTTGCGATACCTACTTCTTTAAGCTCCACCCTAACGCTCATTATGGGTTATAATGTAACATCACGCACTGGATGAAAGTTCGTAGAAATATAAAGAGCTACAAGACGATTCAAACAGCTGACCAGAAGTAAGGGCCTCCGATTCCACATCTTGCGATGCCTTGCTCCGCTTCCACGGCAATTCAGCCGGGAACTGCGTCTTGCCGGCACTCTCCTGCTTGTTAACGACGACCTGGGGGGAGCCCGCAAAGGGTAACGAGATCAACACAGGTATTTATGAACGACCATCTTCACCTGACAACAGCAACAAGGTACCGACGTCTCCTCCCACAAGCGATGGAGCAAAAACAGTTATGGTGGACCGGGCCACAGCCTAACAGACGTTGCTCTCGCCCCATGTGTTCGATGACAATTGTTGCTCAGAATATAACATTTTTGGCATGGCTTTAATAAGTCACTAATTTTTAAAGAATCATCGATGTTTCCACTCATGATGTATGCATTGCATTTTGTCTGTAAAAAACATTTATTTAAATTCGTATGTATACATACTGTGCATTGCATATGCATATCTCCTGAAAACCCAGCAGATATTTAAAAAACTCTAGCGCCGGGGTGGGGTGTCGATTCGTTTCAAGACATTTTTTGGCATCAAATTTCCATTGCTTCTCATATTTAGAGTTGTGCTTGTTGCTCCATTCAGCTTAAATGTAAAACAAGCACGTGATGTTCAATATTAAATGACAAAGCATTCACGATCCACACAGGCACAGTGTGAGACGCGTACATCACAAGTGGCAGCATGAATCACGTCAAGTTTTCGGTGTGGTTGCTCACAAGCACAGAAGAAGTACTGTGAGCACACACCCTTACCTGCTGCAGGACAGTGCCCGCGGTGCCCGTCTGCCACTTGCGTTTGACGGCGCTCGCGATTGTCGTCAGTGGTGTCGCCTTCGCGAGACCCGTGTCGCTGCCACTACAACACCGACGAGAGGCGAGACAATCATCCCATGGTTATCGTCATTAACCACGATCTTTCTGCTGCTGGATGAAAGCTGCCTCACCGCCAGCCCACCCCCTAATCAGTAATTGTGTCGGGAACTGGTAGCCAGATGGATTGCTGCATCGCTTCTCAATGTCCGCAACCGCAACCCTGAAACAGCCTCCACCTGCACGTTCAACAAGAACCACCACAACCTCGACTTAAAAAAAAACACTACTGAAACAACATTTATTCCATCAGACATACCTTCCATGAGTTGGGCTCCGCGCCTCAGTATCTACAGATCGTCCATGATCAGGTGTGACATTTGCGTGCGTTATAAATTGAACTCTCATTCCCGCACCCGAGTAGATTTCATTGTTACATCGTTACATCTCTTTCAGCTGCCACTGTTGTGAGTCTCGAGCACAGGTCAGTGTCCCTCTTGCCCAATCCGAACCCAAACACACTCCGCCCAACCTGAACTCGCACTTCAACTCCTTCCCTTTTCCCCCCACTCCCCAAGGCTGGCTGCCTCTCTATAATATAAATGTGCCTAGAGCATCACGAGATGAGGTCACAGGTGGACACCATTTAAATCCAGTGTACCAGACATGTAAGGACCCCAATAGGCTCACACATCTATATATTCAGTCTCACATGGGGAATGTATACGCTCATAGTGACTCAAGGACAAAGAGGGACCCGTAGAATCACACAGCGACCTACAGATCCACGTAGCCTCATTTAAGGAAGCTCTCACACTGGGACCTAGGACTGACTAAGTTTATAAAATAATAACAATGATTTATTATATGCAGAACAGGGGCAGACCACACAAACGTTACCTTCTGTCTATGAGGTGCAGATGTTACCACTGTTGCCTCATTGTTTCTGTGCAGTATAATATGGTGAAGACAGTCTGACACTTAACATAGCCAACCTCATCCGTATTCAGCAGTGGATAGACCATATCTCCCGATGATGACTGTCGTGAGAACGTGTGCATCGGTAGTGGCTTACCTGACCACAACGGTGCTCGGCAGGGAGGCGACAGTCTGTATGCGTGGTGCCTGCTGGAGCAGGAGGATGGTGGTGGACGTGCTGACGCCGCCGGTAGTGGCGCCGGTGGTGGCGGTGCCAGACCACGGGACGGCTGAAACAAGCCCGCCCGGCACAGTGGTGCCTGCCGGTGCTGTGCTGCTACTAATGAGGATGTGCACCGTGGACATGGTGAATGGTGGCGGCGCCAGCGGCGCCAGTTTGGCCTGATTGCTCGACGCAATTCGGTTCACCTCCTGGGGGGTTGTGGGAGAGTGAAGAGTTTGTTGTGATTAAGGCTGGAGGGGGGCGGCCAAGATACTATCACAAGTGTTGTGGAATTAAGTAACGAATGGGTGACCTATGGATCTGAAATACACTCGCACATGGCCACTCAAGGCCTACCTCTTTAAAACCGCTTGGAGATCATCTTAATTGGTCACCACCAACACTGTAGCTGCACTAAATCAGGTGCTAGAAGGCGGAAATACTTTTGTACTTCGAAAACATTATGTCAACACTGTGCAGTCACTAACAAAATGGTTCAGACACATGCATGGCAAATCCACACACGTTACACGAACTCAACTGTGCAAACTCGACACCCTCTTAGCCCGCGATGGGCGCGCACGTCTGTACGCGCGTATCATCGCGCCCCCCCGCCTGTACGACCTCTCACCTCCGCCGGCGTCGCGGCCGTGTGCTGGCTCGCCGGGGAGGTCATGGGGCCGTCCGGTGCCATCAGCGCCGGTAATGGGGGCTGTGGGGCGATGGTGGTGCGCGGTGACGTGGCGCCGCCAGCGGGGGTCAGAGAAGCCGTCGTGGGTGACGACGACGACCGCTCGCTCTGTTAAAGAGCGAGCGTTCGACAAGCGCACATGGAATATTCCGTTCAGGCGAGTTCAGCTCTCAGTGGGAACCTCAATTCAAGCTTGTCCGAGGTTTGATCCATCTTGTGCGATGCTACGTTACACAAATAACCAATCTTGGTATACAAATGGGTTACTGGTTGCTTAAACACCTCAGCATCATAACCATTCAAGGAGTAATCCACCCCATTGACAGGCTATGCAGAATTAAATGATTTGACTACCACCGGCCTACTTCTGATGACGCCCGATTCTCCCCATGTAATATTCACGGTTCCATTCATATGGGACACCTTGTAGTATTTACTTAAAAAAAATTAGGCACCACAATAATCACAAACGCTAGTCTGTTTCATTGTAATGCGAAACGTGGCTGATTTTGATTCTATTTCCCCATCAAGCGATCGTAACGCGAAACAAGACGAAACTGGAGTGCCCGGAGGAAAAAGAAAACGCACGCGCAGATGAGAGTGCGCAGGGCACGCTCGTCGGGACCGGCGGGCGGTGCGCGGCGTGCGCAGGGCACGCTCGTCGGGACCGGCGGGCGGTGCGCAGGGCACGCTCGTCGGGACCGGCGGGCGGTGCGCGGCGTGCGCAGGGCACGCTCGTCGGGACCGGCGGGCGGTGCGTGGCGGGCTAACCTGTTCGGACGAGGCGGCGCCGCACCCTTCGGTCGGCAGCGTGAACGAGTCCTGCAGGCTCAGCGTGCACAGCTGGTAGTCGTCGCCATCCATTGGGATGTACGGAGCCAGCATCTCCAGGTCCACGTCGTCCTGGCGAGTGGAGTCGGCAGGGAGGGAGGGACGAACGATATTGTTTGCGGTGTCTCCGGCGGCGATGGCAGGTGTGGGTTCCGACGTGGTGGTCTCACGGAAGGTTTTTTTTTTGTCTGGGTGTCTATCGCTGGGTTCATAACGGCCACGCCATAGACAGCCCCACCACGGTTTCGATATCGATGCTGCCTCGGGCTGTCAGTCCCCGTGCTGATATTTTTTATATCGGCAATGATTTATCCACAAGGGTCTCATAGACATATATATATATATATAAATTTAGTTTTACCAATTAACTGACAGAATTTAATACGAGGCAGCTGGGGTTGACCGATCGCTGCTGGATAAATTGATTCACTACGGTGACGCTCGCCGCTGCAAAGTTGCTTTCTTGTCACTCGGCTATACTCGCGGGGTAATGTGCTTTGCCATGTGTCGCTGCTGTAGGGATATCCACTTTACAGCCCTCAAATCAATACACTTTGGAATTAGAGATGAAATTTTGCCTAAATAAGTGAATAAAAGTCAAATTTATTCTTTTATCAAGTTGTTACGACCAGGAAAACACTCTACATTTGAGAACGCTATTAAGCTACATGCGGCTGAAACATGAATTGAAACCCAGGCTCTGAGCAGTGCAGGCTGGCTCACTCGACCCAATCCTCGAGGCCACCTCAGGGATATATCCCCAAGTGTTGTGCGGAGCGGTGCGCGCATCCAGGAACGTACGTGCTTGAAGCTCCCCTCCTTGATATCCGAGTCGACGGCAAACAGTTTCTCAATCAGGTCGACCTTCAGGTCACCGCCGACGGCCGAGTAGTAATCGCTGGGGCTGCTCGGCTGCACGGGGG
>JAZEWT010000013.1:74148-99505 GCA_036362905.1 Mordacia mordax
GGGGGGGGGGGGGGGGGGAGATTAATTTTGCCATGCAGTGGACAGCGCGACGCATTACTCGGCTTCACAGGGGATCGTTGCGTAACGTACGATGATGTGCAGGGAATATGAGAGTAATCCAACTATTGACTGCTGCCAATACGTATAACAGACGTTCAGCCGGCCATGGCTGGAGTCAACAAAGCGGATTTTCAAAGTCAAACCAAGTATCGCATTGCCACTGTGCCACCGCACGAACGTGAGACCGGGCGGTCGTTGCACGCTACGTGGTGCCGTACCGCCGTAGACAGAGCGGCCGATGGGGAGTTGGAGGGTGACGACAACCCTGACGAGTGCTGCGGCACCGTGAAGGAAGCGTCGTCCACGGGGCCGGTCTCGGTTGCCGCTGCCGCTAACGGAAGTTCGGCGAAAGCCTTGCTTGGCGTAGTCGGCGACGGCATGGGTTCGGCCATCATGACATCGTTGATGAGCGGAACGTCTCTGAAGGTTGGGATGCTTGTGCCTGCTCACGGACACGATGACGACACAACGATGACACATACATATAACGCAGTGGGTGAACGCGAGCTGAAATGAGGAATCATCGGCGATCGTGACAAAGCAAACGAGAGGACAAATGAGGCAGTGAATTGGTGGACGATCAAGAGAGGGTGGGAAAAACCAAGCAAAGAATAGGTGAGTGCGCAGGTGGGCGAGAAAAAGAGGCAAGCGGGTGAGCGGGCGGGTTAGGTGAACGGTCGATGGTTCATTAAGCTGAGCGAGTTTAGCGGGCGAGTGAGTAAACGTGGACGGGGGGGCTGGGGGGAGGAGGGAGCGGGAGAGCGTCGCCTACCAAAGTCGAGAGGCACGATGACATCGCCGGCCGTCGGCGCCAACTGTGCCAGCTCGTCGGGCTCGTTCTTGAACTGCGTGTACAGCAGCGCCATGTTGTCCTCCTCTTCCGTGCCCACGCTCGCCGCTGCCGTCGCCTCCGTCGTCGCCTTATTGGGCTTGAAGAGACGTTCAGTCTGCTCCAGCGAGAAGATGGTGTCGTTCTCCACGATACTGCTGCATACAGAAAACACGCGGGACATCCGTTGAGCTTTGGCATCTCAGCGTGCGATGATGAGGGTGATGATTGGGTGGCACAACGGTGCAGTGAGTAAGTGCTGCAGCCTCACAGCAGGTCAACTCCCGGCTCGGGCAGCTGTGTGGAGCAGTGTATATGTTTTCCGCTTTGTCAACGTGTTTGCCAGCTACTCGGGTTTCATCTGACAGTCCAAATACATACTGCCTACTGTAGCTTAACGTCTTACTGTGAGATGACAGCGCTACTTACCATTACTCACCACGCCAATGTTTCAGACAAACGTGATTACTTCTCGGGCTGATTGTAGTCGCACAGTCGGAAACATCCACATCCGCCGTTAGGAGGTCCAAGCGAGCGGTTCTCTGGCATCGACGCAAGCCGGCCGCACAAGCGCCGACAATTCCTCCTCTGCACCGGAGCTCGCACCTTAGCACATAGTTGACGCAGACGACGCACTGCGGCTGGGAGTTCCGGGAGCTGTAGATGACGGTCGCCTGCGTCTCGACCCACACGTAGCCCCCGCCCTTGGCCAGCATGCGATACTGGCCCGTCACTGCCTGGCCCTTTGTAAACACTGCACGCGCCACCACCGGGGACATGGAGATCACACGCGGGGAAAGTGCAGCGGCACTTCGTGTGCTCAGGCTTAAAGCGCTATAGCGTTGTGATTTGTCTGATATCAGTACATGGACGATGCAGTATTAACATTTTTAAAATGTCTTATGAAGTCTATGTTACTGAAATTAAATTCTTAGCACGTAACAATGCAAATCACCACATTTAATACTGGCTAGACATATCTGGCATTTAGCTGCACACTGGGTCGGTGCCACCTGTTACAGAGTTTAAATCTCTGTTTAAAACTCATCCGCTCTTTTATTGCCTCATTTGGGCAATGTATGTCAAGCTCTTCTTGGGCAGTACTGGTAGTGTTGCCAAACAGCAATTTTAATCTGCGTTGCTATCTTAGCGACACTTTAGTTTTACTCTATACAGCGCCTTGAGTTTTTGCTGAAAACGCGTTTTTTTAAATAAATGTACTGTCACAGCTGCAGGGCTCACACACGCCCAGTAGGTGGCGTGTGATTTCAAGCCCTGTATGGCGGCCCCTACCTACAGCCCCGCTACCCGCTGGAACGTGGACCAACAGTGTAAATACCGCACTAATCCATCTTCATGCGATTCTACCTCGCATTGTAAACTAATAGATCCTTTAAGATAAGTACAACTGAACACAATGGACTCACGGTTGTGGTGGCTCTTGGTCATGTGGTCCGAGTCCAGAGCGTGGTAGTACTCGTAGACTGACCGTCCAAGCAACTCATCGGGCTGGTAGCCAATCAGCTCCGTAATCCTGTGCGGCACATTCACCCACGAGAAGGCCGCTAGGATATCATCACTGGTGTTATCCTGATATAGAATGGCATTGCCTTCATCGACACTGTAAACATGAACATCATCAGCACCTTTGCTATATGGAGGTGTATTTTCTAAAAGGGTAAAAATCTTTTCGATAGTGAGTGTATCCTGATGGGGATTTGCACTGGTCTTGTTATCAGCATGATCACCATCCTGATGTGGAATGGCATTGCCTTAATCATCAAAATCGCCATCAACATTCGCAGCATCCAGAATAGTTTCACCTTCATCAAAGTCAAAAGCAGCAGCAGCAGCATCATGGTATCCGCGTCACCATTGGCGGCATCAGCGGCAGCCGCGTCATTACGAGCACCAGCAAAAACGGGGTGAGCGTCGCCACCGACGCGACCGTTGTTACCTCTCGTCGCAGTAGGTGAAGCGCATGTCCATGCTGTGGCGGCTCAGGAAGGTCTTGCTGTCGAGCGGCACTTCGATGTTGGAGGGATGCGGAATGGGCTCGCAGGTCATGACGAGGCAAACGAGCGGTGGCTCCCGGAAGCTGCCCCCGCCGGCGCTCGCAGCGCTGCCCTCGTACAGTTTCATGTGCCCGCTGCAGTGCAGCACCTGCATGGGCAAACCGACAAATCAGCGAAGATCACCAGACTTCTCAACACTCACTCATCTCCGGTAAAGGTGGTCCTAGCGGTTGTGGGGGATCGGTAGTGTGGTGGTTATAGACTTTGCGATCTAGGCTTATCGATCACGACCATGAAGATTACCTAAACCGGCCCTGTGCCTACCCTACATGGACTCAGCCTTTAAATTAATACCTGCTGAATGGTGCATACACAGGCACTGGAGAGATAAAGGCAGCCAGGCATGGGTGCTGGCCATCCACCCCCTCACGTGCCGTGCAAGCCATCAATGGGTGTTCGCTGTGAACATTTGTCTCAACAGCCTGTTAAAAGCCACACGTGGGGATCTTTGTCTATGCAATTCGTCGTATTGCTCAATAGCAATAATAATTGCATTTCTAAAGCGCCATTCACCCGAGGGTCACAAAACGCTGCAGAGAGCTGCGGAGAGAATGGGATGTCAACAAAAACATCAGAATAGATTAACGAAATAAAATAATGACGACAAATCGATGAAGGACTTCAAGCAACAAATAAAACAATTGTTGAAACAAAAAATTAAGTGCTCCTCAGCAGGCACAGGTCCACAACGTGCCATCATCCAAGCACACAGCAGTGAGTAGCATCAACAATCATAGCCAGAGGACCTCAAGGTCTTCCGGAACAAGTCTTGCGACAGGATTTGAAGATGCCCAGGGACTCGGCTGAGTACATTTCCAATGGGAGTTCCAGAGTCTGGGAGCTGCACGCGAGAAGGCTATGTCACCTATCGTATGGAGGTGTGATCTGGACACATGTAGCAAACCCGTGTTGGAGGATCCAAGTTGGTGTGTTGAGGTGGGTGCACGAAGTACGTCACGGATGTATGTCTGATTAGCTCCAGTGAGCGCCTTGTAGGTGAGCAGGGCCTTCAATTAAATCCTTTATTAAACCGGTAGGCAGTGCAGATGCAAGCATTGGGGATATGTGATCGTGGATGGGAGTGCAGGTGAGGACTCTAATAGCTGCATTCTGCATACGTTGGAGTCGATTGATAAGGCAGGCAGGGGTGCCAAAAAGTAGTGCTTGCAATAATCGATTCATGAAAAGATGAAGATGTGGATTAGCTTTTCAGTGTCAGATGGTGACAGAATGTTGTGCAGTCTGACTATATTTCTGAGATGAAAATAGGCTACCTTGGTCGTCTTATTGATGTGTGTGTCAAAGGTGAGTGATCAATCAAGAATCACTCCAAGACTCCAGACTGCCTTAGCAACTTTGATGGTCTGGTCGTCAAGCACCAAATGGATGGGTTCAGCCTTGAACAATTGGGTGCGGGGTTCCCACAAGCAAAATGATTTGAGTGGTTTAATTCACCAGCAAAAGTTTTCACACGCACACTGGGGGCCGATTTAAATCTGGCATGGGCATCACTTAGGTCAGTGCAGTCTAAAATTAGTCTTTGGAAACAAATGTAGCCGGGCATATTTCTCGGTAAAACAAGTGTAACAATACTAATATACAGTACTGGGCTATTGTGGCTTACCCCACCTTCCCTTTTTGTACAGTGCCAGCCTTAATAGGTACTCACTGACAATACTCAAGTGTAGATTTCTGGTGATTGTGTGTGCATGCTCGAGAAGCTTGGCACAGCCTGCCGAATCTTTATCACGTTACACACAGCGTCTACACCGCAACCAGCAATATTTGAAGGATGGAATGATAAATAGCCCAAAAAGAGCTAGAGAGATAGCATGTACACACCAGCTTGCAAATTACATCACCATCCAGCAGCAATGATGCAACTCTGGGCCAAGCAGGCTTCTCGGGGTTTTTTTTATTGCAGAAAATGATTGTGTGTGGGAGAATGTTTAAAATTGCGAAGTCCGTGCTGACGAATTGCACTTGGACAGCAGTGTTATGGCAGTGTTTATCAGTGTTCATTACTTGATAACGTTTGCTTTTAACTGGAATAATGACATCACGTTTTCACATATTATGTCCACACTGACGATGCTAGGGTTGAATCCTTCATAGGCGCTGAATTTATCGCAAAAACCCAAGGCTTGTGTCTTATCTCAGCTTTATTTCCCACTTTTTATTATTCTTTGGAACGTTAACACTTATTTTTGTTTATTTCATGTCCTTAATTGATTTGTAGTCATTATTTTACTTAAAATTTCTATTCTGATGTTACTGACATGCTGTTCTCTCCATAGCTCTGTTCAGCACTCTGTAACCCTCAGGTGAAAAACGATTTAGAAATACAAATAATATTATGATCATTAACAGCACGTGACAGAAACTGAGATATTAGAAAGTAAAAACCTGCAGTCTCAAATATGTTCGATTACCTATTAATGGTTCAGGAGTGGATTTACGACATGTTTAAATTTAACTAGGCCAAGAGACAGGAAAGAGACCCACCCACTCATCCTGAGCCACTCGCTTCACTCCACCCACCCACCTGTGATCGATCCGAGATGAACGACAGATGCACCCACCTGTGCTCCCCACTGTGCTAAGCACACACACACCTAACCACAACTGCCTTTGACCACCTTGTGGCGGTGACATCACCAGAGAGCTGGTGTCACTCGAGCAGCACGTTGATAAGAGTTAAACAGATGTAAAACAACGAAACCCCCCCCACCTTCCACGATGCAGACTTGAGATTGACGGTGCGACCGCGGTTTGTGAGCGTACACTTCATCCTCATGAAGAAGTCTCGCTCCGTGCTTCCCTCCTTTGCTTTCTTCCCCGCTGCACGCGCACACACACGGCAAAGCCCTGTATTACGATCACCATCACCTGATGGCTGCGGTCAAAGTCAAGTGACCCACCCAACACAAGCACCCTCCCCACTGCAGACATACAAGTGGGGTATTTCGTTTTGTTTTCCAGGTGGCTCAGCAGTCCACGGGGGCAGTCATGGCTGAAAATATTAAGTGCTCCTTCGATCACACCAAAGCCGCATCGTTGGTGCCGATTTCGTAATTCAGTCGTCTTACAAGTGGAGCTGTTTCAGAAATCCACTGCATGATGAGGGCCTCTCCATCATATAACCACGTCGGTCACGGGGTTGTTTGATACTACTTCACTATGTTGGTCAGTGCAGTTCAGCGAACCTCAACTGCCCAAAAGGTACGTGGGGCCCACAACGAGTTCGATATGGCCGGTCGCTCGCCGTGGCCGGGAATTTGGTCGTCCATAACCAGGTGTGGCATTTGTGCACATTATAAATCGTACAATTGTTATGATCATTGATTATCAGTGTTATTTAAAGCTACCATAATCAATAATTATTTAATTACTAATAAGTTTACACCCCTGGCCAAGGTCTGCTGACGAGTGACTCCCTGTACTCGTTAGGGAAGGGATGCTCTGGGAGTTTTAGTGTCGATCGCAAACTAACCACATAAGTCCACTGACGTGTTAGCCGACCTGTTAAAACAACACAACGTACGAAATAACATTTAAATGTCAGAAAAAATACAGTGCAATGAATAAAGGGGCATTAACCTGAAACGTCGCTCATATATTTGATTATTTAAGGACACTGCTGTTGATGAATGTGGAGTGTTTATTTTTTTATTATAAATACAGTAATAAAAGCTAGATGCAATTTTAACACAGCAGGACCTTCCAAAATTCTCTACAATATGCATGTAGAGTAATTATTGCACTATCTGGAGTGTTTAATTAATGGTATTCCTGGATTCCATGGAGCATTGTGCAATTGTTTTAATTATGCCGTTATTTACCAGAACTTTCCATATCACGTTAATCAACATGTTTTGCGTCTGCCTCCACAGCATGTATTTCATTCCCTTTCACAACTAAACGTAATAGCAATTTAACGTGTACCAATATTTAGCGAAGTGCAGCTCACATTTTCATAATAATTAAATATTTTACTCAAAATGCTTTTGTATCATTGTGTTTCTGCCATCAGACTAACTGTAACATTAATTTATCAAGAATAACGGGTGCACAATGTGTGGCAAAGGAACAATTAATGGCGTTAGACTGGATGTTAACTGATGAATCGCTGCACTCCCAATAGGACCTGCTGGGGCCTCATGCGTGCATTGAAAGTGTGTTGGTTTCATGTGGTCTCACAGGAGATGCCACATCTCTCCTCAGACTGCTGACAGGTTTCGCCGACCCACCTTGTCTGTATACAAGCATCTCTCGCACCTCCTCTTGGTCACAAGGGTGAACAAAGTCAAAGATGCTGTGACCCATGAGGTCAACCTACAAGGGGAGAAGAATTGCAACATCACGGGTGACTCCCATCATCCCGGCATTAGCGCACCGCGATAACTCAGTCTTTCAGTCACTAACTCACTTCGTAGCTACCAAGTAAACGCGCAATCTCGCTTTAGTCTCTGTAAGCCACCGCTACTCTCACCGACTCACGATGCTCGCTCACTCTCTCCCTCAAGCCCTGCCACTACCCCCCCTCCCACTCACCCATTCAACTATCAATCTATCCACCAACACACACACACATAGTTCTTAGCTCCTCCATTCACCTGCCGACACCCTAAATCCACCACTCAACCGGTGGGTCAACACCCATCAGTGGGCTGTGAGTACCACCTAGTGGTCCCTGGAGACCGTACCCAAGTGAATCTTGAGGTGGAAAAAGTTGAGAACCCCTGCCCTAAATCACACACTCATGCACTCGAACATTAAGCCACCCACTCAACCATCCGACCACAATCAGCTGTTCTTACAAATCCCAGAAGCCACTTTGATCGCACCTGAGCCAGGCCCACACACTTGTTGACACCATCCGACAGGAACACCATGTCGCCCTCCTCCGTGAGGGCCATGACGAAGCCCTCCAAGGCCTTGCCGTAGAGACTATCCATCTCCTCTTGGCGGCAGTCCTCGGCCACTGCTCCTACCAGGCAGCCAGGGCAGAGAGAGCCTGCAATGTGAGTTCCAATACATCGTGTGCACAGGCACTGGGAACCAGTCTGAGTTATAACTCTCAGCAGTAGTACCACAGCCCGTATACGTCAGTATCAGTACCGGATCAATCCAGTGTTGGGTCAATAGGGGATGGGAGGCTATGCCAGCAGATATACGGTGCAAAGCAGGGTCATACCAATTATGGGACGCCAGTCAATCACAGGCCACTGGGGGCAGTCAATAAACTTAGACAGCTGCATATCTTTGGACTGTCGGATGAAACTAGAGTACTTGGCAAAAACCCACATGAACGCGGGGAGAACGTGCAAACTCCACACAAAAAAGGCACTGGAGCCCAGAATTGAACCCAAGACCTTCTTGCTGTGAGTCAGCAGTGCTAGTCACAACACCACCGTGCCACTCTAGCCCATATAAATCTTTCAACTCCATGAGCCTCGACAAGCTCAGCACCTCCCGTTTACTACAAGGTATGCAAGGATTAACTGCACCCTCACCCCACTTCCCGGCCCCATCACCCACAGAGATGTTATTACTTCCAGCGATTCAGAATGATACTACATTTCTACAATGGGTGTTTTTTGGGTAGAGGTTGAAATGTCTCATTGGTATTGCTGTCTGTGTTATTGTCTTGTTTGCACCATCACCTAGTCAGCAGATGCCTCCCATTTGTTTTGACCAATGTCGTTAAAATAAAACATTTATCCTACAACCACCACCATCTACTTATCCATCGTCCATCCCTGCTGCGCTGGCTGCCGCTGCCCTTCCGTGACCCCCACTGCACCTTTATTCACCATTACCAAGCAACACTCCCATCACTTCTGGACTGTGGTAAACGCACGAGACAACACAGGCGACAACGCAGGCAGCATGGGACGTAGCCGTGTATTCGCATTGTAAGAAAATTCATTAGGATCAAAACAATGAGATCAAGTGACAAATGTGAGAGGATTGGAATGATTTTTAAAGGATGAACTTTAAAATGAACTAAAACACACTGATGTGCCTGAACACGAAAGTTTTTAAAACGTCTGAATATCCCACAATGACGAATGGATCAGAAATATAGCCAGCGGTAAACATGGAGCCACACACACGCAAGTTACCGGTGTAACCACATTGACTGCTAGGAAGAGTAAGTGGGGTTGGGCAGGGCATGTTATTACGCGGGATGGGCGTTGTTCTGAGACTGATATTGGAGTAGTAGCCAAACCAAAGACAGGACATCCGCCTTGCAGACACCGCGATTAAATTAGTCGATGCGTAAGCGGTCGACGATGTATCACTGTGTTGCAAGGTCTTGAGGCAGTGACAGTATAAGTAGGCGTTTATGTAGAATGGCATCGAGCGATGCCAAAGACGATTTCAAATCCTCTGGTGTGTTACAAGAATGTGTGCCTTGCAGTTTGCTCAGCCGACACGACGTTCACACCAGTGGAGATGGGTAGGCGGCAATGTGTGAATGGGCACTGTGCGCCCATTCACAACACACCCCCCCCCACCAACAATGAGGTGCACGCTCAATTCCCAAACTGTGTGGCGGTGCAGACCGGCGGTCAGCCCGACACTCATGCAAGTGGCCGTTTAAATCTAGCACCATTCATCGTGACCGTCAGTTGATGGACAGAGTGCAATGGTGGCGATAGCAGCGGTAATGATGAGCATGAAAACAACACAACTCCACAGAGGCACCGGAGAGTGGGGAGGCGGGGGCCCAAGCATGCTCACAGGTCAAAAGGCAGTATCTGGGAACTACTAACATCCCGGAGCAGAATCCAGGGCAGCCGTGATTATGAAATGGGTTATAAAATGTAGCGAATGTTGGGTCTCAGGTCAGTCACCAGATTTAATTGGGTTGTGCATCAAAATTCTCTGTATTTGAGCTCTGAGAATAAAAAACATCTAACTTTAGTGCCACGATCTTTACTCTCATATGGCTGAGCGAGTGGAGAGTGCTGCTCACCACTGTGCCGAGCACAAATTAATTGAAGTGCTATCAGAGGTTTTTCTTTAAGATCCACTTTGTACGCGATCCACTTCTGTGGATCTTACTAAGGGCTGTACTGTTCTGCAGGAAGTGCGCTGGGTAATCCAGCTTAGAGCTAGATAAACTTTATTGTCATTCCATACTTATACAATTACAGCACACAGAGTAACGAAATTACGTTTCACTTGGTCCTGGTGCAAAAACAACACAAGGCTGAATCCACATTTAAACAGGGCAAAGCAAAATATGCAGGCGATATAAACTACGTATAGTAGAGGGAAGTGGTCCGTGCAGGTATGTATAAGTGTGTCTGGAACGGTGGAGCGTCTGCGTCATGCGTGTTATAATGAAGAGGGCGAGGTACCATGGTACAAAGGAGCCGAATGGCTTGGGGGAATAAACTGTTGCAGAGTCTGGTAGATCTGGCCCGGTTGCTGCGGTACTTTTTGCCAGACTGCAGGCAGGTAAAGAGATCATAGGAGGGGGTGGGAGCGGTACTTTTCAAGTGAAATAGACGTCTATTTTGCTTGAAATAGATGTCTTAAAAAGCAGAGTTTCTTAGGAGCTGCTATGACTGAACGAGCTGGAAAATAACTGGCAAATGGACAAAAACAGATGCTAGAAGAATACGCAGACGCTAGTAGCTGTGAACTTGCAATGGTTTAACGCTGCCGTGTCACGTGTGGGGCTATCACCTCTAACTGAGGCGATGCGAGTTTTATCGATTTGACTTTTTACCCCAACATCCAAAGTTCACAGCGCAACGAACACTTGCGACATTGCAGGTTATCGCGCATCATCCCCGAATGTACGACGTTAAGGGGATCACGTTAAACAGAGCAGCTCTAAGAACCCCTGCTCACACTCACGAGGGCATAAAGTGCGCGATGGCTGCGTGTGGGAAGTTCATTTTGACGTGCGGTGGATAAGGGTTTTGACAAGACAGGTCCCGTTGAATTACTTAATGCGGTGAGAACTCAAGAGGCTAGAATAATCTATTTTAGGGAGTGACCCAAGTGATTAACAGCTGCCATGATAGACATGCAACGTGTAATCTATGTATGGACTGAAATCAAGATGCTCACAATACATGCATCCAATTGTGCCTCTCGCGCGACTATTCGCAACTATTTGACGTTGACCTGCTTGCTTGTCATTGCACATAAACGGGGAGCGATGGAAAGCAGCGATCTCAAATTGGAATTGTGACCGTGAAACGCAGGAAATCCACCATAGTTCTTCGAGCAACTCGTCGTGTGCATCTATACAGGTTGCCCGCACGTAATGCGGTGACGTGCAGATCGTGTTGGCAAACCGCTCTGCGATGGGAGCTGTCACCCACATGAGGCTTCTTACAGTGCAGCAATATGTGGCTTGGATCCACAATTTTGAGTGGCTGCCGTCCAGAATAACCGGCAGCTGAATAACCAAAATTGATTCCATCATTCAGCGGTTGCTCACGCTATTTCTGAGCAGAACTGTCTGCTCGTGTCCAGCTCGGAATCCAAGTTGCGCAGAGGCACCCGGCCGTTACTTGCCACTGCGAATAAAGGAGTGCTTTACAAGCACACGATGCCTTTGGGAGTCACTTTCACCGTGGGCTTCGCGGAGCAGTAGCCCCCCCAACCGATGTTTCTTTGGGCACTGTGTCGACTCTGACACCTGGGCTCAAGGAAAACAAAGTCATCCACCAGTTCCTGGCAAACGCTTTCATGGTGTCAAATATTTTATTTGTTTTTACTGCTGTAGACGCCAACGGATCAGTCACCTTTATCAGTCAAGGTGGCGCAATGGGAAAATGTGAACCTCGCAGAAAGAAGGTCCTCCCCGAGGAGGTTCCATTCCCACCTCGGGCACCTTTCTGTGTAAAGTTTGTGTTCTCCCCCTGCTCTGGGTTCTCCAGTTTCCTCCCACAACTAAAAAAAATAATTGCCCGATACTATTATAATACGCAGGACAGAGTGGCTGGTGGGTTGGCACTGGCTGATCACGTGGCTGCCTCCTCTCCACGTCTCTACAGTTTCCTGCAGCACCTTGGAACCTCTGGGTGAATGGTACTACTATGAGCCTTGATGCTCTCTGGCGAGGACTGTTGATGCTGCTCACTGCTGCGTGCTTGGATGATGGCACGCTATTGACCCGTGCCTGCTCAGGTACACTTATTCCTTCCTTTAGTAAAAAAAAACATTCTGTTACTTAATGTCCTTCATTGATTTGTAGTTATTATTTTACTTAAAAAATTATCTATTCTGATGTTGGTGTTGACATGCTGTTCTCTCTATAGCTCTTTGTAGCACCTTGTGACCCTCTGGTAAAAAGGTGCATTAGAAATGCTATTATTATTAACATTATGAAAAAAAGCATTTTCAAATTAAATGCTGTCTGTTCAGAATATCTTCACGTGACTCACCAGTGGGAAAACAACTGCCACAGTAAATATATATACAGGGTGTACCATAAAAAAGAACTATACGGATGCTTGCTCTGAAGAGCTGACATCCTAAACAGTGTTCACCATAACTTTCTTGACAGAATAATGATCGTGTTAAGACTAATAATGGCCAAGATATCAAACAAATTCTAGGAACAAAGTAAAGTTTTAAACGTTTTCATTCTTGCTTTGCTCCCTAGACATTCCATACAGTTTCCATTCATATGGGGCACCGTGCATTTTATCCACACTGTGAGACCGCCCAGAGGCCGGCGGTGAGTATGGGGCCGCATCTTGCTGTCCAAAGAAAACGGTTTGCAGGGCGCGGCACGCCGAGCGAGAACACGGAACGTGCATAAGCTCCGTTACACGTTGCGCAAGTCTGCACGCACTCATCTTGGGTCACTGTGACTTGTTCCCTACCTCTACAGTGGCACCAGCGGTGGCAGCAGTCGCAGCACCAGAAGTAGCATATCATCACCACCTCCACGACTTCAACCCTCGAGCATTAGCGATTCGGAAAGATGCAGTGGAGGAGGCACGGAGAGCGGCACCGCCAACATAGCCACCGCCAACATCGCCATCCCCTGCTTTGCCAGCCCTCCTACCAACATCACCACTTCAACCACCACCACTACATTCCTGGTGATGTCGAATTACTTGACCTCCAATCAGCGGACTTCGAGAGCAAGGGATAACATTCATTACTTCCGAGATGCGCTCCGTTTTGTAATCATTTTTATTTTAGTGTTATTGCCACTATTATACGCATTACTCTGTTTAACGGTGTTCAAAATATATAGCTTGTTATAGGATATAGTAAATACCCTGTATAAAATGTTGTAATTTGTTATTCAACCACTGCCGGCGACTGTCTCCTGGGCCACCACCACAATGCACGATGGGATGCTATCGGCTGCAGCAGAGCTACGTGGCAGGCACCTCCACCTCCAGCTACTCCAACAACACAAGCGGTGATAGCAGGAGCAGGACCATCTCGAGGCCAGCACGGAACATGCTGGAAGGACCCATGTCTCTATGCTGGCCTCAGTACCTCCTAGGAGGAGCAAGACTCCGTTGCTAGTTGAAGGGGTTCTGCTGCGCCCCACTCAGCATGCTGCTGCCACAATCCTTACCAGGCAGGAAGGACCATCACCACCACCAACAATAAGAACAACCACCACTCGCCACTAAGTGGCAGTGACGTCACCACGGCAGCTGTGCCAGGTCAGATGCACTTTAAAGCCATGTGAAGTGTCGAAGGCTCGCCGACAGGACGTATAGGGACAGACCCAGGTATTATGCATTGCCTGACGGAGACGGCTGGCATGCATCACCTGTGTCTCCTACTGTGCCAAATTGCTGTGGTTTGGCCACCCGGCACCCCGCTCATTGTTGTGAGCGTCGCTACTCCACCCTCCGTTGTTGGAGGGCGACTAACTCCAACTACCCCAAAGGGTCCTTCACAACCCTCTAACACAGAGGCCAATCTTGACACCGCTGGTACAAGTCTTAAGCAAGTCCACTCAGCTCCAGGTCCTCCTGTGCCACATCAGTCCATTTTGTCTCTAATCCGTGCCGTGCCCGATTAGCCCCCTCTATCCAGCCAAACAGAAGCTGCTTGGACATACGGTGGCTGGGAATGCGGGCTACATGACCCAGCCGCCGTAGCCTCGTTTGCTGGAAGAGCTTACCAATGGGACTTTGTCCAGATCTTTTTAAAATGTGAGCTCCTGACATAATCCAATCTGGTTAAAAACAAGGATGGATCATAGAGAGGCCACCCAGAGAGTTTAGAAATGGTGCAGATGTTCCACCAGGGGGGCACACGTCTCGCAAGCAGAGAGAAGAGAGAGCACGACCGGAGGGCCCAGAGGGACAGGCATGACAGCATGTCCCCATGAGACCTCTGGCAAAACATTTGAGTTTTTCTTTATCTTTACGTGGTCAAATGGTAATTAAATTGAGGGTTGGGGGGTGTTTACCAGCCCCACGTACCCGTCAAGAGCCCCCGTCCGCGGCTGTAGAGGCTGTGAGAGCAGCAAACATAGCGTTATTGACAAGCACCACGAGGAGGAGGAGAGTTGTTTTTCTGACCAGCACCATCTCCATATGCACCATCCATACGAGCAGCTTTACCACAATCACCCCATCTACCTTCAGCCACAGATGCAGTAGTGAGTGTCGGCGCTCTGCCCTCGATCCTGCAAGCGAGCGCCGACGCTTCACTCTCGGTCCAGTAGCGAGCGCCGACGCTTCACTCTCGGTCCGGTAGCGAGCGCCGACGCTTCACTCTCGGTCCGGTAGCGAGCGCCGACGCTTCACTCTCGGTCCAGTAGCGAGCGCCGACACGGTGCCCCCCCGCTCACCGTTGTGCAGCAGCTTGCGCATGCGCAGGTAGCTAATGGCAAGGCGCATGATGGAGGCCTTGTCGAGGTGGGAGGTGACGCTATGCGGGAGCGGCAGCTCGTTGGCAAGCTCGTAGAACACCTCCGTCTCATTGCTGCGCCGGCACCGCGCCGCGTCGCGAGACTTCTCCTTGCGCCGCTCAGAGTTCACCCTGCTTGGGAGGACGAGGTTGGTTGGGGTGGGGAGGTCGGACAACAGAAGGAAAAGTTTCAATAAAGTAGCGTCCAGGTTATGACCCACGTGCGGTGGCACTGATTGGACGGATTCCGTCGTGTGTGGCGCAGCACGACGCGAGACTCAATGCAGCACTGCACCCAGCTAAACCGTGCGCGCCTATCAAGAGTGCCAAGTCATAACTAAGTTTTCCGAACTACATTTATTTGACATTGAACACCAATTACTGACAATCTATGAAATGCATCTATATAAAACTTCAATAATTTTTACATTCAAGACATGCTTTTATTACGAATGTCAAAAATAACTTCATAATGTGGGTGTCGGATGTCAATGCGTGCTCTTACTCCCCCTTGTGGGGGTACCTCTGAGTCTACATGTAGACATCTTTACCACGCAAGCTTCTGGGTTTCCAATGAGCAGATTTGTCTGCATAAGTGCCGGACGCTGGACTCTTTTAAAGTTTATATTTGGAACGTCGATAAGACGAACAAAAATGCGTACCAACTTTCAAAAACATAACCTGCTCAAGCTAAAGTACAAGTGTTTTATACACACGTGTTGCATTAGTACATATTCACAGTCAGTTTTTATTCAAGCTGGAAGAAACAGTTGTAGCGATTTTGAATAGTTGTCCAATGGGAAGTGGTTAGCTAGTAAATAACTTGGGCTATACCCGGGATCGGATGCTTGTCAATCACAGGGCACCGATGACAATTTAGTCAGGCCAATTAACCTAGGCAGTATGCTTTTGGACTGTGTGAGGAAACCAGAGTACCCGGTCAAAACCCAACAGACACGGGGAGAACATACAAACTCCACACAGAAAGACACCCGAAGTGAGAAATAGAGCCGGCGACCTTTTTGCTGTGAAGCGGGAGTTAAACTCACCGCACCAACTAACTCATATTCAAACCACTGCTGATTTACTCCCCGAGTCGTTCATCACCATGTAAGATGGCTTTACCATCGGCTACCATGAGGCTACTTGGTTAGCAGAGGGCCGTGTAAAGAAATCCCACTACTGCACTGCCACCCTATGCTTACATGCTCATACGCCTGGCACTCCCCAACCAGATCTGGCCGGTGCAGCGCAGTATGGCCAAACAACTCTCAGGAACCACATGCCGTGCGGGAAGCGTGGGGGGGGGGCGGCTCTTATCCAGAAGTGGATTCACGGAAACTGCAGTCCATACTCATAGGGTGACTCTTTGACCAACCGGCAGTGGTAATTAGGGGCAGAGGGCGTTACCAAGGTGTGGTGCAACGAGGAGTGCCATGGGGAGTGTGTGTCTTGTCAAGCCTGTGATCGTCTAAACAACGGAAATTAAATAACCGCACGAGAAAACGCTACACGCAAGCCTTCGGGGTGAATTCCTCTGTTGGGTCACCCGTGTTTCTCTCAAATCACGTGGTACCCATATCTGCACGAAAACAAAAATAAGCGCGCAAACTGCAAACTCACCAGCAGCAGGCAGATCGTTATCATTTGGGCCAGAGAACAATGTTGGGTACAGTGAACTGACAACCACAGGGCGCTGTGATGCTGTTCTATTGCTTTTCAGTCCACAAAGCACACACGAGATACTAGACTTGCAATATTGAGGTCCCAAGTTTGATCTGAGGTTTCCCATAGTATAATCGTGAAAGACAATGCTCAGGTAGCATGGTAGCTCAATGGTAATATTCGGGGCTCATAAAAGAATTGTCCTGGGTTCAATTCCTGGCTCGGGCACCTTTCGGTGTAGGGTTATCATAGTCTCCCCGAGTCCGCATTGGTTTTCCGCAAGTAATCCGGTTTCCCCCTATAGTTTTAAGGTGTACAGTATCATTATTATATTTGTTTATCCCTCTCTCCACCTACCAGAGTAAACGGGTCACACCAGGTACTTTACCTCCGGTCGCGTGAGCTCGGGGACGGTGCGAGCACTGGAAAATCTTCCAACATGTCTGGCTAGCATGCAGGAGGTCAAACACCCTCCAGAGTGAGACCTGTGTACGTCCCTCTAGAAGAAGTCTTTATCCTTTAATAGCAAACGGCCTTAAAAAAATAGGTGGTCGGTTCATGTGATGATTGATTTGCCCAAATATCACACAAAACATGTGTAAGCGCAGATAATCTCATGCCTGCTACAGGCATAAGGATCGATACATTTCAATGGGTTCTAAGTCGATTCTAAGACCGATGATGCAGGTTCGTTACGGCTCGACGAATGAGAATTGCACTCCAAGGCCATTCTCTCGGGATAGCCGGCATTCTAAATGAAGGACGATGCCTCAAACGTGGGAGGCACTGCGAAGTAGAGAGAGGGAACACTCGCCACGCGGCCATCCCGCAAGAACAGCTGCGCACACTGATTTAAACACCCACGATACAAGCACCAGATAGTAGTACGCGTGGGAATCGAATTGTCATCGGCGGGGTGGCACAGTGAGTAGCACTGTCTCCTCACAGCAAGACACTCCCAGGTTCGATTCCTAGCTCAGGTGCCTTTGTGTGGAGTTTGCTTGTTATCGCTATGCCCACGCAGGTTTTTGCTGGGTACTCTGGTTTCCTCTCACCGTTCAAAAACATGCTGCTGCATAGGTTAATTGACCTGCTGAGTAAATTGCCCCAAAAAAGTGTGCCGTGCGATGTACTGTCACATCCTTGGTATCCCACCATCTTGCATCCTCTGTCGGCCGAGATAGGGTCTGCCCCCCGCTGCCCCGCATGACCCTGCACAGGATTAAGCGAGTAATGATAATGAATTAATGAAACAGTGATGTAGGTTTTCGCGGCTGGATGCATGATGATCGCTTCGAAAACCTGCTCTCTCAGGACAGCCGCGTCGTTCGCTCTCTCGGCCTCCATCGCGACGTTTCGCCTCATACGTTCGAGGCATCCTCAGGCGCGTTGTGCCTGAGGATGCGTCGCGATGGAGGGAGCGATCGACGTGGCTGTCCCAAGACAGCAGCTTGTCCAAGCAATCATCAATGAGATAGTTTTTTTGCGTACGTAGTTTTGTGTGACCCCCGTAGCCAGGCTGCTAGTTTGAGCCCACCGCAGTGTAACAAAACAGCAGGAAATCCGATTGAAAATCGTGTCAATTAATCAAATAAGAGAGGCACGAAGGCATCTCAAATTGACACCATCTCTGGGAGACAGCTCGCGTTTTATGCAATCCTCTGAAAATTCTTGTGGCGTGAATATAGTTATTAATTTAAAGCATCCTTCTTTAATTATATATACTTTTTTTCTACTCTCCATACCACTGAGGGAGAGACGCGTTAGGGGCGTGGTGCCGCCACCGCCAGGGATATGTGCAAGGTTACGCAAAGGTCTCGCCGTTTACAGTAAAGCCCATCATCTCGCTTTCTTCTCTCGTGACACCACAGGAAGTGGTGGTGGTGGTGGTGGTGAATAGTGAGCAACGCAAGTGACGCACGAGTCTTGCATTGACCCGGACACGCGTGTTCAATTTGTGCCAAGCGGTGGGGGAGTAGTGGTTCGTGCGCTACGAACCCGGGGTGATTGCAGTTAGAAAACCGCTCATGGCCAACACAAGTGACGGTCTTCTGAACCGGGCCTGGGCCTCCCCGACAGCGACTCGGCCGAAATTGAGTAGCTGGTGTGGTATGTAAACATCGCCACTATGGAGACAAAGGCAGCCGGGTGTGGTGCTGGTCACTCACCTCGTCGTGTGTCGTGTCGACCTTCACAGGGGCTTGCGAACGACCCTTGACCCTAGTCTGTTAAGGCTATACGGGGGATCTCTGTCTGACCTGGCCGACTCAGAAACACTTATTTCCTCCTTCATTTTTAAAATAATTATGTTAATTGTTGTTTTATGTCTTTCATTGATTTATAGACATTATTAAAATTTTATCGATCGACTCTAATGATGCTGACATGCCGTTCTCTCCATAGCTCTGTGCACCGCTTTGTGACCCTCGGGTGAAAAGTGCTCTAGACGTGCAATTATTATTGTTTTTGGTACACTGCACTAGTAAAGACATTGAACTGGGTTTGATTCCAAGCCATGGTTATCATCAGGGTGTGGTGGAATGTCGTGTGTGTGTGTATGTCAGGGCAAAGCTGTTACGTAGTTGAAGTAGGTGAAGCTTACTCTGTTAATACAGCTGAGAAGTCAAGAGACCAGGATTGCCTAATGTGCAAGCGTGAACTGGTTATGTGTACAACGCCAGTGCACTTAGCGCTTCCCACGACAAAGCAATTCTGTTGACTAGGGTTCAATTCTTGGCCACATGATCATCAAATAACATATCTATACCGTTCCTGGGACTTCACTGGGTCAACTCAGGCTTGGATGAATACCTGATCCCGGCCACACTATCCATATTTGCAGCACGCAGGGCCCTAATAAGTGCTCACTAACAGCACTTTGCCTTAATGTCCGCTAAGAGCTATATAGGTAATAGCTTCGAGACCACACATCAACAAGGTGATGAAGGTAGCCCCTATTTCCATCTCAGAAATATAGCCAGACTGCACAACATCCTGTCACCCCGCTGATGCTGAGAAGCTCATACACATCTTCATCTGCTCACAAATTGGTTATTGCAATGAACCACTCCCTGGCACCCCTGCCGACCTGAACAATCGTCTCCAACGTGTGCAGAATGTGGCTGCGAGAGTCCTCATCTACACACCGATCCACGATCACATATTCCCAGTACTGATGTCTCTCCACTGGTTACAAGTTAAATACAGGATCAAATTCAAGATTCTCCTCTTCACCTACAAGGCTCTCACTGGCACTGCTCCGACATACATCCGTGACTTGCTTCAGGCACCTTCCTCAAAACGACAAGTTCGATCCTCCAATACGGGCTTGCCGCATGTGCCCAGATCGCGCCTCCACTCGATAGGTGACAAAGCCTTCTCGCGCGTTGCTCCCAGACTCTGGAATACCCTTCCATTGGAGATTCGGTCAGCTAAGTCCCTAGGCATCTTCAAATCACCTCTCAAGACTCATTTATTCCGTAAGGCTTTGAAGTCATCTGGCTAGGACTGTTGATGCGGCCGTTCTTTCTGCAGCTCTGTGCAGTGCTTTGTGACCCTCGAGTAAAAAGCGCTCTATAAATGCAATTATTATTATATGCAGATTTTGAGTGTTTGCAAGTGGTGGCGCAGTGTTTAACGTACTGTGCTTCAAACCAAGCGATTGAAGTTCGTTTACTGGCCACATCTAATATTGGTGGCATATGATTTTGGAAATAGTCCTGAGTCCTCCCTCAGGTCGACTCCGCTTTAAATTAGTACTTGGTGCGGCATTAAATAAGCATTGGCAAGAGGAAGGCGACTGGGCATGGTTCAGGCCCGACAGCACCTTTCTGCGCTGTGCTAAGCGTTACCAGGTGCTAATGGCACTTGCTCCAAACGTCCGGTAAAGGTCATTTTGGGAGAGGATCCTTGTATTTGTCTCGGTGTGCGAATAACCGCGCATGCACATCAGCAACTTACCACACGAACGTTTGGTTTACCGAGTAGTGCATGCAGATACATAATGACCATGCCGGTCAGGATCACAGGGCCAGCATTGTGGAGGTCCTGGGACTGAATCTTGGAAGCAGCTCACTTGATATTAAATGAACTGAGGTGCTGAATGCAGTGTTTGATGGTCTAGACCCCAGTTCCAGAAGCCTGCGCCGAGCAGCCAAATTGCAGCATTTGTTTTTTGATTAAAGAAATCTAATTAAGTACAACAACAGTGGGCTTGTCTTTACGGCAATACATATTCATGGCACACTTTCAATGACTGCATGCGGGCCTCCACACGTGTAAGTCATATAGGGTGGTTTGAGTACATATCACCGTTCTGGTCAGTGCCGGATCGTGCAGGCGAGGAGCAGAGAATAGAAGTACAGTACAACAATGCATATTGCTGCGTTAACCATTGCTGTCGAGCAGGTAGCACTGCAGCAACCTATGAAAACACAGCTGTATGTGGCAGATAGACGTTTATTATTACAGCAGACAGTATATAGTGAGCTTGCAAACTCTGGATATGGAATTCCTGCATGACAAACGTTCGAAACGACCGACTTAACAACGCATAAAATAAAAGGGCAGATAAACATCCTCACAAGAACAATCTGTGCAAAATATCAAGCCTACCAGTAATCAAGAGGGAAATTGCGCAGTGTTAAATACCACAATGAAATAAACTTCCAACAACTTGTACAAAGAAGAAACCCCAACCATAGTCATGAAGTAAACAGTAGCACACAAGATTGATCACAATAAATTAATAATAGATGAAGAAGAGCAACAGTTGTGGTTTTTGCATACAAATATCACCAAAACGGTGGGATTATTCACGCAAAAATTCACATGTTTCGTCCACTCACCACCTTTTATGTGGAGCCACAGTGTAAAATTCATCCTATCAAACATATTTATCTGTGGGTAACTGTGTGGTCATCTGTAGCTCTTTTGCTGAGAGATGAAGATACGATCTGCCAATCACCACGTGAAAATGAAGTAAAGTACCATTTCAGTTGATTAGCATGTCACTGGGCTCCAACTTTTTTAATCATGAGATCACTTTTGGAATCTAAACGCAACACAGCATCTACCGAAACAAATTCTACCTTACTAACAACCACGAAAAGGTACACTAGTCTTCTAACTCATCTACGTTTAGCATGACATTCTGTGCTTGCTCGACATTGACTGCTTGCAAACGATGTCCAGCAGCTTGCAAGGTACAAGTCGGCAGAAATGAGACCACCGAGGACCTTGAAGACCGTGAGTGTAAAACAAATCTGGGATTAGACTGGTTGCCAGCTGAGAGATTTATGGTGCTGTAGTCTACATGATCCATCATGCGATACATGCGGAAAAAATGGTCTGTAAAAAAATTGTTATCTGGTTGAACTTTCACCTGACATAGCACAAAGTATATGTTCACAACCTCAGCAAGATGTGCACGTTTGATACAGTTACATCGTTAACATTACCAATCCAGTCTGCAGTGCTAAGTGCACTTTGCTCTAAACCTGATGACCCGAGTTCAAATCCCAACCACAGAAAACACAAGCGGCGGCGGATGATATCCTAACCAGATACAACAGTTCAGACCACTTCCTCAACACGCACCGACCAACAGGGTGAACTGTGCTCAAACATCCCCCAAGACGGACGTGGTGTGGAATAAGCCTTCATCCAGCAGTGGCTTGACAAAGGGGCTATAAATAAGTGAATTACGTGAAGCAGAACTTGCTTAGCTGCCTTATATACGCATTATTATACAATAACGTGGCTGCAGCTGAGATTCAGAGATATAAGCTCGAGCAGGCAGGTGTGGCCGTGGAATTATATGATCGCGTACAGGTTGGAGTACAAGGCATCCAGTGAAATAATCTTTCTGGCAAATTCGATCTATTTTGACCTTCCCATTCAATGACAGATTATTATCTTTTTTAAAATATATATAACAGTTTAAAACCTGGAGTCAAAGCATGCATGTATTATCCCTATGTGGTTTGCCCGTAATGACAGTTATAGTAAAGATGACCCAAGCTGAAGGAAACGCGAGAGTAAAGTTGTCACTATTAGAGAACTCCCCGACAGAAAACTGGTCAGACTGATCGAAGGGGCTGTCCAAATTGGATACAAAAATCAGAGTTGAATGTCTTTCCTGCCAGCCCAGAAAATGATGCCATATGTCATGTGTTACAGGACGGTTTCAAATGCATCATTTGTTGTGCGTCCATATGTGGTCTCGTGTTGCATCTGTTGTCTGCCTTGAGCATTCGTTCTTGCTCGTCTGGTCTCACTGTTTACGAGAAATGCTCTTAAAATCGAATCATCTGGATAACAGTATCGAGCATT
The DNA here is from genome assembly GCA_036362905.1 of Mordacia mordax. Taxonomy (NCBI): domain Eukaryota; kingdom Metazoa; phylum Chordata; class Hyperoartia; order Petromyzontiformes; family Petromyzontidae; genus Mordacia; species Mordacia mordax. The sequence continues at coordinate 96,979 of JAZEWT010000013.1, forward strand.
CCCCCTCCCCACTATTCAGAACGACCCATGTGCATGCAACCTGTACGTATTGCAGTGAATTAACTGGTATCAAATCGAACAGAGCAAAAAGGACTTCTATATGCTCGACGGTATAAAAGTCAGTAATAATCAGTGCACTCCTCCATCCAAGGTACTGCTTCACCAAAGAAACACATCCAGAATAATCGTTACAAAAGCTGCATCATTAGGTCAGATCTTCCATTGCCATTTAACATACACAGCTGCGAGAACTGCTCTTAAGAGATTTTGTTTCAGGCTAACTGTAATAAACATTCTTGCCCTCTCCACAGTGACATGGCTATGCCAAAAGAGCAGCTAGAGAGCAACTGTTGCACATCGAGCAGTGAAAACCTACACCAATACATCCATTACCATGGCAAACCATTATTTTCATCCGGTTCTTGGTTGCCACCCCCCACGTTACGGTTAGGGTTAGGCTCCTTCACCAATCCACACACACCAGCTTGATGTATGGTCAAACTACCCTCAAGATCGGCAATGAGTCGGGAGGCTCTTAAATTCCATAAACAAGCAGACTGCACATTGAGAAAAATATGCAGTGCCTGGAAAATAAAACCGGCAGTCCAACGAAGGTATGAAAATCCACAACCCAAAGTTAATCTATTCATCAGACTAAATACCTCTTAAAATAATAATAAAAAAACATCTCTCCTGTAACACCTGCACTGTACATGTTATTGTCCCAAGCGGAGCGGCTTAGCAATAAACCCTAAGTCATTTCACTTCCTGCTAAAGACGACATCTCCCTTCACTCCGGGGCAGGATGCGTTGTGTTATTGTTTCTTGCACGCACCTACAAAACAAAGACTCACCACTGCCAAAGTTACCACGCAGCAGCAGCAGCAGAGTCCCCTCCATAAACCAGCGTCCCTTCACACGTGGGCCTTCCTAACCCCGTGGTGCAACTCGACCACCAACCACGAGCGAGAGAAATAATAATATTCATTGCATTTATAGAGCGCTTTTCACCCGAGGGTCACAAAGTGCTGCACAGAGCTGCGGAGAGAAAGGCATGTCAAGAACAACGACTACTTCACAGACGTGATTGCACATTAGAACAAGAGCTCTATGGCTGAAAATATCTCAAAGAGGCAGGCACGTTTAAATGTTGATGAGAGAACAAAAAAGGAAGCAGAATGTTGTGTTGTGGCAACAAATATCTGAGTCGGTGTAGAATGGAGAAGTGCGCTCGGACAGGAATCGTAATTAGACACGATGACAAGCGAGAGACAACTTCAGCAACAGACTGACAGCAGACAGCGGCGAGCGCCGAGGACAAATAAGACTCGAACCAGACATTTTGTTACTTGCACAGAAGTTCGTTATAACCTGCAGCCAGCGCTGAGACGTAAATAACATGGGAAAGAAGTGCACTTAAAGAGGGGCTGCTCTTTCAGGACAGCCGTGTTGGACGTCATTCCTTTCTCAATAGGTCAGTTTTAGTCAAAGCTGGAAGGAGCTGTTGAGCTATGTAGGTTAACAGTTGTCCAGCAGGGAGGGGTAAGAAAGTTACAACATCTGGGCACTGACGGCGATTTAGCCAGGATAATTAACCTAGGCAGAAGCATGTCCTTGGATTGTAGGAGGAAACCAGAATACCTTTCAAAAACCCACGTGAAGATGGGGAGAACATGCTAACTCCACACAGAAAGGCATCTAAGCTGGGAAACGAACCCTGCATCCCTTCTTGCAATGAGGCAGCAGTACTACTCACCGAAAAGCTGCTCTCTCGGGACAGCCGCGTCAATCGCTCCCTCTCTCCACCTCGCGACGTTTCGCCTCATGTTAGAGGCATCCATCCTCGGGTGCAGTGTGCCTGAGGAGGCAGTGCGCCTGAGGATGCCTCTAACGTGAGTCGAAACGTTGCGATGGGGAGAGAGGGAGCGATCGACGCGGCTATCCCGAGAGAGCAGCTATTCGAAGCAATCATCATGCATCGAGCCGTGAAAACCTACATCATTACAGTACTACTTACTGTTATTGTTATTAATTAATATTTAGCAGATGCCCTTATCCAGGGCGCCTTACATCATGATTCAGGTGTGAGAAAACCACAGAGAGGTGAGGGGAAGGCAGCCATGCATTCAGCCGGCAGCAACATTTGTCAGACACTGCGTTATATTATGTTATCAACCAAATCGTTAAAGAGTATTTATTTAGATGTGGGAGGGAACCGGAGAACCCTGAGGAAACCCACGCAGAACAGGAGGAGAACACAAACTCCACACAGAAAGGCGCCCTAGGCAGGAATCGAACCGACTAGCGCAAGACTTTGCTGCTGTGAGCCGCAGGTGTTACCGCTGTGCCAACCTGCCACCCCCCAAGGATGGTTTGCACCTGATGAAGCAGAAGCCCCCCACCCCCCACTGCCCGCAGTCACGACTCACATTAGTGGTAAGCACCATCCGCACCGATTCAGGCAGGAGAGTGCACAACCTCACGCAACGCGCACCGACGAACATTGCTCTGAAATATGATCAAATGA
>JAZEWT010000013.1:100306-111606 GCA_036362905.1 Mordacia mordax
CAGCAATGGTCTGACAGCGTTGTACATTAATTAGCGTTAGATTTTATACGTTGTTACATTGGTCAGTTTGAAAGTTTGCTGTTACATGAATCCCGCATCTAGAGCTTGCAGGCTCACCGGGTTTTTCTTCTGTAACTATCGAGTGGGCGATGTTTACCCACCGCACCAGGAACTAATGATGTCGCGTCATCTGAGGGGAAGCCAGGGATTGGTTCAGAAAATCGTCTCTGGCATTGGCCATGAACGGGAATTTAACTCAGGTCGCTGGGTTTGTAGTGCACAGCATTAATCGCTACATCACTGCTACCCAACATATATTGCATTAGAACCAGATACACAGACAGATAGGCGTGGTTGGGGCACTCACTTTGGCATGGCTGGTAAGCCAGCCTGAATAGCGCGGTGTCACCAGTGACCGCATTTGACCGCGCGGTTGGAGGTGTTGGCACAGCAGGGGGGGCAGCAGCAGCCGTTTAAAAATTATGTGGTCGTCACGCCACCATGGCTCCCTGCCATCTTCAAATCGCCACCTCTCACCCCCTACCCACCCAGACCTCTGCCAACAGCTCCACTTTCCTCATGCCAGATGACTGACAGCTTGGTCAGGTTTTCTGGAATGTGCATAACAGGCAGAAAGAGTCACTTGTCAGAACAAGGGGTGCGTGGAAATAATCTTCGTGTGGGGGATAAGATATTTTTTTGAGGAGGGTATGGATGGTAGTGACTCCCCGTGTTCTATCCTATTTGAACATCGATCATCTATATTTGCTTATCAAAGCTGTTCTTTCTGGATAGCCATGTAGAGTGCTCCTCCTCTCTTTCACGACGTTTCACCTCCCACGTTGGAGGCATCTTCATGCGTACTGTGAGTGAACTGTATGTAACTGCTGTGTTATATACGTGTCAACATTCATTTAAAATTACATTCCTTCACCCTTTGTGCAGTTTCATATAACAGCACAGTCATACATAGTTAACAGTCACAGTACATCTGAATATGCCTCCAATGTGGGAGGCGAAACGCCGTGGAGGAGAGACGCGCTCAGTACTATTCCTAGTAAACAGCTTCGTTAAGCAAGTATCATGCATCGAAAATCTCCATCAGTACATTGATGATCTAAATAGATTCATATGTATGGGTTCTCAGATTTCATCAGTTTGCCAGATTTGGAGAAAAATACTAACGTGAGCATCCAAAAGCACATCGGACATGGAAAGCCAAGAAGGTTTGAACCGTGTTTACACATGGACAGATTACCTTGAATGCATCACCGAAGACTCAGTGAGGCATTCCTGGGTAAGATAACTGAAGCTCCCAACACGTAGGGCAGAGCGACGCAATCATACTTTGAAACACGCGATACAACCTGACATCTCAGTGCCAAACCGGCATGGTCATTAGGCTAAGTGAACAAAACTCCACGAACACGATAGACCAACTGGTGAACAACACAAACGAGGCAATGAAAAAACGAGCTTTAAAAAATAATAATTTCTTGAATCGTATCACGATTTTGTGTAGTTACATCGCTCTGGCAGGCGAGACGAGTGAATGTTCCAGGCCTGTTTGCCCAGCCTGTGTGGGTATGCTGCGGTTTGTTTTTCGACAGAGGGCTAGCTACCCTCTCTCACTCTTGACTGCTAGACAAAGGAAAGAAGTGAGGCTGGTGGGATATGTGTGAAGTCAATGCGTTAATAAAGGTCAGTGTTAATCTTTTAGCTGCTTGTTATTGCGCAGAATTTTATTATTGATAGTGATAAAAAATAAGATTTTCATTACACACTTTCATTAAATTTCATCTAGTATATATTTATATACTTTGTTTCATATTTGAAATCTTATATCTCTGGTCACAGACAGGCTACAGAGCTGAAATTTTGCAGTTTGACTTTTCACAATGTAAAATTTGAACCTATTAAATTTAGGGATCAATGAGGCCTCTGGATCAGGCGAATTCAGATCCGTGGGTCCGTTAAGCATCTTTTCTAGAACCAAATGCTGTACAACCTTTACATTTGGTATTTGCAGATATAAATGTGAAGACTGAATGTTTTTTGCTGATTGCCTGTTTTTGGTTTGATTCAGACATTAATGGAATAAATGGTGAAAATTGATTTAAAACAGACTTAAGGGATCTTTAAAATAAAATTAGCAGGTACCTCCCTGAAGGAGCAAAGTATCTGAACAAGGCTCCCAAGTTTTACGTCAGTACTATATATTTGACTCAAATAATACAAAACAAATGTGCGAATTCACAATCACATAAAAGTAAAAAAACATTACAAAACACAAATAAAATGTCGAAATCGAAAAAGGAGACTGGGTAAAAAACACATCACGGAGTTAAAACCACGTATCCTGATGCGCATTCGTAACTGAAAAACTTCACGAACGAATAAAAAGCTCATCTTATGCTCTGTGGATCTGTGTTCATTTACAATGTTTAATCATTCTGGTTAATGACAGATGGCTGAAGGGTAGAGGCCAAGGGCTGATTCTAATATCAATCACTACTTTAGTTATCCCTGACCAGGAATTGAACTGCAGCTTCGTAGCAAAAGGTACTAACACCCTCTCAGCTCACGCAGTGCATTAGCGCATCCAACACTAAAACTCAAAATTTAGCACCAATCAGCCAACACCGTGGACCTCTGCCAGTTATCACACCGCCCAGCACTATTAAAACAAACATTTGTTTGTGTCCACATCGGGAAATATTTGGGTAACCGGTGATGCCTTAGACACTGCTGCAGTGCGGTATAAAATTACAGCGGTCATCCCACTCGCTTCTCTATCACCATTACCACCATCATCGTTTCATAGTCTGCGAAACATGTAAACATACTCGTTGCACACCATAGTAAAACGTCAAGTAGGCCACGACCACCACTTTCGGAGCTTTTTATAAAGTGAACTTGGAGGGGATGGTTAAGTTACTGTGTAAATCAACCCACCATCACTCCGCTATATGACCTTGTCAAAGGTCATTGCGGTTTTGCAGGCTGTCGGCCTGCATAGCACACTGACGTTAAGGTGCAAAGCTTCTTATTCGCGGCAATAGTCCGGGATGCCACGGGAAGATGATATTAACCGTGTATTTTACTCAACTAGTGACTTGTAAAGATGACCTGGCAGTGGCGTGATTGCTAACACTGCTGAGATACTCGGGCCGGAAAAATATTATCATAAAAAACAGGGTGAACTCTGCACCTTGTTGGGTTATTCTCTTTAGTCACACCGGGGCACGTTTAATGGGACACGTGCACCCACTTCAGAGGTACTCCCATTATCTGCGATTGGGCCACGCGATGAATATGTACGGTTGGCGGTCCCAAATATGTGCAAAATAACAAAGTTTGTTGCAACTTCCACGTGACTCTCCCTGCACAAATAGAAGTGTGGAAGAGTATGAAGTGGACACAATGCACATAATGGGGCCTTCTCCCATCGGTCAAATTAGCAGCACCATTTAATCAAAGAGTTCACATCGGGGAAAAAGATGGAGGATGTTTTGAATATAAACGAGGGCAATTTAATATTCAGTTATCCTAAACGACCCTGCTTAGCTTCTTATAATTACAGGCGAAGCTGCCGGCATAGGCAGCAAGCGTGAGCCATTTAAAACAAAGGCTCTTGAATTTTTACAGATTTATTCCCGACCCAGTGCAGTCCTGACAATACGAATCATGTGCAGATTACCTCAATGCACCTGCCAGCGAGTTTCATGGGCAATCAAAAATAAGACCAGTGCAAACTCTTGAGGTGAAAACCGTAAGTCACGAATGTTCTGGGGATGAGAATGGTCACACTTCGATGAATGCTGCAAGTGCTCAGAAGAGACAGAGGATGCAACTCGAAAGGCTATTTGAAATACCAATGGGGCAGGGCAGAAGTGAGAGAGGGTGGGGGGTTAGATGGAAGAATGTGGCAGAACGTGATACCAAGGAAAGTGGACACGAGTGGAGAATTGGCAGAGAATAGAATGAAGGTCATTTTCCGAGCATTTGACCTAGTGCAGTAATTGGTCTCTGGGCTTGAAGGAAAATGCAAATGTGTGGGGCGGTTGTACGGCAATGATTTATAAGCGACTGCATCTGCATGTAGGGATATTAGGTAGGTAAAGAAGGCTCAGAGAATTGAAGCATGTGGAGAAATAAATTATCTGAGCAGACCACACCACTCAATTATAAGACACGTGGTTCACAGTTGGAAGGCGAAGAGACAATCCAATTCAGATTTCAATAGAGCAGTGCTTTCCAACCTTTTAAAACATAAGATCACTTTTCGAATCGATTCTGGATCGATTTCCAAATTGCAATTGCACATACAGCTCATAAGAATGAAGCCCATACCGTCAACATCGAGGTCGTTTGTTCAAGCCTCTAGGACCACTGCAATAGATTGCCTCATCATATGGCATTGCATAGGTTCAAGGTTGCCATAAAAGAGCGAGCGTATGTGCACGGTGGGCAGCACAGTATTAGAAACAGGTCATGACAGGCGACATTAAAAAGATGTTGCACAAAGACGGCGGCTTCACAATTTGTTAGTTACATCAATCTGACAAGCATAATCATTTAAAGGAGAGAGCAAATGAATAAACAATCCTATCCTTTGTATCCACTTTAAACAGCTGCAACAATCAGATGATTCTGCTGCAGTAATCCTGGGCAGCCAACATCAACTACGATCTAACTACTGCTGGATAAGATCTCATACCATGAAATTATCATGGAAAATTATCTAGCAATTGCTAAATTAGGTCCTGCACATGCAATTACGATCACTGTGGCCTTTACAGCAGCCGACAGCAGATTGATTGGCCAAGTTCTCTACAGAGAACACTGGAAGAATGTGGAATGACATTTCAACTGCTGTGTTACAAAAGATTAAGTCATAATCTATCCATTGCAAGATAAAATGTTTTTAATGCCATTATCGGCTGTGAAGCATCAACTGCTGACCAGAAGGATGTGCCTACGAATGGAGAGGCTATGGCTGATGGTGACCATACCAAGTCGTCAGCAGCCTAAAAGTCTCACGACGCAACATCCAATCCCATTCCTGCACACGAGACAAACTTATTGCTCCAACTATTGGAAGTGAAATTGAATATAGTTTAAACAATGCCAACTGTTAAGGGCAACGCACATGCAATAGCGCTTGATATTTTTACGGGTTTTGATTTGTATATATTCTACGAGTTTTGATTTGCAAATGCATCAGGGCCTATGCCAAACAAGCTACGCTATCGAGTCTTCTGTTAGATCAATGTGGCTTGTATGGCCAAGCATAGGCTATATAGAGTGGGGGGGTCATTGCGAGTCACAGAGGTTCAAAGGAATGGCCTATTGACTACACGACTCGCTCCAGAACGTTCAGCGCAATAGGGCTTCTCAACCTTTTACACCTCTAGACCCACTTGGGTCTGGTCTCCACGAACCACTGAGTGGTGCTCGCAGTCCACTGATGGGTCGTGATCCACTGGTTAAGAACGGCGGCACTAGCGGAGCTTCTCAGTGTGTAGGGGGGTGGTGTGTACAATTATACCAGGGCAGTAACATGCCCCAGGCACTTGGCCACAAAGAGGGCAGAGGGAAATTGGACATGGTGATGGGGGAGTGGGGCAAGGTCCCATTTCTTACATCACGCCACATGCCCACCACTCTAGGCTACTGGATTCAGTGCATGCTTGTCAACATCTGAATCCATCCGAAATGTCACCTCATGCCTGGCATGCCCTTCCTAAAGATAACGAAATGTCAATGAGGTTTTATTTTTGGCAGGCTAAAAAGAAGCGAGCTGGCCCGTTGTTGATATTATGACTGTGGAAAATGTATTGCCACTCACAGCATGACCATTGCAGTATTATTATTACTACATTAATTTACACATGCACGTGCATGGACTTGTGTTTTGTAAATACACTGCTGAAGGGGAGCCTCAGCAATGCCATGCCGATTGTGGCAAGGTGGCACTGACCACGCATCATCGTGGTGGTCAGTGCAGGGTGAAGGTGGGGAGGATAAAAATAACGTGCAAGATTTTCAGCACTGCCCTCTGCTGCCCCACAGTGCCATAGGGCTATGTATTGGTAACTTTTGGCCAAACAATCCCCATAACTGATACGGTATTGGAAATCTTCACCGAGTAGTGAATTAACAAAGGCGCTATAAATTATAATCTTAATAATTGTTATTGTATCCGTATACATTTTCGCAGCTAGATGTTTGAGAACTGCTCTTCATAGCTGATCATCCAGCAAAATGGCATAGTGGTAAAATCTGCGCCTTCCAGAAAGCCTTGGCTGGGGTGGTTCGATTCCCACCTTGGGCACCGTCCTGTGAGGCGTTTGTGTGTTTTCCCCCTGTTCTGAGAATTCAGAACGTTCCTGGCAGGTCCCACAGCACAAGAGACATGTCTTCAGGGCATCGCGGTACCTGTACATTTCTGAGCTCAGTGATTATTTTGACCAAAACCTTATCCTATGGCCTGGGTATAGAAAACGGAAGCTTTGTAGTGATGAGACCCCATGGATGAAGCGTCACGATGTAAGGTAACACTGCATTCAAGATTTAATTCTTTCCTTCTGCAGTTATTGTATCACCTACAGTGGGGCTACAGCAATCAAAAGAAACGCATTACAAAGAACACAGATTAATCGAAATATGCTCATCCAAAAACTCATGATTCGATACAAAAGTCACGAGTGTAAGAATAAAAATTGATGAACCGATGCAGATTAATATTTACGGAAATTAGCATAACAACGATTTCACCACAGAATAAAAAATGAGAAATAATGTAGAAATACTGTCCGCCACATTTTTATGTTGGGCTTATTTATATGATAACCAACATAGTGCATGTGTGCGTCCAACCAGAGCCATAGCTACACCAAGTACAGACTGGAAAGATGGCACATTGATTGAAGCAGAGAGAGATATGGAGAGAGACAGAGTGAGAAAGAGAGAGATGTAATAAACAGAAAGGAAGATCAAGAAGAATGGCAAAGACACAGACATGAAAACAGCCAGACACAGATGAGACGCACACACAAGGAGAAAAAGGTTAAAATACAGTGAACAGGAGATGGGCATATGGAAACACTCAGATGTGTGTGTGTTGGGGGGGGGGTCTCCACAAGTTGGGGTCACGTTGGCCTGCACAAGCATTTTAATTGGGCACCAAACCACTTCTGACTGCATCGTAAGAGACAGACAATTTACCAGAATTACACGTGGTACCAAAATTCAGAGTAAAGCTGCTAAATCCCGACTACCTCATGCCAAAATCACTTGGCTTAATCACTCTATATTTGGTACACACATGACGATTGGAAAGTTAGCTCATAAATTGGGTTACACCAGTAATTACCCAGGAAATATGTGATGCTGCTCATCGCTGTTGCAAATTACACCACGCACCTGTGCATAAAGGTATAATCCATTACTGAATCTAGTAATTAAACAACCAATGAATCGAACGTTCCTATGAAATCTGCTTGTCTGCAGATAGGTGTCCCACAGATTGTTACATCGACCATCCATAACACGTGGCACCAGTATGCCAAGGCCTCATCCAGCAGTGCACTGACCATGGCTGACTCTTAAAATGATGGTATGCTACCAAAAGAACATTCGGAATAAACAGAAAAATGAAAAAAATCATCCTGAAAAGGAACCACTCAGAACGTGGCCGAGTAGCTCAGCGGTAGCACTAAGCGGAAAGTCAAATTCCTGGGTTCGAATCCAAGTTTCATCGACCTGTGATTAAACTGGGTTTTCAAGCGTACAGTTTATGATCTCATCGCAGTGGTCAAAGCACAAAAAACAACGCTTTTAAATTCGGTTCTGTGCTTAATATGGCAGCATTTCCAGTTGTGATAATTAAAAAGGAGAACCTTGCAGATCGCATCTTTCTCATTAGCGGTTTTGCCAAATCGCTTTTCAACTGACATCTGCTTCCGCGGGATGCTTTCCTTCAGTGGAGGCTACACAACTCTGAGAGTCTAACACAGATATTTATTATTACAGCAGAAAATACCCAGTGAGCCTACAAGCTCTGGATGCTGGATTCCTGCGATACAACAAACGATTAAGTATCTTGTGAATATTTTTCATGTCAGAGATGATCTGGACAGCTTGGCGTCATCATCAATACCCGCTTAGTCCTGTGCAGAGTAGCGGGGGTCAGAGCCTATCCCAGTAGACAGAGCGTAAGGTGTGTGTGGGGGGAGGGTTATATACTTGGATATGACGCTGGTAATTCGTCAGTGCATTGAGGGCAATTTACTCAGGAAGTCAATTAACCTAGGCAGCAGCGTGTCTTTTGACGGTGGAAGGAAACCAAAGTGCCCGGTGAAAACCCACGCGGGCACAGGGAGAGCACGCAAACTCCACAGAGAAAGGGACCCGAGTCGGGAACAGAACCCGGAGTTTTTGCTCGGAGGCAGCAGCGCTACTCACTGCGCCCCCCTACAGCTTGGTGTATTGCACATTCATCTCAGTAAAACGGCAATGACAACTGCGTCTGACAACAGTTCTACTCACCAGATGAACGTCATACAATATAAGCTACACTTATTCAATCATCTCGTATAGCAGATCACATTAATCATCTATTCCAAAGAGGGAATGTTACTGTTGACCAACGTGAACAGTAACAAGGCAATCAATCGTTAATTCTATGTTGACTGATGATGGAACAAATAAATTACTCATTTGTATGCTTGCCTTCAGATAATCATCCGCAATCTAGTTTCGATGTTTAGTGTCAATGGGCTCTTAATCTAAAATAACTCTAAGCTCATCATCAGCCTGCATGTATGATATATGCCATGGTACCAAACTTAATACGTTCCCCTTGTAAGTCAGTCTTTATTCAAGCTGGAAGGAGGAACCGTTGACCTATGAAGTTCTTTTTAACAGCTGTCCAGCCGAAAGGGGAAAGCTGTAACATCTCACGGTGCCGGGCGCTATTTAGTCCGGACAATTAAGCCAGGCAGTATGACTTTGTACTGTGGAAGGAAACCGGAGTACCCGCCGAAAACACACACGGACAGAACTAGAAACTTCCTCACAAAAAGGTACCCTTGCCGAGAGTCGATCCCAGGGGTCTTTCTTTGCTGCGCTTATTCGTTCGCCTCCGCGCCGTAATAAGACACCAAAGGATAATAGCCAGGGTTTTTCGCTCTCTCCGGACCACACTGAACAAGTGCTATTAGCGAGCACCTATTGAGGCCATCCCCAGTGCGCCACACGGTAGCACGGTCACAATAATGTGAGAGGACCACCCGTCTTTTCCTACTAATAAACGTTGGCAACAAAGGCCGGGGGTCAAACATTGTGGAGGCCCCGGGAAAGGTCGAGAGACATCATCATCACTCGCCTCTCTCTCAAGCGTGGACAGGAACGAAACTCGGGCGGTCGGGCTTTTACTGCGCATTCAGGAAACCACATTACAGTGCCAACGCTCCATCTCTAACACACGGTATTACAGTGATGTATAATAATAAAGATGACAATCACGCTGGTTCGTGCGGGTTTGTTAGAGTCGTGGCCCTATTAGCATTGATTCCGACATCACTCGATCACTATTTACCGTGACTGCGAATCGAACTCATGTTGCCGGACTTATCGTTAGTGTCGCCTGCCGCTACAGTACAGCAGTGCACACAGATTGTGGGACTCAGCTGCAGTACACCGCATGACGTAAGGGCCCATCGTTAGTGTCGCCTGCCGCTACAGTACAGCAGTGCACACAGATTGTGGGACTCAACTACAGTACACCGCATGACGTAAGGGCCCATCGTTAGTGTCGCCTGCCGCTACAGTACAGCAGTGCGCGCACACACACACAGACTGTGGGACTCAACTACAGTACACCGCATGACGTAAAGTCGAAGTCCTGAATCCACTCTCAAACCACTGCGAGTAAGCAGTGGGACCTTCCACAACATGAGGAGGGCTCTTTACACAACCCCCTCTGGAGGTGGGGGTGTATCTGACATACTTCCCCACAGTACGGTCTAGCAAGTGTGGGAGGGCTGCTGGAGTACCCACACTTTACCCTACCAAACGTAAACAGGTTTGATTGACTGTGCGTGTACCCATATAAACCGCTGGGTGGACACAAAACAAGGGCACGGGTGGGGGAAACATACACAAATCAACTTGGCTAATTCTCTCAAGTGCCGCACCGGGAGATGGAATCGATCTGACGCCCTCTGTCGCCATCATCCCCTCTCTACCGGTCTCAGCAGCCGCGACATCACCTACTGTACACCCCTACAAAATGGCGACGCGGCTGTTGTAGAGAGACAACTCTCAACACGGGGAAGGAGACAGATGATGAAACCATTCCTCTCGCTCCTAAATCGATCCCGACTTTAACAAAGCCCAGATTTAACCGGCGGGATGGCTGTCAGCACCAGAAGACGACCGAAAGCGAAGCGGAATCGCACAACTTTGTGACACCGCCAGTTGACATTTGCTCCCGCACGCCGCGCCGCCGGCTCGGTTCAAGTGGTCGAGAGCGCGGCCGAGTCGGCCGACTTAAGAGCCCATTGCCGAGTCGACCGCCCCCCCCCCCGCACAGACATCATCATCGCACGCCGCCACCTCGATTAATCGACGCGTAATCTGTGCGTGCAGGGGACGAGTAGTGTTAACCATTGCGTCAGGTTCCAATCTCTGATTCCACACTCCCCCCACCAAGGTCAACAAGTCGGCACGGCGGTACTTTATCCGAGCGAGCGTTAAGGCCATGAGAGACCGCGGTCTAAGGCTCGCATGACGCGAGGACGACCGGGGCTCCATCTCTTGCCTCCACAAGAGGCCCCGATGCTGGACAGTCGGCCGCGGATCAGCCAGCGTTAAAGTTGGAGGCCCGCTTCGGTCCAAATGCGCTGGGAGGATTGAGAGAGGAGACCCCACCAAAGCCACCACGGTGCGCATCATGCGCCGTCCTTACCTCTTTTTCTCTTTATCCGCCGACATCGCCGCGAAGACGCGAGGCGCACAAAGGCCCTGCTGTGGCAGCGACACGCGCTGGTGGGAATTGAAGCGTGTGCGGGGGAGGTATGCAGGCGTACGTGCGCGGTGACGTCATGCGAGCGTGGTGACGAATGCTATTGCGTCCTCTGTGCGACGTCTTCGCACAATGTTATTTATTATTATTTCTTCTCTTCTTCTTCTCGGTCCCGAGACTCGGTACCGGGTTCTAGTGGTGGACTCGGTACCGAGTTCTAGTGGTAGACTCGGTACCGGGTTCTAGTGGTAGACTCGGTACCGGGTTC
>JAZEWT010000013.1:150056-160107 GCA_036362905.1 Mordacia mordax
CCCGGACTCCCCAAGATAAGCTGATGATGGGGGTGCGAAGTGCGGGGACGGGGGGCTGATGATGCTGGTGATGGCGATGTGTGCTGTGGGGCAGTGTGGCTCAGTGGTTCGTGCGCTGGGCTACAAACCTCGCGAACCGAGTTCGATTCCCATTCATGGCCAACACAAGTGACAATTTTCAGAACCGGACCTAGGACTCGCATAGGTCGACTCAGACTCAATGAGTACCTGGTGATGATAAGTAAACATCTCCATTAGGGAGACAAAAGCGGCCGCGCGAGCTACTGCTACCGACCCTTCTCGTGTGCTCTTGCCCACATCACTTGACCCTACGGTCTATGAAGGCTACACGGCTATATTTAGTAGTGCTTGGGTTGGATGAGGTGCCAGACCCGCCATTCTCAACCGGTGGGACGCGAGCCATCAGCGGGCCGTGAGCGCCACCTAGTGGTCCGTCAAGACCAGACTCAAGCTGATCTTGAGATTCAAAAGGCTGAGAAACTCTGTGCTGGACCACCTCGAGTACAAGCATTGCTGCCACCCAAATCCTCCAGTGGATCACGGTGAACCAGAGCCTATCCTGACAGACACAGAGCGTGCGATCAAATGCCAGTCCATTGCAAGGCACTCGGGGAAATTTAGTAAGCATGCCAATTTACCAATGCAGCAGTACACATTTGGACTGTGGGAAGAAACCGGAGTGCCAGGCAAATCCCAGCAATGTGGCGACTTAAAAAAAAATGCTATACATCGCAAAAGCACCCGAGCGCGGAATCGAACCCGGGTACCATTTCTCTGCTGTGGGACGGCAACGCCACTCACCGCTCCAGATGAAGGCTATCGTGAAGGTTACCGGCGCTTCCGTCATCGTTGTGATTCACGAGACGATAACATCTCCATCAATGTGGTCGACACTTGACCTCCCAATGCCACCGACGCGCCCCACTCCCCAGGGGGGCCCCCGGGTAGACTTTAACTGTGCTCCCTGTCTGAGCTCCGTCTCTCCCTTCGTGACCGGGTGCTGCACAGCCTGCACACTCGATAGCTCACCACTCCCTCCTCCTCAACACACAACATCACACTGCGGCATAAGAAACTGATATTAAATCAATATCAATGTGCGAGAATTGCTCTGTAAAGAACTGTTATTTCGGGATAGCCGTGGCGAGCGTTCCTCTTCCTCTCTGCTTCGCGACGTTTCGCATTCCACGTTGGACGCATAATCAGGGTAGTTTAGCTTAACAGTACTGTGTTTATATTTATGCAGTATATAGAGCAGGTGGCACGGTGGCCCAGTGGGTAGCGCTATCGCCTCCTTACAACAAGAAGGTTCCTGGTTCGAATCTCGGCTCGGGTGCCTTTCTGTGTGGAGTTTGCATGTTCTCTCCCCGTGTCCGCGTGGGTTTTCCCCGGGCACTCCCGTTTCCTCCCACAGTCCAAAAAAACCATGCTGCTGCATAGGTTAATTGGCTTGCAGACTAAATTACCCTCAGCACCCGGTGATGGACTGGCTTCCCATCGTGGGTATATACCTGCCTTGCGCCCTGTGTCTGCCGGGATAGGCTCCGGCTCACCGCGACCCTGTACAGGACTAAGCGGCTTCTGACAGTGAGATGGGATCGTGAGCATGAGCCGCATGGATTGTTGCTGCGGTATCGTCATCAGTCAAACAAGTTATACATTTGTTATTGGGTTTTTATTTATGGAGGTTTATCGTTTCTTGTGTTTATTAGTACTTTGCGACCTTTGGGTGAAAGGGGGGGGGGGTCAGGGTGTCAATGCAGTAGTGACATCTGCGCCTTACAGAAGAAGGTACTGCCCAAGGTTGTTCGTTTAACGACTCAAGTGCCTCTCTGTGCGGAGGTTGCGTATCCCCCCCCCCCTTGTTCTACCAGGGTTACCGAGGGTTTTTTCTCCCCCCTTAACAAAGAGCACTCATGAATTGTTTGGCTGTTAACATTTGAATTTAGAGCTCACGTAGTTTCTGGCAGGGTGACGCTGGATGACCCCGTGTCTGCCTTTTCCCAACCTCCCTGTGGTTTTGTCGGCCCACTCAGTCGCTGTGACATTATTAAAATTATTATAAAAAAAAACAATTTGCACTCCGAATATCGTATTTTAAGAAGGGACAGACCCTTCCAAATTCCGCCCAAGAGTTCTGCTGGAATATTCAAGTAATATAAGCGCAGACTCCGCTGTGTATGTGCCAACTCTCAGTTTTACAGCCCCTTCATAACGTATTTAGTCGTTGAACAACTTAGTCACGATCCGTCGATATGTATATTTCGGTGCCTAGCCCTTCTCAAACAGCCTTACAAATATATCATCAGTCGCTCATTCACTTAGGCTCATCCGTTGGTTTGTAACAATCAGGTACTTCAGTCCGTTTGCCCGTGGCACCTGGCTCTGTCCCGTGACCTCCTGTCACCTGGCCTGGCACAGGCGTCGCGGGGATGTCACCGGCAGTGCAGCACGGTGGCGCAGTGAGCAGGACTGCTGCCTCACAGCAGGAATAAACTTGGGTTTGATTTCCGACTCGGTTGCGATTCTACATGGAGTTTGCGTGTTCTCTCCTCGTGCTGGCGTGGGGTTTCGTCGGGTACTCCGGTTTCCTCCCACAACGCAACAACACGCCGCTGCCTAGGTTAATTGGCCTGATGACTAAATTGCCCCCTGCCGTGACTGGCGTCCTATCCTGGGTCGCGTATAACACTGCCTTGCGCCCTGTGTCTGTCGAGATAGGCTCCGGCTTCATCGCGACCAGTTGGTGCACCGCGGCCCAGGCAGCAGAAGCATCAGTAAATACGATTTCTCTTTCACGGAGATGGCATCACGAACAAATACATCCCAGATCACAAACGAGATGCGCACATGTACACTGTCGATCATCCAGGTTATTGTAAGAAAAGTTAGGAGAGGGAATACGCTGCCACCATGGGTATTCCCAACGTTGCTGCAAGATCTCTTCCCAAACTGAAACTGGAGGAATGACATGTCTTAGCACGACCCGATGACGCATCACCCATCATCCAAGACATACTCATGTAGCATGCAGTGTATTGTCGAAAGAACGTTCCAGTTAACCGTTTATACAATTTCAACTTTAGTCAGTCAGTTCCTATTTAAGTTGGAAGCTGCTCTTGTTGAGCTATGTGACTCTTTTTAACAGATGTCCAGCGAAGAAGAGTAAGAAAGTTACAACATCCCAGGGCACCGGGAGCAGTTTATTCAGGAAAATTAACCTAGGCAGCAGCGTGTATTTGGACTCTGAGCGTATCCTGTGTCTGTACACGTTTACACATGTGACCCACACACGCGTATGTTATTCAGCGTATGGCGTGTACAACAACGAACTATATAGTTTAAGTCCACTATCAATCGATGACTGGATGAATGCTTCCCCATGCCGTGTTTTTTTTAGAATGACCATGGTAAGTCTCATTATCTGAAACCGCTTAATCCTATATATAGGGTCATGGTGAGCCGGAGCCTATCCCGGAAACACAGGGCGTAAGGCAGGAATACACCCGACGACGGGACGCCGGTCCATCGCCGGGCATTGCGGGACAATTTTAGTCTGCGAGCCAATCAACCTATCCAGGAGCATGCTTTTGGACTGTGGGAGGAAACCGGAGTACCCGGCGAAAACCCACGCGGACACGGGGAGAGCATGCAAACTGCACACAGAAAGGCACCCGAGCCGAGAGACTCGAACCCGGGACCTTCTTGCTGTGAGGCGTCAGCGCTAACCACTGCGCCACCGCGCCGCCCTACCATGGTAAGTGTTTTTGAAATTACCATACTTCACCAAGCTAGTCAAGTTCAGGTTGGTGAAAGGCAGTGTGGGTTTTTGCTGGGTAATCCGGTTTCCTCCCACAGTGTAAGACTTGCTGCCTGGCTTAATTGTCCTAACCAAATAACCCCCTAGTGCCCTCGCTTGCTTACCACTTCCAGCTGCACAATTGTTAACAAGAGCTACATAAGTCAACAGTTCTTTCTGCTTAAATACTGACTGATTGGCGGGAGGGTTCACAGAGCCGGTTCGTCTATCACTCTCCACTGACAGCCGCGGCCGGGATCTAACGCAGACGGAGGGGTTCGTGGGACGGCGTGCTAACTGCTGCACCACCGCTCCCCGCCCGTGTACTCATGTAGGTACAGGTTTATATTCTTGCAGTCACAATCATACTTATTTTACAGTTATGTTTATCAACAGCCTCGTGCCATATTAATGACGGACGTCAAAGCATGCGTTCCATAATATAAACACAAAAGTGAGACGGGATTGTTATTACCCTGTATAATTTAGCATTATAATGTGTGCTGGATAATTTACTAACATTACTGTTTAAGGGATCTGTTCGCCGCTTGTTGTTGCTGTACTAATTATGAAAGTTAAAATAAACTCTAATCTTAAAAGTACCATAGTTTAATAAAGAAGAAAATATATAAGCGGGCGAATTAAGTATATTGTTCAACATCATGAGCATCATTATCAGCCAGGTTCAAGCCACTGCTGGCTGCTATACATTTAAGTGTGTGTGTGTGTGTGTGGCAAAAATTATAATTCCTCGTATTGCCTTGACATGCTCTCGGGACATCGTGTGATGCTGGCTAGCCACACCATGCTGTGGGTGGCCAGCCACACCATGCTGTGGGTGGCCAGCCACACCATGCTGTGGGTGGCCAGCATCAAGCCCGATCGCCTTTGTCTCCCTAGTGGCGACGTTTACACACCGAATGAAGTACTTATTTAAGGCTGAGTCGACCTAGAGGAATGCTCAGAAGAGCTTCAGAAAATCGACTCTGATGTTGGTTGCCGTGAGCGGGGCCCGAACTCGGGTGACTGGGTTCGTAGGGCGGCGGCGCGGAGCACTGCGCCACCACTGCACCTGCACGTGTATATATATATACACACGTCTAAACACTATCTGATCCACACACTTTCGAAGCATAGAGGAAACATATCTGTTCGTATCATTATTTCAGCAGTCACTTTGAAGGCGAGTTATGATTGTACTGTGTTTTAAAGCCATGTCATACCGGTAACGTGGATCGGGATTTAGAACGCAAGTCATTTGATCAACGCGAGCCCCGCATGCTGCAAGGGGAGTCACGATTTCGCACCGCTGCGTTGTGATGCTGTTCTTCGGTGCACCCTGCCTGTCAATGCTTTATTTATTATATTGTATCCACACCACAGTTAACCGGATAACCGGATAACTAAATCTGCGGGAACGTTGCGATGACAGTCCAGCGAATGCAGCTACTTAAAATCGTGTGTACGAGTGGGAGCGCTCGTTTGTGGGGAGCGGGGGTGCAGTGGTTCGCGCGCTGGGCAACGAACCTTGCCACCCACGGCCCCAACCAACACCAGTGCCCATTATTTGAACCCGTCCTGGGCCTCCCCGAGGTCGACTCAGCCTCAAATGAGCGCCATGGGCAGTGTGTATATTTTGCCATTAGAAAGACGTGGCGATAGTCACCCACCTCCTGATCTTACGTTCTGCTAAAGCTATTCCATGTAGACAAACTAACGGATGGACAAACGCAGGCAGAGACACGCAACGCACCCAAGTAATAACAAACACAACGTAGACACACACACACACACGCGCAGACACAGCCACGTAGATACACACGCATACATACACGAATCCAGCAAGACATGCAGATGCACAGAAACACGCGCACGCAAAGACACAAGGCAAAGACACAAGGCAAAGACACAAGACACGTATACTGCGCAAACGTGGGCACGTTGAAACGTGCACGAACACAGTCTTGTACACAAACACAAGCAGACACATAGATATACACATATTATTACGCAGGTTGACATACATATATACACAAAGAGTGCATACGAGGAGGTAGGTGACCAGGATTGCGCCCGGCCGCCTTTGTCTCTCTAGTAACGATGTTTACTCACTACACTCGTTTAAGGCTGAGTCAACCTAGGGGAGGTCCAGGGCCGGTTCAAAAAATCGTCACTGGTAATAGCCGTGACTTGAATGTGAACTCAGGTCGCCAGGTTTATATCCTTGAGTTCCAACCGCTGAGCCACCGCTCCCCACACATACATACACGCAGACACATATCCTTGAGTTCCAACCGCTGAGCCACCGCTCCCCACACATACATACACGCAGACACACACACTGACAAAAATACCCACAGACACACACAGACGGAAAAAATATGCGCAGACATACACTTATACACATCGACATACGTACAAACGCAGAGACACGCAGACACACACCGACATAAATATCTACACAAAGACACGTAAACACACACTACACGTACACACACGGAAAGACGTACACACACACACGAACAGACACGCGCACACACGCACACACACACAGACAGACGCGTGTCTGCACTGAGTGGGGCGGTTCACGGTGCGCGGAGAATGTGTTTGAGTGACAGTTTCACTGTCACTCACGTCGCTGGTTTTTGCGGATTTATTTGCGATAACCTGCAACTTGCATTTATATTTGTATTTAGTTGTCCACGTCAGGACGTTTCTGTAATTCTCCGTTGCGGGTTCTCTGGGTGAGCGTGAGTCCACGGGTCGCCTGTGAGCGTTGACGTGAAGGTACGTGGTTTGTCTCGTGACTGCGTGCGACTTTTTAAGTCGATCAGCAAGAAGGTCCCGGGCTCGATTCCCGGCTCGGGTGCCTTTCTGTGTGGAGCTTCGTGTTCTCCCCGTATCCGCGTGGGTTTTCGCTAGGTACTCCGGTTTCCTTCCACCGACCAAAGAAGACACGCTGCTGCCTAAGTGAATTCTCCTGCTGAGTAAATTTCCCTCCCCCAGTGCCCTGCGATGTATTGGCGTCAGATCCTGGGTATAGCCCCGCCTTTTTCCCTCTGTCTGCCGGGATAGGCTGCGGCCCCCTGCGACCCTGTACGGGACGAAGCGGGTACTGATAACGATGATGATGGGTCAGTCGCTATTTAAGTTTGTAATTAACAAGCACGCTGATCACGTGCTTGTTAATTACAAGCACGTGATCAGTAGCGACTGCATGGTCACATCTGTAATTTGAATTGAACGGTGATTCGGAGAGACAGACGGAAGGACGTTCACAACGAGTGGCACATTGTCATTCAATTTCGAAGGTATTCATTCGAAGAGAGATCGACTCAGATACGCGAAGAAACCGCAGGGGGAGGGGGAGTCAGCTATGAGGTCAGTCGGCGCCAACCCGCCAACTACTAAGTCCCGAAATATAATGATGGTATCGAACAATTAATTAAGGAGTGTTTTCAAGTTGTGGGAGGGAACCGGAGTACCCGGAGAGCAATGAAAGAAAATACAAACTCCGCACAGAGGCACCCGAGGTGGGAATCGAACCGCCTCGGGCAGATTCTTCTTTCTGTGAGCCGCGGATGTAATAACTTGATGGACACGTATCACCCCAAGAACACGTCTGTCTATCACACGCGATGTGTACTTGTCTACCTGCACGCAGACATATATTTCATAAGCACACGCGCTTCCTCAACACATATCACCCAGACAAACATTTCGCTAACATACACACATGTCATGAACACACATGCACACAATAAACACAACTTACACACGTCACCAACGCATACACATGTGCACATTCACCGCGCATACATAAATACTCGCGCGCGCACACACGTACACAAACCCAAGTACACAAAGACACATACACACACGCGCGTACACAAGCACTGTCAAGTCGACACACTGCTCCACAACCACCACCACAGCATGGATTCTTGAATCCATCTGTGGGGAGCTTTGAGCATTCGCTCAAACCCATGGCGGCATTAGTGAAGTCAAACATTCAGCAGTAAAACTGGCCAATCATCGCAACGAAGGACTTACAAAGAGACATATTATTATTAGAATTGTTCATATCGCCACCCCAGTCATCAATGTCACTGTAACGCTGAACAATGCATCGCCACCACCTCCACCACCACTGGCATTGCCACCACCACCACAACCACCAATGTGAGCACAACAACCGAACCACATAATAATCCAGCGATAACGATTCCCGTATTAACCTTCCGAGACTGTTGGGGCAAGTAGTTTCAGGGAGCAGCTATGAAGGCTGGGCTGGGTGACGACCACCGGCGCGGCTCTCTGCCCCAATGGTGACAATGTTTAGACACGGCACTAGGTACGTATTTGAGTCGGAGTCGACCTAGGAGAGGCCCAATACCGGTTCAGAAAATCATCCTTAATGTTGGTGGCCATGAGCGAGAATTGAACTCGGGTTTGACGGGTTTGTAGCACAGCACGATAACCACGGAACCACCGCTATGAGCGCTACTGTAACCACCGCCGTGACCACCACCGTGACCACTACCGTGACCACCACCGTGACCACTACTGTGACCACCACCGTGACCACTACTGTGACCACCACCGTGACCACTACTGTGACCACCACCGTGACCACCACCGTGACCACCACCGTGACCACTACCGTGACCACTAGTGACCACCACCGTGACCACTACTGTGACCACCACCGTGACAACCACCGTGACCACTACTGTGACCACCACCGTGACCACCACGGTGACCACTAGTGTCCACCACCGTGACCACTACCGTGACCACTAGTGACCACCACCATGACCACCACCGTGACCACCCCACCGCCACCGCCCCTCACCCGTATCTCTCCTTGGCCTCCGCGGCGCGGTCCCGCTGCCGCCGGTTCTTGAACCAGTTGCTGACCTGCGTGGTGGTGAGGCCCGTGGCCTCGGCGAGCTCTCGCTTCTCGCGCGGGGACGGGTACGGGTTGTGCGCGTACCACTCGCGCAGGATGCTCCGCGACTTCTCCTTGAAGCAGTAGCTCGTCTCCTCGCCGTCCCAGATGGTCCGCGGCAGCGGGAACTTCCTCCGCACCCTGTATTTACCCACGGCGCCCAGGGGCCGCCCGCGCAGTTTCTCCGCCTCCATGTAGTGCGCCTTGAGCCACAGCTGCTGTAGCTTCGGGTGGTTGTGTGGCGAGAACTGGTGGCTCTCGAGGATCTTGTAGAGCTCGCGGAAGTTGCCCCGGTGGAAAGCCACCACCGCCTTGGCCTTGAGCACGCTCTCGTTCTTATGGAGGTGCTCGCAGGCGGGCAGCGACCACAAGAAGCGACCAAGTCGCTCGATGTTGCCGCCCTGTTGCAACACCTCGCACACGCAAGCCACCTGCTCCTGCGTGAAGCCGAACGTGGGCAGCATGGACATGGTACGTGCGTCCTGCGCGGTGTGCGAGTGATGAGGCTGCACGAGAGATCTTCTCTGTGAGCGTGATGTGCGCTGCGGCGGGGGGGGGAGGGTTGTTGTTCTTTAGTTCACGAACGGCTCCTGCCCCAAGTCAACTGTGTGTGTGTGAAGCGATGTGTGTGTGTGTGGTGATGGTGTGGCGCTCACTAACAGCGCTCACCCGCAACTGGATTCTCAGCGCGGTGGCGCTATGTGGTCAATCTGAGCCCTATGCGAGAGAGAAGTGATATGGGTCTCAGCGCAACAAGAGCGGGTCGAGAGCACGGCTCCTTACGATCCCCGCTCACTCAACCTCGCTGCGCTATACTCGCTGTTTATACGCCTCAGTGTAACCGCCTCCTCCTCCTCCTCCTCCTACCACCACCTACCCACCCACTCGCCCACCCACCACCCACGCTACCCATGCACCTCCTCTCCCCTGCTGCTGTGGCTAACAATCCATCCGTCAACACCAACCGCTGCACTCCTCTCCCCCCCCACAAACACCCCCACACAGAGGCTCCCCTCCATCATCCTAACCAAATCTCTGCACTCCTCCTTCAGCCCAGCTCCTCCCCGTGTCCAACCCATCGGAATCAGTGCCTCTCTCCCTCTCCCCTCCCTCTCCTTTCCCTCTCGCACTCCCTCACTCCCCACCGATCTATATCCCCCCTTCCCTTCCACACTGTCTCTCCCTGCCAGCCACACTTCCTACTGCCCGCTCATCAGTCATTCTTCCTCGCTCTCCATCCCTCTCTCCCTTCCTCTTCCCTCCTCCCCTCCTCCCCCCCT
>JAZEWT010000013.1:160201-172481 GCA_036362905.1 Mordacia mordax
TCATTCTTCCTCGCTCTCCATCCCTCTCTCCCTTCCTCTTCCCTCCTCCCCCCCTGCCCCCCTTCCCATGTGTGGGATGCGGCCGTGGTGCTTGGGCGCAGCGGCAGCAGCAGCAGCAGACAGCACCACGCGGTCGGTCTGGTTATAGGCGCTGCTCGGTTGGTGGTTGTGGTATTGTGGCTGTTCGTGGTGTTGCTGCTGTTGCTGCTGGTGGTAGTAGTAATGTTGTTGTGACGATTTTCTGAACGTGTCCAGTGTCTCCTCTAGGTCGACTAACGCCTCCAATGAGTTTTGGTGCGGTTTGTCTCCTCTAGGTCGACTAACGCCTCCAATGAGTTTTTGGTGCGGTTTGTCTCCTATAGGTCGACTAACGCCTCCAATGAGTTTTGGTGCGGTTTGTAAAACATCGCCAACACATAAACAAAGGCGTCCGGGCGTGGTGCTGGCTACGTGTGCCGTGATGGCCTCTATAAGGTGCTCGCTATAAAGCACTTGACCCGAGTCAGCTAAAGGCTATACGGGGGATCTTGTGTTGGTTGCATTGTAGGTGCCGGAGGTCATACATCGTTTATAAAGCGGAAGACAAGCTTAAGGTCTAACTTTACAAACATTACGGTAATCCATAGCTGTTCTGTCTGGATAGCATGTCGAGTCTTCTGATGTTCATTTAGAAACGCGTGATGATACCTCGAACACTCGACACGGTGTCCCGCAAGAGCAGCTCGTGAGAGTAATTTTCAGTCAGGAACGTACTAGGGGGCACCTGTTGGACTCGCCATGTACGATAATGCAGTTGGAGGAGACATTGAGCCAGAGATAGAAATTACACATTCCTATGGAATTAACCTGCCTCCGAATGACACGCAGCTGTGGACTTGCCACGAATGTGCTACTCATGTTGCTTACTCGTAATTGTGAAGGTATATATACACAGAGTAAACTCAGCTACACATATGAACGTTCTGTATGTGTACGCGTGCACGTGTACGAGTGTGCCGTTTTAAGTAAGATACAGCAGTAGGGAAACACTTTGTTACTCACTGATCTAAAATAAGAGACAGCTGTAACACGCACCTCGCAAGCCTTATCCTGTTCTTTGAGCACTAAGCATGATCTGCAGTTTAATGTACAACACCCAATGATTGTATATATATATATTGCGCGTTCACCTGATTGTATTCTCTACGATTTAAAGAATATTCCGACGATAGAAATACATTAATAGGAGCTCAAGTGTAAACTTTAGAGCGATTGTAAATTAACAGACTCAGACTCTTCTGTGTTGGCTACTCCCACCACTTCAGGGCCGCTATCAATTACTCGTGTCTTGAAACCCCCTTCAATTCAACGCGCTATCTTATTGCTATGCGGAATATCCTGTGCAGCCAGCTACCCAGTTAGCTTCGGTGGAAAGGGCCTCGCAGCCACTAACAATAGCGTTACTGCTGGGATAGACAAGAGGCCAGCCAGGGGTCAGCCAGCAAACTCGAGGCAGAGATTATTTGTAAACAGCGGTAGAATATCGACGGTCTCCTTTGTCACTATTATTTAATCTGCGTGAACCTGCCAGTACAGATGTGCTGTTAGTGTCTGAGTTGTGTTGATGTAGGCTCTCACGGCTTGATGTGTGAGATTTGCTATTCAGAGCTGCACTTTCGACGTAGCCGTGTCGAGCTATCCTGAAAGAGCAGCTCTTCGTAGATTTGTTTTACTATTTGTGTACTTTAAAGGGGTTAAGTATATGGTGTTCGTAATATGTATATATGTATAGTCTCTGCTTACACCGTGTTCTACCAACCGCTGGATGCGGACTTCCCTCTGCGCTACGCGAGTCATTAACACTGTCGCTCACGTGGAGCTGATCTCACGATTATTCCATCTTCCACTGGTCACCCCTCACACACGGTTTCCCTCTTTTGACCACCATTCCATCACCAGCCTCGTACACCGGTCACGTGACCTACTAGCAACATGTCCTGTCCAAGAGCTCCGTTAATGCGGTGCGTCCACGACTCTCATCTCCCTCTGCACCCCCTCTCCATCTCTCTGCTCGGCAACTGCTGGTCGTCTGGTCGCACCACACTCCCGCTCTCTGGGTTCCAAGGCTCGCTGCTTCGCTAACCGGGCCCCATCATGATGGGAATCAGGACCACCGAGTCATTTGCCTCATTTCGGAAACTGATGAAGGCACATTTATACACAACCGTTATGTACAGACCTGACATCTAAAATAACACCATCTCTGCAACGTTAGACATTGATTATTACAGCACAAACTATCCGGTGAGCTTGCAAGCTCTGCATGCGGAATTCCTGCAACGCAACACTGGCTCTTACCGCTAACATTGGCTACTGTCTAATACTCGATAGACAGGTGTCAGAAATTACATGGTGAGCTTACAAGCTCTGGATTCCCGAAATAGAGCAAAAGTAGAGATTGCAAACGTGTTTAGGAATATTATAATTTTTCTATTAAATAAACACTTTACAAAGCACTCCCACCTGCTCCCTCTCTCACGTTTGCGTTTCCTAACGTGGTGCCGCTGTACACTGCAGACTGTTCCCCGACACTACAGTAACATTGATTGTCGGGTTATCCTCGAGCGTTAACTAATGATGAGGATGATTCCGTTCCTGTCGAGCCCTGAACACCAGCATGAACATCGTCTCTTTTGTTTTCCGACTGTGTTCCTTCGACAGTCGCTTTGGTGGTAGGGAACTCACCGTGGCCTGATTGCTAATAATAAAAATAACTACAATTTATAACGCGCCTCGCAAATTCCACGCCTGGTCATAGACGAGACATAGACGTGGAGGCGGAGCGAGGAAACAGCAGAGAGGCGCGAAGGTGGAAGGCAGCCACGCATGCAGCCGGCGCCAACATTCGCCAAGCACTGCGTCCGAACTAAACACATCGGACGTGGCGCCAGAGGGCTGATGAAAATTACCAATCATCAGGCGCGTGAAGCGCGTAATGGAGAACGAAGGAGCTCGGCACGTGTGGCGAGATGCGCCGCGGTGAGACACGAAGACCACGTGTTCCTAATTAATTGGTCTGCGATGTTGGATACAACCGGGCAATCATGAAACACACGTCATGATTGCGTCATAAACACCACCCGGAGTGCTGTGTATGCTACCAACACTGATAAAACAATCTTAACCGCCGTCAATATTACTTCGGCCGTGACAGAGAAGCGTACATACGATATGTCAAGGCGACATAACACTTGTGCACCTTACTTTATTTGTCGCATCATTAGTATTAGTGATAAATTTGATTACTGTCGATTCGATTCTTTGGATTGCTGGTTTTCTCGATTCGATTACCTTAGATGACTGGCAGGAGGCGATGTAAGAACGCAGATGCTTTGCTCCCCCACCTCCACCCCCTCCCCTTCACAGACGACGGTAAAAGGGTCACTGCCCGAAATGGCGCTGTGAAATGTTGCTCTTTTAAGGCCCAAGTGCCATTGACAAATGCTTAAATCCCTGAAACGCTCACGAATTAATTTATCATTTTATAAATATTTTTCTGAATGCATCCAGTGCTGGCTTAGAGTAGGCGATTATTATTAGCGTAAGGCGCTATCACTAGAGTAAAAATTGCACTATCCATAATAATGTGGGTTGTGTTATTGTAACGCTATTCTATATTAGGATGTGTCAACGTGAATCTGTAAACGAATAGCGTTTCCGACTGTTCCGACCGATATTCAGCTCTGGATATACATATGTAAAACAAACATATGTGTGTGTATGGCGAATACATGACGTGTGTGTGACATAAACATGACATTTGTAACATGAACATAATGTATGTGACATGACTGCGAGGCGTGAGTGGAACACACATGATGTGTATGACGAACATGCTGCGTTCGTGAGATGACATTTCTTTAATTTTACAAAATCCCATAAAACCTACTTCGACTTGGTCTTATACCTGCACGTGTGTCAACGGCTGCTCGTAGTGCTGGCCTCCCACCTTCTCGTGTGCCGTGCCGGCCTTCATGCGTGCTACCTGCTAATCGCTAACCGTCCAAACACTCTGTTAAAGGCAATACGGACACGGGAATATTTCTATTAACGCATGCTCATAGATCATGTATTGTAATATCGCGTGTAATGATTTGTCGCTGATCCATCCAGTGCCGTGAGAATATACAATGGTTGTCACCGCATTACGCCCGAGTGCGCGGGGAGCGGTGGCGCAACAGCTGGCGCCACTGCTCCATTGAGCTCGGAGACCCGAGCTCAAACCGTTACGGCACACTTTAGTGGCGAGTGAGCTGTCGAGCCTACCCGGAGTTCGTTCCTCCATTCCTTCACCAACCCGCAATGCCTAGCGTGGTGAAGTATGCTCATAGAGAGCCCCGCCGCTCCACCCTTTCCGAACGCATCGACACAGCCTGCGTTAATGATATCGGCGCTCACGGCTCGACGTGTGGGAATTAATCTCAAGGGCTGTTCTTCAACGCCTCCAATGTGCGGTTGCTCTTTCGGGATAGCCATATCGAGGGTTCCTCTTCGCTCCGTCGCGATGAAACGTCATCCACGTTGGAGGCATCAAAAGGAAAAAAAAACACACTTATAATGCATACAATGTGCGAGGCGAAGCCGTGAATTCATAATGCGACACGCGCGCAAATTCCAAACCTGCTCACGGACAAGTTATGGACGCGTCTGGAACGAGAGAGGAGGAACGCTCGACACGGCTGTTGAGAGCAATGTTCAAAGCATGGGGCTGGCCTTTCTCCTTCCCCCAGACTGCTTGAGGCTGTTTGGGAGACCTTTGTCTTTGTGCGTAGGTTAACCTGAGCCTCGTGCTCCTCGGGGCAGCTCGAGAGATGTCGCATCAATTAGGGCGCATCGATTTTACAATGTACTCAGAGAACACGCGTGGCCCCAGCACGCATTTGCTTACAACTCGACACCGATATCTGCCTATATATTAAAGAGACATTGAAACCAGCGCCGTTATTGGGTCGTGAATAATATATGAATCGGCGGCGAGAGACTGGGATCCAAGTGGTGCCCGCGTGTGTGACGGGATTGCGCTTAAGGGACGCGGTGGTGTAGTGGTTAGCGATCTGGGTTGGAGTTCCGCGGCCAATTCTTGGAACTGTTGTCTAAGCTGGTTCTGGGCTTCCCCTAGGTCTATTCAGCCTCAAATGAGAACCTGGTAGTACGGCGTGTAAACAGCGTCACTTGGGAGACACGCGCTCAGGCGTAGTGCTGGCCACGCACCCCCTTGTGTTCGCTAACAGAGCTTGGCCATACACCTTACGGTGGCGCAGTGAGTAGCGCTGTCGCCTCACAGCAAGATGATCTCGAATCGATTCCCGACACGAGTGCTTTTCTCAGATTACGCGTTCTCCCCATGCCCGCGCGGGTTTTCGCTGGCGTCCAATCCGGTGTTTAGCCCTGCCATATGCTGAACGACCTTCTATAAGCTTAAACTGGTACTAATAATACATACATTAGAAAGACAAGTTATATATAAAAAAACCGCAGTCCGCCACTACGTGGCGGTGGCGTCCCCACGACCGCCTGTGCCAGGCTAGGTGCATTTTGAGGCCACGCGTAGTATGGAGGAAGACTGGCTGACAGGAAGTCACGGGACAGACTGAGGTTCCATTGGCTATCTGACTGAATTGACTGGCTGAGACACACCATGCATACCACCTGTGCTCCCTACTCTGTCATATTGGGGAGTTTTAGCTGCCTGGCGCTCGGCTCGCTGTTGTGAGCGTCGATCCTCTGCTCTCTGTTGCTGTTGAAAGACAACTACCTCTAACTACCCCGCACCGCCCACCACGAATCTTCTCCACAGAGGTCGATCCTGGTACCTATCATCGGCAAGTGCGATCAGCTTCCCGTCCTCCTGCACCACATATCTTATAATCGACGATGTAGCTTTGGTTTTCTCCGTTGTTGCTTTAATCAGTTTGGACATTTGTTGTGTCGCAGGAATCCCGCATCTAGAGTTTACACACGTTCACTTGGTACTTCTGCTGTAATAATATACACCTATCAACATCTATGTGACACACTAGACATGGGGAGACAGCCCTTCATCCAGCAGTGGATTTACAAGAAGCGCTGTACACAAAAACACACACACACTCAAAACTTATTTAATTTTAAACTTCTCACCATGAGGCCCCCGCGATGGAAACCGAACAGCGAGGTTCCTGTGATGAATTATAAAACATATAATCGAAGGCGCTCTGTTCGGGCATAGCAAAATATTTGTTTAAATCGGGGTCACTCAGGGTTCGTGTTGTTCCTGTATTGCTCGCAAGGAGAATTAATGGAAGAGTAGAAGAGGTGGAGGTAGAAGTGTTGGGGAGCAGGGGTAACTGGAGGTGGGCGGTGGGGGGGGTTGCACCGAAACGCACGCGTATGATAATAATAATAATGCTTCGCGTAATCCGAGACGCGAAGCCAGATTGCATTGTAAATTGATTCCGGTTCGACACGTGGGGGTTGCGTGTGTAACACGAGCCCTTGTGAGGAGCGGTGGCGCAGCGGTTAGCGCGCAGCGATGTGAATCCCCGCCGAAGCTATTTTTCCGCCCGCGGCTGCCGTCAGTGGCGAGGGGGGATTGGCCGGGGTGCCCTCCCACACGCGGTGTTTGCAGTCGGCGGCGCGTCGAACCAGCGTGCTGAAGCTGGCACAAACGGCATCATGACTGACGCGGCGTGGAAGGTCTTAATCCAGCGGTGGATCGGCAAGTGATCCGCCCTCAAGATCTGCTCTTTCGGGATAGCCGTGTTGAGGGTTCCTCCGCTGTTCTTCCTGACTTTTCGCCTCCCACGTTGGAGGCATCATATCAGTCTAAGAACGCCCGAGATGCCTCCACACGTGGTAGACGAAACGTCACGGAGGAGACAGGGAAGCGCTTGACACGGCTATCCCATATGAGCAGCTTGAAGAGCAAGTCATAAATATCGACAAACTCACATCGGTAGATTGTCTTGAACATAAAGCTAATCCTTACTCCTAAACCAACTCTCTAACCCTACCAATAGCGCTCATGTAATACTCCTAAAAGCCAACGTTATCCTCCATACGATCCCTAAGCCTACAACCTCCTAACCCTATAACACCCTTAGCGTCCAAAACCCTATACCAAACGCATACAAAATTCCTAACCAAAACCCTGCCGTTATCCATAACACGACGGCTCTACATACAAAACATAAACATACGTCTAGTACTAATGTTACTCAGACATATTTAAATACACACATCGCTTATAAACACGTATCAAACCCTTCATACAGCACACGCTAACCCGTACCCCTAAGCTGTACCCCTCGAGCATCCTCTCTAACCCGTACCCTTATCCCCGTACCCAAACCCGCACGCTAACACGTACCCTTAACCCATACCCCTAACCCATACCTTAACCCGTACCCTAACCAGACCAGCAGCCCCCATCTAATCCCAATCACCGAACCCAACGCCTATCCTAACGGTAAGATGAGCTCGCGATATAAATACCGCGATGAACATTATATGGCTCCGTGCCCCTCCTCGCCACAGTGTTAATTGCGCCGCGTGAGAGATGTCTGCTGGTAGAGTACACGCGTGTGTGCAGTACACATACAGTACTCGGTAGTGCAGTGGTTAGCGCGCCGCACGTCTCACCCGACGACCCGAGATCTATTCGCACTCATGCTCCGCAGCAGCTGCAGATATTTAAACCTTGTAACCATGCTTCCTTTATGTCGACTCAGCCTTAACTCAGCCATAACTGATATGGGCTGTGCTAAACAGCAGGACTGAGAGAAACTACGGCGGTCGAGGGCATGGCGGTGCTGTTTACATCACCGCCTTGCCCGCTCTGTCGCGATTAACATGTGTTCGCTAACGTGTACCAACCACAACAGTCTGTTGAAGCGTCCTTGGGCAGTGGGGAGGTGTTTGTGGGGAGCATAGCTCAGGGAGGAAACGGACAGCGGACGTTATTTATTCACATTCGATTTATGCGCCGTGACGCTTGCGAACATTCTCACAAAATCGCAGCCCCCATGTTGATCTTGTGTTGCGCTCGGAACTCCAGAGCCCGTGTTCAACAGGGACATCGAGAACCCTTGTAAACCTTGTGCGCCTCACACTGAGAAGGTTCCAGGTTCGATCGCGTCTCGGGTGCCTCTTGTCTGAGTGGAGTTAGTGTATTCTCTCCCCGTGTCCGCGTTCCGCGTGGTTTGTCGCATAAATAAAAAAGACTGACTGGGCTACCCCACAATCACAAGCAACAGGAAAAGGTCCCCTGGACGGCCTCTGACGAACCGTTGTGGTCAGTACTTTACCGAGAAGTTTAATGTATTTAGTCCGGCCCCCTGCGACCCCGCACCAGGATTAAACGCGCGTACTGATATTGATGATGATTCATGTGTAACTTGAAAACAAACTTGAGATCCGGTATGAAACGAGATGCAATTGCAATGTCGCTACGCGTATCAAATTATATTTATACGTGCGTAACACAAGTGTAACGTCGTAGATGCATGTCATTAATAATATATCATATCTATTCCTAACGTAATGTATATTTACCCCTATATTAAACGAACACAACAACATACTACAACTAAGTGACGGTGGCGGTGACATCTCCACGGCGGCTCCTGTGCCAAGCCAAGTGCACTTTGAGGCTATCACGTGAAGTGTCGAAGGCTCGCTGACAGGAGGTCACGGGACAGACTGACTTTCTGGGATGACTGGCTGAGAGGCACCACGTGTGCTCCATGCTGTATCAACTCCGCTGAGTTTTAGCTGTTGTAAGCGATGCTGCTCCGCCCTCTGTTGTTGCTGCAGAGCGCGACTCTGTCTCCAACTACCCAGCAAAAAAACACACGCGGACACTCTCAGTCGCTTTGCGTTCGTACCACCACCTCTACAGCACCTACCTCCAGGACGCGCATCGGCTCGTGTAAATGTATCGGTGGAGGTTTTCAGGGCTTGACGTGAGAATTCATTAGAAGTGTGCCTCGAACGTGGGAGGCGAAACGTCGCTAAGGAGAGAGGAGGAGCGCTCGACACGACTATCGCTAAAGAGCAGCTCCTGAGAGCACGTCTCGTAAATGCGAATGTCATCCCTGTGTAATGCAGCAGTACACTAAGGAGCTGTAGGCCTGTGTGAAGGTCGTCAGCAAGAGAGAGCGTTCGGGGAGTTTCGCTGTTCCTCCTCTGTTGAAGTAACCGCAGACTGCACTGGTTGTATTACCGGGCCCATATTTTGGGTTTCAATGCCACAATCGCGCTGTTGTCATCTCTTATTAAGGTGGGGGAGCGCTCAACACAGCTCTTCGGAAAGAACAACTTTGGAAAAGAGTTGTCATGTATCGAAGCGTGACTACATGCTTATCTACGTGTCGCTGTGTCTCTGTATGCACATATGGGTCTCTGTGTATCGCGGTGAGAGTCCCTTGGTATGTCAGCGTGTCTCTGTGGGTTTACTATAAGCTCCCATAGTTTGGGTTGCATGGCCACAGTCAGACTACTGGGGCTTGTTGTGTTGAGTCTTCCATTTAATAATAATAATACAATTTGTAACGAGCACAATATCCACACCTGATCGTGGACGAAACAAAGAGAGTGAGGCTCGAGGACACCCCAGACAGGAGGGGAAGGCAGTCATGCAGCCAGCTGGCACCAACATTTGCATTCTGTATATTCTGAGATTGTCGGTCAATTCGTCAATTTATGCGCTTTTTATTTGTTGGAGAAAATCGGAGTTCCCGTCGGAAACGCACGTAAAACAGAGGGGAAAACACACAAACTCCACATAGAAATACATTATAGGTGGGGGTTGACCTGCTTTAGGTGGAACGGTATTTCTGTGAGACGCAGGTGTTACCATGGCACAGACACCCTGCTCTTTTGGGATAGCCGTGGCGAGCGCTACTCCTCTCACATCAGTCCACTGGGATCTACATTGGACGATAGACTAGTGACGCGCTGGAGTTGCGGCGACAAACTGAGTTCAGAAGCCTGACAACGGCTATCCCAAAAGAGCAGGTGTTAATAGCAATTCTGATACAAGCGAGCCGTGAAAACCTGCATGAATTCATTCACTTGAGAGAGAGAGAGAAAGATGTTTCTTATTATTACAGCAGAAAGTGCCCACTTCGTTTGCAGGCTCTTTATGCTGGATTCTCATGACACAACAAATGTTCAAAGTGACCAACGCAACAACACAGAAAATCACAAGGTAACCATAATAATTAGGATTATTAGGAAGTTTTTCACCCGAGGGTAACAAAGCGCTGCACAGAACTCTGGAGAGAACGGCATTTCAGCAGTAGACCAATTAAGTAAAATAATGACCTTAAATCAACGAGTGTCATAAAATAGCAAATAAAATAATTGTTTAACAAATAAAGGAAGGAATAAGTGTTATTGAGTAGGCGCAGGTTAACAGCGCACCACCGCCCAAGCACACAACAGCGAGCAGCATCAACAGTCCTAGCCAGAGGACTTCAAGGATGGGGTGAAGAGGGGTGATTTCCTCGGAAAACATTCCCGGAGAATAACTCCGGTGCGTGCTGCTGGTTCGTTTGGTCAGAGCTCCGCGGATCGTAACACTGCGGGTTCGCAGTGAGAGGTTCTGCGGACGGACTTTGGTGTGTGCGCGTGTGCGTGTGTGTCTGTGTGTCTGTGTGTGTGTGTACGCGCGCGTGTGTGTGTGTACGCGCGCGTGTGTGTGTGTACGCGCGCGTGTGTGTGTGTACGCGCGCGTGTGTGTGTGTGTACGCGTGCGCGCGTGTGTGTGTGTGTACGCGTGCGCGCGTGTGTGTGTGTACGCGCGTGTGTGTGTACGCGCGCGTGTGTGTGTGTGTGTGTACGCGTGCGCGCGTGTGTGTACGCGCGCGTGTGTGTGTGTGTACGCGCGCGTGTGTGTGTGTACGCGCGCGTGTGTGTGTGTGCGCGCGTGTGCGTGTGTACGCGCGCGTGTGTGTGTACGCGCGCGTGTGTGTCTGTGTGTGTGTGCGCGCGTGCGTGTAGGCGCGTGTGTGTGCTCGCGTGCGTGTCGGCGTTTGTATATGTGCGCGTATGTTTGTGCGTACGTGCGTGTAGGCGCTCGCTAACGGGGGGCACTTGACCCGAGTACAGTCTGTTAAGGCTATACAGGGGGGATCTTTGTCTTTATATTTGTATGCGCGCGGATGTGCGTGTACGTGCGCGCGGGTGTGCGTGTACGTGCGCGCGGGTGTGCGTGTACGTACACGCGGGTGTGCGTGTACACGTACAGGCAGTGGTAAAAGTAATTTATTACTCGTGCTATTGCAACCTTCATTCCCAGCTGTACCGTTTCGAATGCTTTGACCACTTCCTTACTGGTACGCTGTACTTGACCAGCTTACTTTCACCTCTGGGTATAGGAGTCTCCTCAAGCGATCACAGTTTGGAGACACATCTTCTTCCCAACAGTTATTGGGGAGCTGTTTTTTTTCAATAAAGCTATGAAAAAACTAAATTACGAGACTGTGCCGACTGGGCTCTAGGCAGACGAGCGAAGATGACTTTACCTGGATGGATCATTCATCGGCGCGGATTTCACTTCGTGTTGAGTTGTAAGATAATCATCCGAGACTAATCTAATTGTGGAACGGATTGAAACATAGTATTTGGTGTTATATACTTTAACCCCCCCCCCCCTTAAAATAATGGTAGTTTACAGTTGACCAGACTTTCGAGTAAATAACATTGGCCGAGTTTTCGGTGAGGTCACCACGGCGCTTGTGCCAGGCTAAGTACACCTTTATTCCACAAATAAGTGTACACAAGCAAAACAAGACAAACAAATATCATTGGCATATATAATCATCAAGCCGAATCTCCAGCTGGATCAAACAATGAAATTAAACTCACTTCATATCGCACAGAGAAATGTGACGGAGGTTGGACGCGGGAGAGGAGAAAAAAGCAGCGATGTTATGGTGTGTGGGCTGTGTAGGGGGAGTGTGGGCTGTGTAGGGGGTGTGTGGGCTGTGTAGGGGGTGTGTGGGCTGTGTAGGGGGTGTGTGGGCTGTGTAGGGGGTGTTCTCGCTTCTACAATCCCATCTCCTGCAACACAACAGCGCCAGCAGTCGTCTTCTTCTTGCCGCAATCAGCTCTCATACGTAATCATAATCATAATGGGGCTTGTGTTTTATTGTGTTCTTGCCTTTCTTGGACCCGGAGTGCATTTCCACTTATGGCGCGGTAATGCTGTTACTGTGAAACCGTATATACGGAAGCCAGTGTAATAGATATCCCCCGC
>JAZEWT010000013.1:192168-203664 GCA_036362905.1 Mordacia mordax
GTTGCCTCGTGGCAGTGCGGGGTTGCTTAGTAACTCCGCGAAGTTGCTCAGCGGCTGCTCAAAGTAGCCTAGCACCTGCGTGATGTTGCTTTGCGTCGGCGTGGGGTTGACATCGTGGCGGCTGCCACTACGGACAGTTGCTGTGGCTCAGTGGGAGTCAGCGGTAGCAGCGGCAGCTGTTAGTGCGTGTGGCCGCATTCCACATTCCGGGGCCAGTGCCAAAAGCGTCCCAGTGACACGATGATGGATTATGTTAATGTCTCCGATTTGCGCGTTCGCACTGCGAGGAGATTTTGCTCCGTGCCTCTATCCGTGGTGTGTCTATGTCCGCCTACGTGTGGGTCGACTCAGCCTAAAATGAGTACCTGAAAAGAGCTTTATTATAAACAGATTATTTGTTATTTGAGAAATACATTCGACGACCGCTGAGTTGACATCGCTTTCATATCAATATATATATTACTTGAATGTGTGAGAAGAGGTGGGAGCGAGCCTTCAACAAGGGGGGTCTCAACCAGGCAAGCAGGGGCTGTGAGAGTGACGCTGGGGCCCCGGGAAAAATTCAATGATGGATCCCCCCCCCTTCCCAACACTGATGAAAAATACAGAAACATCCCAGTAAAAGCCTTCAATTTTAATCTTAGCGTGAGTAGATGTACTTTAACAGAGCGCCAAGCAGTTAGCTTGTGCGGGCGACTATTGAATTGTGAAGCCGTTGCGATATGGTACTGATGCACATTTTTATGGCTCAACGCATCATGATTTGCGTCCAACGTGGGACGCGAAAAGTGTCGAAGGAGGAGGAGGAGTGCGCAGTGAAACGGTTATCCCGAAAGAGCAGCGTTGGTAAGCAGTCATGATTGTGGAATTGTCTGGGTGCCGAACTTTGCTCGGCAAGAAAATCCCCCTGCGGGGGGAGAGAGACTGCAATTGCACGGCCGAGCTCCCGCTTATCACGAGGTCGCACTGAGTGACAGGAATTCCTGGCAGGGACTCGGGTTTCTCAACGCTTCCTCTTCGGCCCCGCCACGAGCCCCGGGGCGGCCGAAGGACCGCGGGGCGGCCGGGTAGACGCCGGGTGGCGAGGGGGATGCGAGGCGGGCGGGGAGACGCGGGGCCGCCGGGGGGACGGCGGGCAGTGGGGAGACGCGGGGCCGCCGGGGGGAACGCGGGGCAGCCCGGGGGCGCCTCCCAGAGGAAGGGAAACCCGACTCCCACACGGGGTCCGCGGAGCAGGGTTCGGGGGAACAAGGAGATGGTCGTTATCACTAACATCATCATTGGCTCTATCGGCATCAGCAGCACCATCATCATCAGCACCAACATCATCAGCATCAGTTATAGCGCTGCGTTAGAAAACCCGCGACCGCAGTTCGACTCCCGCTCACGGCCACCATAACCAGTGACCTTTTACGAATAAGGTTTTGTGCTCAACCTCAAATTTCTACCTGGTCAGTGTGTAAACATCTGGACTATGGGGACCAAGGCGGGCGGACGTGGTCCTGGCCACTCTTCGCTGTGTCGTGCCGACCTTGACAGGTGGTCGCTGACAGTACTTGACCCTACCAGTCGGTTACGGCTATAGGCGGGATGTTAGTCTTTGTTGGTGTCGCTATATCCAATGTCACAGATTCTGAGCCCGTATCTCCTGCTCGGGAGGCGTAAAGGGCGAGGAACGGAAACGCGAATTGATGACATTTCCTCCTCGGAATGATTCGGACACCGAGAGGTTATTTATTGCATTACACGTGTGTGTGTCATATACGTACAAAGACAAAGATCCCCCGTATAGCCTTAACACACTGTAGGGTCAACTGCTATTAGCGAGCAGTTGTGGAGGCCAGCACGGTACACGGGTGATAGGTGTCAACACTTCCCTCGGCCGCCTTTGTCTCCCCAGTCCTGATGTTGTGCGCACCGCACTAGGTACTGATTTGAGGCTAAGTCGACCTAGGTGAGAGGCACTGAACTGGTCCAGGCGATCGCCATCGGTGTTGGCCGTGAGCTGCACTACAACTCGAGTCTCGGCGCTTTGTCGCGCAGCGCGCTAACCACTGCGCCACCGCTCCACACACACCAGCGCTCACACGGACCCCCATGCACCACCACACACGCGCATTCCCCTGAGGGTGCGGGTAACAACTGCTCCCCGATCCCTGTTAAGCCCCGTTGACAACGGGGGTCTCACACGGATCTAGGGATCGAGGGGAGGGGGCTCCCCCACCGCTTCCCCCCTCCCACCTTTAAAGGCCATACCCCCTGTATCCCCGTGGGATTTCACCGGGTACGCCATTTTCATCCCACAGTCAAAATACATGCCGCCTAAACTTAATAATCCCGACTAAATTGCTCTTCGATCGTGTAACTTGCTTACACGTCCCCGCTGGGAAACTGTTAATGAGAGCTACACAGCTCAACGGTTCCTTCCAGCTTCAATAAAAAATTCAAAACTGACTCATGGACTGACTGAACAGGCTATATGGAGTCCTTCATACAATCCCGACGAGCTACGGAATGTACTGTTGAAGGGACACGGCTATCTCCAAAGAGCATCCTCCTGCGAAGGAGAGAGGGGGAAAGCTCGACATGGCTATCGCGAAATAAGAGATCTTAAAGCAATTCGAGCCGAGGAATGTTTAAACCGGTCCCAGAGTGTGCTGGTGTCGAACCTATACTGCAGTAATCACGCAGCTCTGGAAGGCAGTATTGCTGATGGAATCTATACAATACATTCAGTTATACTGAGGAATACACGCTAAGAGTTTATACGCGTACGGTTTTGTGATCCCTCACATCAATACGGCACCTGCGTAATCCGCTACATGGTCGCGCGGTCCCGAAGCCTATCCCGGCAGATGCAGGTGGATATTTATTAGTACAAGCAGAAAATACCCACTGGGTTTGCAAGCTCTGGATGCAGGTTTCCTACCATTCAATAAGCGTTCGCACTGACAAACGCAACATATACATTCACAAGGTGAAGAAACAAACTCCCGGTATCAATTTCTGCATAGATGAAACAGGTCGCAAGGCAAGGCTGTACCCATGATGTGACGCCAGTTCATCGCAGGCCACTAGGAGGAATTCAGTCAGCACGCCAATTAATCTAGTTTTTCGACTCTGAGAAGAAACCTAACTATAACGGGGTCGCATGGAGTGACCCACGCGAACACGGGGGGAGAGCAGGCAAACCCGACACGGACAGGCGGACACTGATCCGGGACGCGAACCCGGATGGTTCGTGCTATGAGGAGGCAGCGCTCTTCACCGCGCATACCACTCCGACGCCCCAATGTTTACATCTTTAGGCGTAACTGCATTGGCATTGAAACAAATGTCCTCGCTGTTATAATTACAGCGTGGCGCGGCGTGTGGCCCAGAGAGAAAACGATATGGAAATGTGAATCGCAATATGTGAAACGAGGAGGGGGGCCCTCGGAAATTGGAGGGGGGCACGGGAGTGGGACGGAGGCCGGTAGGGGGCGGCAGGGGGGCTGGGGGCGCGCGGGTTGCGTGGGGAGGGGGGCGATGAGAGCCGCGAGCTAATGTCACATTTGCGAGCTCGCGGATTTCATTGCGAGGAATCTCAAGGGCATCGGCGTCGCCACCAGGAGGTCCGCGTTAATTGCGGCCGGGGCCGGCGACGAATCGGGGGGTAATTAAAGGCTCTGGGGCGCCGCGCCGCCTCCAGCCCTGAGCTCCAACTCGAGCCAGATCGCACGACAGTCAAAGCTGGTCACTCTGAGACCAGCCGGATATCCCCAGTCGTCGAGTCAAAGCCATGACCAGAGCCCTCACCGTATCGCAAACTCTCGCCGCCAGTGATTATCCCAGAAGCCCGAGCACTACGGATGGTCACCGGAGATGTTTGCTATTAGAGCAGAAATAATCCAGTGAGCTTACAAGCTGTAGATGTGATATTCCTGCCATACAACATACGTTCGAACTGACCAACTTAGCAACATATACAGTCAAGGAGTGAATAATTATAACCACCCTAGTCCGAACCATTATTAATTATTGTTAGGAATTTTTATTTAGCAGACGGACGGCGCAGTGAGTGGCGCTGCTGCTTCACAGCAAGGAGCCCCTGGTTCGATTCGTGGCTCGGGTGCCGTTCTGTGTGTAGTTTGCGTGCTCTCCCCATGTCCACGTGAGATTTCATCAAGAACTCCGGTTTCCTCCCACGGTTCAAAGACACGCTGTTGCTTCGGTTAATTGGCTTCCAAAGAACATTGCCCCCAATGCCCTGCAATGTACTGGTGTCAAATCCTGGGCATAGCCCCGCCTTGCGCCCTCTGTCTGCCGGGATAGGTCCGGCCCCCTGCGACACTGTTCAGGATTAAGCAGATGGTGATAATGATCATGATGACTATAACTGCATCACACGTAGCCACGCCTCTACTTATACAGGAAGAACCAGAGTTATTTGACACATTTCTTTGTACGTTTTATATAAATGTTTAATCATTTCTGGCCTATCGTGTATATTATTAATTTAAGTTTAAGTAGCTGTATAATCCTGTGCAGTGTCACAGTGAATCAGGAGCCTGTACCGACAGACACAGGGCGTAAGGCGGGGCTGTCCCGAGAATGGGACGCCAGTCCATCGCACGCACCGGGGGACATTTCGTAGCAGGCAAGTTAACCGAGGCAATAGCATGTCTTTGGACTGTGGGAGGAAACTGGACTACCCAGCGCAAAGCCACGCGGGGACAGGGGAGAATGTGCAAACTCCACTCAGAGAAGAACCCGAGCCGGGAGTTGAACGAAGGCGTTTCGTGCTCTAAGGCGGCTCCCTGTCGCCCCGGTGATGGTTAAGCGCGATGCAGTTTGTCGAGAGTTCACTGGGAATGACTCCGTTATTCACTCTCCGTTACGCTCATTGTGGGGAGCGGTGTCGCAGTGGTTAAGCTCACTGCGGTGTCGCAGTGGTTAAGCTCACTGCGGTACGCACTCGGATCGATTCCCGATCCCAACCAAACAACAGTGGAAAATATGTAAACCGTTCACGGGACACTCCTAGGTCGACTCAGCCTTCATAGGAGTACCTTGCCGCAGTGTCTGGAACATCCATCTGAGCTTGGGATAAGATTGACGGCAGAACTTGCTGTGTTATCCACCGACCCATTTGTGATTTGTGCATTGGTACGGATTAACGTCTCTTACCAATCCTATACATTTTCATTGGGCCCTATTCATACCTAAGGTTCTGCTTTAACAAAATGTATGTGTTGTCCTTGCAGGCAAACATGCCTAATTTTAGAAGCTCAACCCACTGTCTGCTGAATGTTCCAAGATGCACATCAGCATTTGGGGAAAATTCTTTTGTGGTGGCTGGCCCTCGCTGTTGGGACAATATTTCCGTGGGCTTAAAGTTATAACCACTGACATCTTAAAGTTACATTTGATCCCAGTTAGCATCAACATCTCGGCCCAGCTTCGTTTGTATACATTGATGGGTCTTTTTTGAAGGGCTGAATTAACTCCTTCCTTTTGTTGTCCTAAAAAAACATAAACTATCCCCATGCCACTGTTGCACTGTTTTACTTGTTTGCACATTATTATTATCATGGTATCGTGCTGTGAGTGATACTGTTTACTTCATCATTATGGTTCAAGTTTCATCTTTGTGAAAGTTGTGTTGTGAATTAGTTTATTTGTGCAAGCCTGCGTGTTACTGTGTGTTACTTTTACGGATGTAAGAGTATCGACCCTTTGATTGCATTGCTTGTCACGTTGATCATTTACGACGCATGTCGTGTCGCAGGAACGCTGCATCCAGAGCTTGCAAACTCACTGGGTGCATTCTGCTGTAACAATGAATAGCCATCGACCTACCTGGTGCCAATCCCGGCCTTCAGAGGTGCTCCCTAACAGCACTTGCCCTCGACGGCCTTCTAAAGGCTACACGGGGCATCTTTGTATCTGTTTACCTTGCGTGGGTGCGTGTGGCCTCGGGTTTGGTGGCTCTTGTTTATAAAATGATTTGTTAGTGGACAGCCGAAAGTGACAGGAAAGAAATAAAACAACAAACACAGTAATTTCTCAAAAGGGAAACCCCTGCATTGTGAAGTCGCTCAGTCCAGCTTCGACATGACGGTACATTGGTGGGGTTATTGTCTCCCACAGACCCCCACAAGGCATCTCCAGTTATTGAGGCCCACGTGGCAATGTTTTGTCGAGAGATTGCTTTTATTGCTGTTGTTGTTCTGGCTGTCATCTCGCTTTTGTTTTCATTCATCTTTTAAAACGTCTGCAATTTTGAAAAATTCTTTCCGAATTTTTCGGGGGGTGACGTCTGCGTGGGGAGCGGTGGCTCAGTGGTTAGCACGCTGAGCTTCAAACCTGGCTACCCGAGTTCGATTTCTGTTCACGTCCAACACCAGTGACGTTTTGTTTCTCAACTGGTTCTAGGTTTTTCCTCGGTCGACTCTATTTCAGATAAATATCTGTATCCGTGTGTGAACAATGTCATGTCACTGGGGAGACAAAGGCGGCCAGGCGTGGTGCACCGTGCCAGCCTTAATAATAACGATAATAATTTATATTTTTGAAAACGCCTTTCGCCCAAAGGTCACAAAGTTCCTCCCATAGTTGTTCGCAAACAGCGGGGTGGGCGGTCAGCAGACGTTTGGGACGTGGCGGTGTTTGTCTTCATATTAAACCGAAACGCTACGGGCGAAACTAATTTAAACCTCTGAGCAAAACCAGCTTTGATCGGCCGGACAAGCGATGTCGAAAACAAGTGGCGGCCAAGCGGCGGGTAATGAAACAGTGAAATGAGTGCACGGCTGAGAAGATGCCACAGCCTTCCCTCCTCAATATCAGCTGATGCAGCAGCAGCTTTAGATCTCTGCCTGTGGCCATGGGCGCCGATGATGCGACTGAGCGATAGCAGAGCGTTCACGGTCAGCGGCGAGCGGACGCCCGAGTTAACACTGCTGGTGTTGACGACTAAACACTGGCCTTTACGGCGACGCGCGGCCGTCTTGGTCAGACCTGTGCTGACCGCTATGTGGTGATGATGCGATCAGCTTCGAGCCTAACAACTAATGAGAGGCCAGGACATTAGCTCTGACTTGACGCATGCATAGCCCTATCATACACAGATTACGCCTCGCCCTCTGTGACTCTTTGCAGCATTGATCTTCACTTTACTTTATTCACTTTCGCTTCGCCGATAAGACATCAGTGCGAGAAGCGCCACGCGCCTGCCAGACAAGCAGCACCATGTTATGCGATATAACATCTCGGTCAACGAAACAGAAGTCTGCGTGTGCAAGAAAACAATACAGGCTTAATTATTGGAGATCCAACAATGTCATTTGAAGCCACCTACATAAGGTAGGTGTGTGTGGTCGGGGACCACACGTCAAGGACCGCACTTGGGGCTACCAGGGGCCGCCCCAGTGGCTTTGCAATGAAGAGCTCTGATCTCGAGCCGCTCTTCCCAACCTCTGGGTCGCAACCCACAGTGGGCCGCGAGCGCCACCGACTGGTCCGTGGCGACCAAGACCCAAGCGGACTAAGGAACCTCAATGTGCGAAAGGTTCGGAACCTCTGTTCTAGAGGATTAAGCGGAGACTGGTAATGAATGAATCGCACTGGATGGCATTTATTATCGTTTACAAAGACAGAGGTGACCCGAATAGTTCGTAACAAGCTGTTCGGGCAAGTGCTGTTAGCGAGCACATATTAAATCAGGAAGAGTGCACGAAGGAGGCATTGTACGCCTAGAACCAGGCCTGGCCAACCTTGTCTCCCCATAGCTGACTTTGCACCAGGTACTCATTAAACTAGGCTAAGTCGATCTACTTTGGAACACACACGCATGCACACGTCATTGGAAAAAAAACATCGCCTATGTATAGATGTTTCCACAGCTCAATCTGTGACGGGAATTGCTCTCGAGAGCGGCTCTTTCAAGGCACCCATGTCGAGTGTTCCTCCTCTTCCGCGCCTCCGTAACCTTGTCTCGTCCGTGAGTAGGCGTGCAACCTGCATGCGTTATAATCATGTTACGATGATGATGATGATGATTCTCTCCTTCGCCAACTGCATTCGAGCCGTCAGCACAGCAGCGCCTGGAATCAATTCCCAAATATCGCCTACGTGACTGCTCTGACGAGCGTTGTTAGCGAGCACCTATTAAGGGCGGCTCGGCACACCGTGAGCTTGCGTCGAGGCGGGTCTTGAATTCCAACCCCCCTCCCCCCGCTTCCGCAGATCCCCTTCTTCTCTGGATGTCACATTAATCCCTCTGGAAAAAATAACAAATAAATTAGACACAAACAGCACGGGGGGCAGACTTAATGAAAATCGAGATAACCTTTCAACCGCTGTCTAAGTTCTGATATTTTTCTGAGAGTAAATAATCGTTGCTTTGTAACGAAATATGTATGTTATGTGCGTGTGCCGGAGCGCGTGTATGTGTGTACATGCATCTGTGAGTGTGGGGAGCGGTGGCTCCGTAGTTAGCGCACTGGGCTACGAACCCGGTCACCCGAACTTGATTCCAGTCACGATTTTCTGAACTGGTCCTGGGCATCCACTAGGTCAACTCAACCTCAAGCAATTAGTGCGGTGTGTAATAATTTCCACTAGGGAGACAAAGGCGGCAGGGCGTGGTACTTTCCATAGGTGTCTTTGTGATAGCGTATGA
Source organism: Mordacia mordax (assembly GCA_036362905.1). NCBI lineage: Eukaryota > Metazoa > Chordata > Hyperoartia > Petromyzontiformes > Petromyzontidae > Mordacia > Mordacia mordax. The sequence continues at coordinate 200,834 of JAZEWT010000013.1, forward strand.
AGATTTGTACGTCTGAGTCGGGACCACAGTGCAACCGTGACGTGCGAGGCGAAACGTCACGGAGAAGAGACAAGGAACACTCGACATGGCTATTCGGAAAGAGCAGCTGTTAGCAATTTTCATCAAATATCGAGCTGTGAAAACACACATTGGTGGGCATTTATAAGTTATTCCAGTCACGGGTTCGTAGCACTGTACGCTAACCACTGCGCCACCGCTCCCCATATATCTTACAATATAAATAACAACAATTGCATTACAAAGCGCTTTGTCATTTGAGGCTGAGTCGACTCAGGGGAGGCCCTGGATCGGTTCAGAATTTCGTCACTGGTTTCCGTGTGCGCGAATGGAACTCAGGTTACCAATTTCGTTGCGCCGATCGCCACGAGGCTGCGATAACGTTTCCCACTGTGTGTGTGCCAGGCCAAGTACACTTTGAGGCGCTTTAAGGCATATCACACGCACACACAACCTAAAGCCATGTTTGTGTAGCGATAAAGTGAGACATCAAACACGCAACAAGCAAGGAGGTCTCACTGTACAAAACTCCTATAAATTAGGTGATAACAGGCGATAAAGAATTGGAGTTTGCTCTGCATTGCTATGTCGAGTCTATTATGGAACAGCAAATCACTCTTCGTAATTCCTGAGCTAATGAGAGCGGCACTGTAGCGAAGCGGTGAGAAACGCCGCCACCTCACAAGTTCCGGGTTCGATACCTGCCTCGGGTGGCTTTATGTGTGGAGTTTCCGTGTTCTCTCCCCCGTGTCGGTATGGGTTTCCTCCCACAGCTCAAAGACACGCTGCCACTTCTGTACGCTAGCTTCATTGGCCTGTTACCTGCATTGCCCCCGGTACCCTAGGATGGAATGGTGTCCCATGATGGGCATAGCCTTGCCTTGCGCTCTGCGTCTCTGGTTTTAGGCTCCGACTCACCGCGACCTTCTCAACCTCTGGAACTTCTAGGGCCTCAAGGGTTCGGTCTGCACGGCCCACGAAGTGGCTCAGGTTTAGAACAGCGGCTCTTGTGGATTCAGCAGAGAAGTAACAATGAATTAATTATAAGAAGACAATGTCTAGCTCATCTCATTGTCAGAACCGCTTAATCCTCTACAGGGTCGTGGTGAGCCGGAGCCTATCCCGGCAGACACAGGGTGCAAGGCAACGAGCCGCGCAAATCCCACGCCTGGTCACGGTCAAGACGCGGATTCAGAGGCGCGAGCATACGGCAGGGAGGAGGGGGGAAGGTCAGTCAGGCGGTCAGCCGGCGCCAACCCGCTATACACTAGTTTCCTATATATTATGATGTTATAAGCCAATTTATTCATTTTTTTTTAGTAATTGTATGAAACCGGAGAAGTCGAAATTCACGCACAACAGGGGAAGAGAACCCGTTAACCCCACAGAGAAAATCGTCCCCAGGCGAGAATCGAACCGCAGAGTTTTCTTTCAGCGAGGCGCAGATATGACCGCTGCACAGCCACCACCCTTGAACGAATTGAAATTGTTTCTGTCAATTGTGGCTAAACACGAATCAATCCTTGCCGCTGCGAGTGCATTCCACGGGAGGTGGGAGCCGAGACGCTTCCACAGCCGTCGTGTTCAACGCGGCTCGGCAGTCAGACGGGAGAGGGCACGCTGATAAATTTATGTTTGAATTCTTTTCTGCTATACAGAAGAAACAAAACAAGCTCCAAAACTAAAAATAAATAGCCCATCATTCTCTTTGTAAAGAGGGGGTAATACAAGTACGGCTGCGGCTCGTCGGGATCACGAGGAACGCCCCGGGTTTAACAGGGTCAGCAAAACACGCGGGCGGCACGGTGGCCCAGTGGGTAGCGCTGTCGCCTCACAGCAAGAAGGGCCCGGGTTCGAATCTCGGCTCGGGTACTTTTCTGTGTGGAGTTTGCATGTTCTCTCCCCGTGTCCGCGTGGGTTTTTGCCGGGCACTCCAGTTTCCTTCCCACAGTCAAAAAAAAACATGCTGCTGCATAGGTTAATTGGTTTGCAGACTAAATTTCCCGCAGGGATATACCCTTGCGCCCTATGTCTGCCGGGATAGGCTCCGGCTCACCGTGACCCTGTAGAAGACTAAACGGTTTCTGACAATGAGATGAGATGAGATCAAAACACGCTCACGTTGAAATTGCCTCTACTTAATTGTGTTGAGGAGGAAGTTGTCACGGCTCTGTGTGCGAGAAGCTGCATCGCTACAGCTGTCCGCTCGGGATAGCAGGGTCCGGTTACGCTGTGACGGCATCAGCGAGGGTTGGTGGTTCACCGCACAGATGGTCGAAGGGACCCTTCCCGTGAGCGCCGAGGAGATGCTATACCCGGGCGGAGTGAGCGGGTGAGCGTGCTGAGCGGGTGAGCGTGCTGAGCGGGTGAGCGTGCTGAGCAGGTGAGTAGGGTGAGCGGGTGGTGAGCAGGGTGAGCGGGGGAGTGGACGAGGTGAGCGGGTGAGCATGGTGAGTAGTGGGAGCAGGTGAGCTGGCTAGGCGTGGGAGGCGAGGCGAATTTACCCGCTCCCTGCCCCGGTGCGGCCTGCACGGCATTCAATCACGCGGTCGGGGGAGTCGAGCGGTCAGCCGCTCCCCTCCCGTGTGCACCTCTGCCTACTCCTCCATCCCCCCTCCTGCCGTCTCATAGCCCCTGCCATCCCCCAGTCGTCACTGGCAAGGCGACTCGGTGATGTACAGGCGACTCGTCTGTATGACGTGCCTTAATCCCGAGTCACCCTCCAACTCATCCCCCTCCCCATTGCCACACCGACCTCCCCTCCAAATCCCCCCGACCCCCCCAAACCCCCCAACCCTCACTCCAATGCCAAC
>JAZEWT010000013.1:246647-260070 GCA_036362905.1 Mordacia mordax
GTGATGGATGCTGAGCGTGTGTACGAGAGATGCTGCCTTGTTAAGTCGCTTGAGTCGAGGCACCGAGGGCACGGTGACAGATGTCCGCGTCCGTGTGTCCACAGCAGCAGCAGCTGCTACTCCTTCTGGTGCCGCTGGTTCTACGAGAGAGCGTCTCGACCTACTCTGAAGCGCCCGTCATGAGCACGGTGTACAATTGTCACTTGTTTATGACTTGCTCTCTAGAGCTGTTCTATCGGCATAGCCGTGTCACCGAGTCTTCCTGCTGTCGGGCAGTTTGCATATATGATCTGGAGGAAATCGTTGAACTATGTGGCTCTTTATAACAGTTGTCCAGCGGGGAAGGGGGCTGCGGAAAGCGGGCAGGACTAACGGGAAGGGCGGTCGAAAAAGAGTGGGGTTTGGGAGAGAGAGCAGGGCCTGGGGGAATGGAGAGAGGACAGGGTTTCGGAGAGAGGGCAGGGCTGGGGAGGGAAGGCAGGACTGGGGAGGGAGGGCAGGGCTGCGAAGAGAGGGCAGGGCCCGGGGAAGGCTGAGAGAGGGGGTGCAGGGCAGCTGGAGGGAAGAGATTTGTTCATCTCGCTCACACCGCAAACAAATTGAGATCGCGATTAGCGGGGTCGCGCCAAGGCCACGCGTCTCGAGCAGCGAGGAGCAGAGCAGGTGCCCTCCTTACCAATGACGAACGCAAAGATCTCCCGGACTGCCTTAACACACTCTTGGGGCGAGTGCAGTTAGCGAGCACCTATAAAAATGTGTTACATTTATAGAGCGCATTTCACCCTATGTTGACCAGCATGACAACACAAGGCAGTAGTTGGCCACCAACCACTTTGTCTCCCTAGTGGCAATGTTTACACACTGCAACAGGTACTCATTTGAGGCTGAGTCGACCTAGCGGAGACCCAGGACTCGTTACCGGTTGTGGCCGTGACCGGGAATCGTACACACTGTGACACACATGCTAAATGGAAGCCCATAGGTTCAGCTGCTCATTTGCAATCGCCGCCCAGTTCTAGGTGGAACGTCGCTCAAACTCTCGATGTGATCCGTCATCGCAGCGCTGCGCTACCGGTGGGTGCACGGTGTCTGCTGTGTAGCAGCAACATGCGCACCTGGTCGCGAGAGCAAGGTCCTGCCGAGGAAGTTCCATTCGCGCCTCCAACACTGGCTCTTGTCTCTAGCGCTGGCTCCTACCTCTGCTCCTGTTCCTACCCCTACTAAGCTGTCGATGCAGTGGTACCATCCATGCCTCCTCGTAGAGAGAATCTCCATGAGAGAGTTTGAATCGCACCTCGTGCGTCTTTATGTGTGGAATTCGTGTGTTCTCCCTCTGTTCTGCGTGTGCTTCTTCCGGATTCTCCGCTTTCCTCGTGCAACAAGAAACAAACTACTTATAAATTACTCAGGAGCGCTCGAATATGCCTTTAACGTGTGTGGCGAAACGTCGCTAAGGAGAATGAACGTTCGACACGCCTCTCCTGAAAGAGCAGATTTGGAGAGCAAATCTCATGTATCGAAGCGTGGAGACGCCAATCTCATTAATTAATTGGCTGATAATATAATTGATAGGGCGCAGTGTCTGACAAATGTTGACGCCGGGTGACTGCGTGGCTGCGTTCCCCCCGCCTGTCTGCCGTTTCCTCGCTACACCTCCGTGTCTCGTCCGTGATCAGGCACGATATGAATTCTACTGATATTACTCGTCTCATCTCACTGTCAGAAACCGCCGAATCCTGTACAGGGTCGTGGTGAGCCGGAGCGTATCCCGGCAAACACGGCGCAATGCAGGGATATACCCACGATAGGACGCCAGTCCACCGGGCACTGACGACAACTTAGTCTGTAAGCCAATTAACCTATGCAGCAGCATGTTTTTGGACTGTGGAGGGAAAACGGAGTGCCCGGCGAAAACCCACGCGGACACGGGGAGAGCATGCAAAAACTCCACACAGAAAGGCACCCGAGCCGAGATTCGAACCCGGGACCTTCTTGCTGTGAGACGACAGCGCTACCCACTGGGCCACCGTGCCGCACCATAATCATCCCCGATGGACCATGAATAAATACAAATCGAGCTCGTGTCGCCGCGCTGACAGTGGGAGCCTTGGGCGGTCTTAATGATTTTGGGGTCTCAAGCAAAATTAAATGATGACCCCCCCCCACCACACCACCCCTCACACACTGATGAGAATGCACCGACATGAACGTCGCTCGGCCAAGCCACCTCTGCCATTCCTCACTCGCTGAGAGAGATCCCTGCAAGCAACAATTTCCAGGGTTGCCCCATGATTAAGGCCGCTGGAGGCGACAGCGCGCTAACCACTGCACCACCGCTCCACGCCGCGTACGTTAGTGCACGTGTACCCACGCAATTAGACTTGTGATGCGACCCCCGCTGGGAGAGACAAACGTGCGGTAGGAAAGCGTGAGCACCCCACTGCAAGATGTTTGCGCGTTAATTACACGTTAATTGACACCCCCCGCCCCCTACCCCGGATCCGCCCTCCCGACGAGGTCATTACAGAGACGTTTATGAACGTTAATGGGGAAAACAGGGACAAGGATGGAACACAGTGTGGGTCTCAACTGGATTCATTATTCGTCTCGTTTGCATTGTCCTGTTATTGCCATCGTCTCTACAATTTGTAATTGTGCCTCTAATTTGTATTGCGTCTCGTTCTGTCTCGTCCCCGATGTCTCGTCTTCTCTGCCCCGTTTCGGCCCGAGATCTTAGCAGTCGCTTCGCAGTGAGAATCCCACTTTCGCGGGTCTTAATACTGGAACACAGACAAAGATCTCCCGTATAGTCTGAACGGACTGTAGGGTCAAGTGCCGTTAGCGAGCATCCATGAAGGTCGACACGGCCCACGAGGGGGTGGGTGACCAGCACCACGGCCGGCCGCCTTTGTCTCCCTAGTGGCAATGTTCACACACCGTACTGGCTACTCTTTCGAGGCTGAGTCGACACTGGCGTTGGTGGTCGTGAGCGAGAAGTGATCTCGGTTTGTCGGCTTCCTACCGCAGCGCACTAACCGCTGCACCACCGCTCCCATTGACACAGGAGCACAAGCAGTGGGAGCGTAAGCTATCTTACCGGAAATCCACCTCGCTCATTAAGCACCTGGCGTGTCTGAAAATGAGAGGCTCATTATCTCGCAAATTGGAAAGTGATATCGCCTCTAATGAGTCTAAACGGGAGCCTGTTGTGATGAGCGTTGGCGTGTGGCGAGCATTGACACAAGACTCGCCGACAGATTGTGTTTATTGAGATCGCGCACGTGTGTGTGTGTGTGTGTGGAGCTATGCGCGTGTGTGTCTTGCTGTCCAGATTATCTCGACGAGAGAGTGTGCGTGCAGAACTGTGCGGGGCTCTGTGTGTGTGTGTCGATGAGTGCATGCTCGTGTGTGTGTGTGTGTGGAGCTATGCGCGCGTGTGTCTTGCTGTCCAGATTATCTCGACGAGAGAGTGTGCGTGCAGAACTGTGCGGGGCTCTCTGTGTGTGTGTGTCGATGAGTGCATGCTCGTGCGTTCTTCTGCGAGAGACACGAACACCGAATTCGAGTCTTGCTCACGACCGTGGGGACTGCCCCGAGGGATCCAGCCTCGTATGAGTACCTGGTGCGGGGTGCAGACACTCGGGAGACAAAGCGGACGGGCGTGGTACTGGCCACCCACACCGGTCCGGTGCCAAATTCGACTTTATAGGAGCTCGCTAACAGCATTTCACGCGTCAGTCTGTTAAGGCTCTATGGAGGATCGTTTTATTTGTGTATGTGTGGCGCTAAGTGCGCGGATGTCTAAATGTATATCTGGGAGAGCGTATGTATGCGAGTGTTGAACGTTGATCGTATATAGAATTTTTTTCAGTCCAAAAAAAGTTTCAGTTCTGATTTATTGCAAAAAATAATAAGTGTCGTGAGGCCGAACAGGCGGAGCCACGGCGTCCTGGGCTCTTTGACTCTCTTTGCTCGGCAATCGTGAATGTACAAAGATATAAATCCTGCACTCCCCCACCCCACTACACTCCCCCACACACCCTCCCCCGAATGGAGGCATCGTGGCGCCGATCATCACAGAACCCACGCGTGCTTCACATGAAGCCGCGCATATATTCGCCGCACATCCGATGGAAATCAAGTTTATTACGAGCGAACAGTTTTCTGATAGAGACAGGACAAATGATTGTCTCCCTCTACTCCCCCCACCCACCCACCCACCACTCCCCCTACCCCACACACACTCAAGCGCAGCCGCGTGGAGACGGAGACCCGAGGAGAGGCGTAAATTGGCGTTGCCAGGTGTCGAGGGGGATGTGATTTGGGAATGCGGATGCGGCTCCGCGAGTCGGCGTTGAGCGGGAAGCGCGCTCGCCTGCAGAGCGAGCGGGCGCCGTCTCCCGTGCACCAGCGCTGGCATCGCGCGCGCGTGCAGCGGCACAACAACCGCCATTCGTCGCTACGTGCCGGTGACGTCTCCACGGCGCCTGTGCCAGGCCAGGTGCACCTTGAGGCGACGTCAAGTGTCGAAGGCTCGCCGACAGGAGGTTACGGGACAGATCCAAGTGTTATGGGTTGCCTGACTGAGATGACTGGCAGACGCACCAGCTGTTCTCCCCACTCTACCAAATTGCTGTGTTTTATCCGCCCGGCGCTCCACTTATTGTTGTGAGCGACGCTCCTCCGCTCTCCGCTGTTGCTGGAGGACGACTGCTCATAACTGCCTGGTAGCGTCCTTTACGACCCTCCTCCACAAAGGTCATTCTTGAAATCACCGATACTAGTCTCCAGCAAATCCGCTCAGCTCCAGGTCCTCCGTGCCACATCATTCCATCTCTTCTCCAGTCCGTGCCGTGCCCGTTTACCCGACTCTACCCCGCCAAACAACAACTGCTTGGGCATGCGGACTCTTGACCCAGTTACCGCAGCATCGCCAGCTGGAGGAGCCCACCTATAGGACTATATTCAGATCTCTCGAGAATTTATGAGCTCACACAATCCAATCTGGTCAAACCCAGGATGGATCGTAGGCAGGTCAGCCAGAACGTTTCAAATCGGCGCACATGTTCCACTAGGGAAGTCCACATTTCTTAAGCATACAGAAGAGAGGACGTGATGACAGCCCAGAAGACCCGAAGCTTGCTGTGGAGCAACAGGCCGGGCAGCTTCCACACAGCGTTACACAACAGATGAAAAGATAATGCCACCCGACTGATTCGGAGCGAAACCTCTACTGCTAAACCGGAACTGACTATAAATACAATGCCGAGGTATGAAAACTTCTCCCCTCTCTCCACACTTACCCCATCACTCGTGGAGAGTTGAGTGGGTGGAGTATTCGGTGGCACAAAATACCCAGGCAGTTGCTTGGTTTTGGAGGGGCTGATGGTGAGACCCCACATCTATGTGGCACGCTCCAAATTTAACAGCAAAGCCCCCAAACTCCTCCTCAGAGTGAGCGGCAATCATCAAATTGCCGACACACGTAACACGTTTGACGAGTAGAAAGCCATTCGTTCCAGCACCCACGCATCGATCCTTTTGTACTTGTACCACATGGAAATGTCACGGGTACACCCATATGTAACGAGTACCTCTCGAACTAAGTGGTCAAAAAAATATTAAATAATGGAGACGCCAGAGAGAATTCCCGTCGCACTCCGAGGTGAACATGAAATGGAACTGACTCCTGACTACGTAGCTTTACCCAGGTTTGCCCACCCTTATGAAGGTCCTTAAGGGTTGTGGGTAGATAGGGACCCCGAATGCGCGAAAATAAAAAGCCACAACCCTGGTCTATTGATGGTATTATAGGCCTTAACCAGGTGAATAAAACAGAGATGCAGATCCTGTTTGAATTCCCTACACATCTGCTGTAGCAGCCGGACAGAGACTATGGCATCTGTGCAGGAACATCCCGGCCTGCAACCACTTTGGGGTAACGCACGTCTCTCCTCACCGTACCTGGCAAGGCGATGTAGAATCATCTTTGCCAGGATCTTTCCTGGCACACTGAGGAGCCCCCTTATGCAGGTGATACTTGCTAACAGCAAATAACCTCATGTTTTGTTAAGGCTACACGGGGATATTTGTGTACGTTTGCACATAGACACGTAAAGATTAATCCGCTCACAACAGCAAACGGGGCGCCGGGCGGATAAAATGCAGCAAGAAGGCACAGTAGGGAGCACAGGTGGTGCATCTGCAAATCATCGTAGGCAGGCAACCCGCACCTATCCTGAAACATCTTTTGCGTCTTGCTCAGAACAATAATCACCGCATTAAACCAATGCACCTACCTCTGTTCCGTAACCTCGTGCACCTCGCCCGCTGGAGTAGTCAACTCACGACAGCTGGGTCTGTCCCATGATCTCCTGACAGCGAGCTTTCAATACTTAACGTGACCTCAAGATGCACCTAGCCTGGTACATGCGGATTAGGGACGTCCACCGCCACTTCGTCGTGAATGACGATTATCGTAGGCGTGGAGACATCGCGCCTGTATCGATGATGGTCTCCACTGCTCGATCAGTGAGAGTTGCGCCTGAGAGCTGCTATTTTGCGATGGCTGTGTCGAGCGTTCCGCCTCTCTCCTCCTCCCGCTTCCGCGACCAGCGCCCTTAGCAGACAGAGTGTGAAGCCCCTCATCCAATAGTGGATTCACATGTACATATAAGTAAAGATGACGGATTGATTGAAACCGCAGTTTTCTAATGACAATATACTTTTCTCACGGCAATTTGCGGAACTTCCGGCAGATGGCAGTACAGCAAATCGGTTACTGACGAGCAGTTTGCACGGAATGCAAGAGCATTATTGCCCTCGGTGCCCTGCGATCGACTGGCGTCCCATGCTGGGTATAATAACAGGAACAAACACAACGACAAATTGTGACGCGCTCCGCAAAGTCCACGCGAGCAAACAGCATAGAGGGAGGAGGGGAAACGCAGCCACGCAATCACCCGGCGCCAACATTTTGCCAGACACTGCGTCCTTGGTATTTATAAACGTATCGCTCAGTTTATTAATGCGCGTTTTAGTTTCCATTTGTAGGATGAAACTGAAGGTTCCGGAGGAAATCCACGCTGATTGGGGAGAGAACGCGCAAACTCCAGATAAAAAAAGTGCCGCAGGTAGCATTGGTATTTCCTCGGGCAAGGGGCAGGGTGGCACAGATGTTAGCACTGTGCCACCCTGCCTTGCCCCCTGCATCTGACAGGATCGACTCCGGGTCCCACCACAACCGTGTGCAGGTTTAAGCGGAGGCTGATAATCATGATCTCCTTGTGTTGGAGTTTAATTTCCACACGCCAAGGTATTGCTCGAGCGGTGGTGCGGTGGTGCGGTGGTTAGCGCACCGCGCTCTGAGCGTCGGTGTCGTGTGCTACCTAAACGGGCCGAGTCAGCATTCAGCGTGTACCTGTGGGGCACTGTGAACAAACACACGCACTGGCGGACACAAAGACGGCCGGCCGTGCTGGTGGTCACACCACCGCCTCGCACAGTCACAAGTGACCGCTACCAATACCCGCCTCCCAAACAGCCCGCGCAGACCCCGCAATGGGTCTCTGTGTTTACCACCATGTGCATTATCCATTCATTATTAGTACCCCATTAATTCTGTGGACAGCGGCGCTGAAATCGCAGCCGGTCACGGGAGACACAGGGCGTAAAGCAGGGATATGCCCATGGTGGTAAGCCAGTCCATCGCAAGGCACCGCGTGCGATTTAGTGAGCAGCAGCAACATGTCTTTGGAGTGTGGGAGGAAACCGTAGTACCCGGCGAAAACCCACGCGGACACGAGGAGAGCATGCAAACACAGAGAGTGGCACCTGAGCCGGGAATCGAACGCGGGCCCTTCTGGTCGTCGGAGGCAACTGCGCTGCTCACCGCTCCACCCCTTGTCTTTTGTGTGCGTATTAAACGTGTGTGTGTGTGTGTGTGTTAGTACGTGCGTAAATCGCTGGCCACAGAAACTCGATTTGCATAGCTCGCACACACACACACAGAGGGTTTATGCGAAACTAATTGGTGTCAGGGCTCAGCAGGAGGGAGAGACTAATGAAGGCAGGAGTGTTGTGTTGTGTGTGTATACAATCCTTCGTGAGCGCTCGGGGTAATCTGTTGATTGTTGCCAATTACTCGTAGGGAGCTCAGGCAAGGAGGAAAAAAACCCACGTGCGTTCCTTTCTTATTGCGAGCGGCCTCCCTGCCAGTACGCGCCCAGTCAGATGGGTCGCCACGATAAGCGAGCTCGTAATTAAGGTTCCACAGTTCGGATTTCACGCGAAGGTATCTTAAGACGAACGCCGCCATCGACGGCAGAGACGCGCGTAACGATGAATGCGGGCGCGCGTGAAAGGTAAAGATCGCCCGTATAGCCTCGAGAAGACTTTTGGGGCAAGGGTTGTTGGGTAGTGGCAGCTCTGTGATCGTGCGAAACGACGGCACACGATGTCTTTTGGGCGAGCGTCACGCGCGCGACCGTCTTTGTCTCCCTAGTGGCCAAGCGTTAACGTTTGCGCAGCGCTCTCGGTATTTCGTCGGAGTCGACCACAAACACAAACACGTGAGCGTAAAGACAAAGGTCACCCGCAGAGCTTCGGCAGACTTTACGGGCAAGTACTGTTAACCAGCGACCTATAAAGGTGCGGTTCGACACACGAGAGGGTGGTGTCGTCAGCAATCCACAGCCGAGACGCTTGTGGCGGGCGAGATGCACTTTGAGGCTGCACGTGAAGTGAGGAAGGGTCATTGCTCGCAGGAGGTCACGGGAGCGAGCCACGTGCCATGGGATTGACTGACCGAGACAAGGCACAGATGCACCACCTGTGCTCCAGCTCGTTGCGTTTTACCCGCCCGGAGTTCTTGTCCGTTGTTGTGAGCGTCGCTCATCTGTCTGCTCTTGCTAGTTGCGTTACAGATGCGTTTTTTATTTCACTACTGTGTGACAGTGCAGTGTGACGGTATAAGGGCCTGTGGATCACGGAAATTCTGCCAGAGCTGCAGCTTCCCGGGTTACTCGCGGTTACCCCAGACATAGCCTCTCGGTTACCCCAGGCATAGCCTCGCGGTTACCCCAGGCATAGCCTCGCGGTTACCCCAGGCATAGCCTCGCGGTCACCCCAGGCATAGCCTCGCGGTTACCCCAGGCATAGCCTCGTGGTTACCCCAGGCATAGCCGAGAACTCACTGATGCTGCTGAAGCTGCTAATTCTGCTGCTGCTGCTGATTGATGATGCTGATGATGATGGGGCTCGGCTCTTGCGCCACGCGCCACGTGAGCTGAATTTCTCGGTCCGCCGGCCACAGGAATGGCGAGGGAGTTCCCTTCTGCTGCTGAGTCTTTAGCGTCGGACTTACGGCGAAGTTGAACTTCAGGCTGACACTGCCTCCTACAGAGTAAAACTAATCAACTTTCATTCGGTCATTAATTCTTTGGAGCTGCATTTAAGAAAAGAAAAGAAATATTTTCGTTGCTGTGAATTTATAGAAGTAGACTGAGAATTGCTCTGAACCCCTGCTCTTTCGGGATAGCCACGGAGAGCGCTTATCCACGCTCGTTTCACGATGTTTCGCCCTCCAATTGTCAGACATCGAGCCTTGAAAAGCCTTCATCGGCACGAGCGTCGGCTTTATATCCAATTCCGGGCATCGCATAGATGTGACCAAACAAACGGAACTGTGACGCGAGCCATCGATCATTATCGATTTACTCCACGGGCGGTTCAGGGTTACATGCTCACGAGTCACGGAAGTGATGTTGATGATGACGATCACTGGCGATCTTGTTCCAAGTCTGAACACGTTCTTCTAAGGTTTATTATTGATGCCATTTCCTGTGGAGATGACTGCTTGGATGAGCCTCCAGCATAGGAGGCGAAACGTCGTGAAGGCAAGAGAAGGAACGCTCGACACGACTATTCCGAGAGAACACATATGGAGAGCAATTCTTACGACTGCGTTGTCAGCAATTTGTCTTGTTGGACATATTGTTGACATTTCAACGGTAAAATTGTGTTGATGTTTTAGAAGAGTGATCAATAAGTGGACGTAAATCTCAAATAAAACCAAAAGCCTTGGTATTGTACAGATTGCGTTAATGAAAAATTCGACCCCGGCACCCTCAGCCCCAACCCACACACAAACGTCCTAATGTTACACCTGCTCCATTATATAGAGATGAAGGATGCGAACTCGCTACCCTTAGTGCGGGCCATACACCACATGTGCTCCATCATACAGGGAGCGGCATGAGTCGATGTACCGAGAGTAATGTAATCTGTCATCATCATTATCAATGCCCGCTAAATCCTGTACACGGTCGCGGGGAGATGTGAAGTCTATCCCGGCAGATAGAGGGCGCAAGGTGGAGGAATACCCAGGATGTGACGCCAGTACATCGCAGGGAACTGAGGGTAATTTACTCGGCAGTCCAGTCAACCTCGGTAGCAGCGTGACTTTGGACAAGGGTAGGAAACCCGAGGACCCGGAGAAAACCCACGCAGACAGGGGGAGAACGTGCAAACTCTACACAGAAAGGCAGCCGGGCCCGAGAATCGAACCCAAGTGTTGTTGTTGGGCGGCAGCGCTGCTCGCCACGGCGCGTCTCAACAACAAGCATTGTCATCGGTGAGTCGTCGCTTCTTCACGTGGTGATGGGACCGCGTCACGATCACGGGAGTAAGTACTTATGCATGAGTAAGTAGGCGCCGCATTGTGTAAAGCAGATGTTCAGAGGAGCGCAATTAGCGGATAATGAGATCGCTAATTGGTTCTGGTAGTCGTGGGAGGCGGGGGGGGCGCAGTTTCGTCTTTTCGCGAAGAGCGCGGGGGTGGCGGAGGAGCGGTGGACACGGGGGCNNNNCACGCACACCACACTGTCACACACACCACGCACACCACACTGTCACACACACCACGCACACCACACTCTCACACACACCACGCACTCACACACTCACACACACACCACGCTCACACACACCACGCTCTCACACACTCTCACACACACCACACTGTCACACCACGCTCTCACACACTCTCACACACACAACACTCACACACACCACACTCTCACACACATCATGCTCTCCCACACACTACACTCTCCCACACACCACACTCTCACACACATCACGCTCTCCCACACACCACACTCACGCACACACCACACTCACACACACCACGCTCTCCCACACACTACACTCTCACACACACCACACTCTCACACACACCACGCTCTCCCACACACTACACTCTCACGCACACCATACTCTCACACACACCACGCTCGCTTATCGCTACACTATTCGCGAGACAGCCGCCCCACGCTGCTGTCAGGGCAAGTGATCAAGCGCAGTGAGCGAGTAACACCCATTAGGAACTAACGTCACGGTACACTGGGTGGGTGGTAAGCTCCCCACGCCCGACCGCCTTTGTCTCTCCAGTGCTGTTGTTTTACGCTTTTGAATCTCACGGATTCCGGAGATGTGGTTATACCACGGACAGTATCTTACGCGGCACGGTGGTGCAGTGAGTAGTTCAGGCGCCTCACAACAAGAAAATCCAGGTTCAAGTCGTGACCCAGGTGCCTTCTGTGTGGAATTTGCAAGTTCTCCCCGTGTCCGCGTGGGTTTTCGCTGGGTTCTCCAATTTGTTTTTCCCACGGTACAAGTACATGCTGCTGCCGTGGTTAATCGACCTAATTAAAATACCCTCGGTGTTCTGCGACGCACTGGCATCCCATCTTGTGTATAACCCTAGTATTACGCCCTGTATATCCAGAAACAGTATCCTGTTCAACGCGACCCTGTACAGTAGTCGAATAATAATAATGATACAATGTAAAACGTGCAGCGGAAACTCTACGCTTGGTCATGAATGAGAGACTGGCATCGAGGTCTGGTGAGGAAACCGCAGAGAGGTGGGGCGAAGGCAGCCTGCAACCAGCTGGCGCCAACATTTACCAGATACTACAGCCTATATATTGTAATTAACGAGTAGTTATGTATTAAGCGGAAACTCACAAGGTATGTCATTGCAAATTATAATAATAATTGCACTTATAGAGCGCTTTTCACTTGGGGTCACACCGCGTAATCCTGTAATAACTTCACGTGAATATTCTCACCCTATGCCATGATGAGTATATCGACTAATCAGGGGGACGAGTGTCGGGAAGTCCGCAAAATCCGGATGTCTGTATGACGGTCTTGCGTACAGAGTAATGGACATATTTTATAACAACCCATACAGTACGAACACCGGTAAGCAGCGTAACGGGTGTCTAATAGCAGTCATGAAAAACACGAACGTACAACGTATTAATCCCATCATTTCCAATGCAGGCAGCCATCTCGGGAGAAGCGGACCAGCGTCCGTTGCTTCCGAACTTCGTTACATATTAGTCAGCACCGTCAAGGGTTTACTGTCGTGACTTAAAGAAAAAGATCCCCATATAGCCTTAACAGAATGTAAGGTCAAGTTCCGTGAGAAGAGAGCAGCTGTTAAGGCTGGCACGGCCAGCATCATGCATCATCCGAGTGGCAATGTATATACATCTCGCTCGGGCCTCATTTGAGGCTGAGTCGATCTAGAGTAGGTCCAGGACGAGTTCAGAAATCGTTGCTAGTGTTAGCCGTGAGCGACATTCGTACTGGGGTAGCCTGATTTACAGCCCAGCGCAATGACACACGCACACACCTACAGTGTGTATGTATACTGTCATCGCTTTGCCTATTGGCTCGCTCTCGTTCCATTCTCTGAGACATTGCCTCTGGCAATTATCCACTTCCCAAGCCCAGTGTCCGCGGAGACACCGCTGGTTATTTGCAGCAGTTTATTATCTCGCAGTTGTGTGAGCGCGATGCGCGTTCTCGTGTGACGCGAACGCGCGCACGGGTGAGTGGCCGCGTTCTTGTGTGGAGGTCGGGAGAGAGAGGAGCGGTGGCGCAGCGCTCAGCGCACCGCGCTGCAAACCCGGCGACCAGAATTTGATTTATGATTAAACAATTTGTATCGCGCCTCGTCACGAATGAGACGCGGACACAGACAAGGACACCGCAGGGAGCGGATCAATCAGCCTGCCAGACAATCGGCGCCAGTCCGCCAGAAACTCTTTCCTATATATGACGACAGTGCATGCCGGTTAATGAATGAGTGGGGTTTCGAGTTGTGGGAGGAGAACACGGAGGAAACCTTCGCAGAACAGGGGAAACACCTAAGCTCGAAGCTCCACAACGAAAGGTGACTAAGGCGGGAATCGAACCGCCTCGATCCTGCCTTGATCCAGCCTATTTTCCTGTGAATCGCAATTATTATCACTGCGCTACGCTTCCGTTCAATAAGTTCTGCTAACTACCTGCTCCAACTTATATTGTTATTCTATGGGGGGCGGGGGGGGGGGCGATCTTTGTCCTT
>JAZEWT010000013.1:263621-278600 GCA_036362905.1 Mordacia mordax
CGTTGGATGAATCTTCAGACAGAGGGGGACAGCTAGGAACGCAATCGTCTTGCATCGAGCACGGATTGCGATGAGTCCACTTGCTGTACTGCCATCTCCTGGCGAGACAGAGCACGGCTGCTTCTTGCCCACGGGAAGTGAGTTTCACCACATCATCAGCGCGTGATCCACCAACCCTAGCTGCTGCCTGCACGTCGCTGGCTCACAGGCAGTCACGTGCATTGCCACCATTGCCCGGCTACTGGCTTCAGCATCGTATTGGGGAATTCGAGGGACAGCGAACAAGAGTGCGCCTATGGAGTCCCGTGGCGCCGTGATGTCTCACCGTGTGTGCACGCGACCGCTGACCTGTATCGCTTCTCTCGAGTCGGTCGCCTCCAGCACGATTGTGTCTCTGCCTCGTCTCATTCTAGATCTCAATGCCTAACGTCGACAGTTCTCGTATCTCGACTGCTGGTACTGGCGGAGTATCCGCTCCAGGGGCGACGTTGTTTCAAGGGTGAAAAATAGGTCCTTCTGTTGACTCCTCTCGTGTTGTTGTTTTCTGCTGACACGGCTGATTGTACCGGGATTTTCTCCCAATGTCATGTTGGGAATTATGTTTCTGGTTCTCTGACATTTCAGAAGAGCCATCAATACGTGGGACGTAAGGCTGGAATAATAAATTTAAAAACCCTTAGTGTGATGCAAATGAAACTTGCGCTTATCAAGAACATACTAGAGCTGCAAGGGAATTTAGAGCTAAAGATCTGTTTTAACAGTTGTCCAACGGGGAGGGGTAATCAAATAACAACATCTCAGAGCACGGGTTGGGGGGGGGGGGGTTTGGGCAGAACAAATTGCCTAAATAGCGTGTCATTGGACTGTGGGAGGAAACCCGAGTACACGCAGACACAGGGAGAACACGCAAACTCCACACAGAAAGGTACCCGAGCCGGGAATCGAACCCGGGTATTCATGTTGTGAGACAGCAGCGCTACTCACTGCGCCACCGTACCTCCAAATCAAAATCGGTGAAACCACCGCAACTCAGTATATCCTGTTAATCCTGGGCCAGAGACATGCTGCCTATATTAACTTCCTTACTAAATTGCACTCGGTGCGCTGGGGTATTACATTTTACCCCTCTCCACCGGACAACTGTTAAAAAGGGCCACGTAGCTCAGTGGTTTCTTCCAGCGTCGATAGTAAACGAAACGGACTGCTTCGATTGGGCGAGGGAGTCTCTCCGTCCCTCCCCTGGCCGCATCGGGTCGGCGCAGCAGCGCCCGCGGCTGGAGAAAGCATTTCAATTGGACACCGCGTGATATGGTGAAAAGCCCCGAGCGCAGGCGATCGGGGCCCCGTAATCTCGGCCCGGGTTGTGGGCGAGCGTGTTTAACCTGACAGGGGTCGCGCACAAAGACGCACAAGGGCGCTACATTAAACACGCGCATTGATGTGTGTTAATCACCGCCGATACCCCGGCGCCGCGCCGAGCTACGGCGCCGAACAACGCACGTGGTGGCTACCGTCACCACTGGCATCGGCATTATAATCATCATCATCATCATGACTCTCATCATCGTCACTGTCATCATTACCATCATCACACATTGCTGCTGTCAGTTTGCTTATTTACTTTCTGATTTTATATGTTGTTGCTATGGTCAGTTCGAACGTTTGTTACGCCGCAGAAATCCTGCATCGAGAGTTTGCAAGCTCACTGGGTGTTTTCTGCAGTAAAAAATGACATCTATATCATCACTGTCATCGTCATCATCACTGTGACCATCACCATCATCACTACCACCACCGTCACAGTGATTGCAATGATCATAATCAACACAAACGAGACGAAACACACGAGACAAAACAATCAAATCATTAGAGGCGATGGCAGAGCCGTGCAGTATGGGGGTGCAGAGCGGTGCAGTATGGGGAACGCTTGTGAATTATTTTATTTCTAGGGGGGGGGCCTGACCCCCCCCCCTAGGCATAAAACGTACGGTGGACGTAAGAAGAGGTGCGGGGGGGGGTATTAGATACCCCATTACCAAGCACCCTTGCAAATTCACCCCAACATCACTCTGTGCAGCAATAAGAATGATGATGATAAGAGACGCAGCGACACGTTTACAAACTCACACGTGTGTGTGTGTGTTTACGGGTAAAGGTCTCTGTGTGTTTTGTTTCTCGACAGCTGCCATCCCGCATTGTTTTAGGGGGGGGCGCCTCCCCCCCCCTCCATCGCCTTTTGGTCGTGGTAGAGAAATGTAATTTGGGGCTTTCAATGGCGCAATTACGCGTCCATTTAGATGGGAGACCGTGCGCCTGCGGGATTAACTCGCTCCTAATAGAGGCGATGGGAGCCACCTCCGCTGAAAGTAATGCGAAGGCAATAATAACAATGATAATGGATGCACACGCATACATTCACACGCCGCTGTAGACATGGCGCGTCCAGACGGACTGCTTCAGATACACACGGACAATATACACAGATATACACAGATGGGCACGCATATATACACACGCCGCTGTAGATATAAAGCGTGCACGCACACGCTGCCCTCAATATACACACGAATAGCATGGGAACGCCTTTTCCAGATTGACCATACCTATTTATTTATGTCTTCATGAGACTTTATATAGCTTTGAAAGTCTCTATAGTAATAATTGCCTTTATAGAGCGCTTTTCACCCAAGGGTCACAAAGGCTGCACAGAGCTGCGGAGAGAACGGCACGGTTTTTGTTTAAATATACACGTCGTTGCAGAATAACATGTAAATATGATCTGACTTTAAACTAAAATTAAAAAATCCAAAATTATCAGCGCTTATATGACTCTCCATGTAGCTGTGTGAGTCTCTATGAGCGTCTATGTATCTCTAGTCAAGTGCTGTTAGCGAGTAGCACCTGTGAAGGGTGACACCACTGGATGTGGTGACCTGAACCACGCCCGGCCGCCTTTGTGTCTCTCGTCTTTTACACACCCCGCCAGTTACTCAGATTTGAGGCTCTGTTGATCTAGGGGACGCCCAGAACCGATTCAGACAATCCTCGCTGAAGCGAGAATCGAACTCGGGTAGCCGGGTTCATAATGCAGCGCGCTAACCGCTAACCGCTGCACCGCTAACCGCTGCACCGCTGCACCACTGCACCGCTGCACCGCTAACCGCTGCACCGCTGCACCACTGCACCGCTGCACCGCTAACCGCTGCACCGCTGCACCACTGCACCGCTGCACCGCTGCTCCCCCCGTAAATAGAGCACGTACTTATATCATCACTGCTCCCCCCGTAAATAGAGCACGTACTTATATCATCACTGCTCCCCCCGTAAATAGAGCACGTACTTATATCATCACTGCTACAGACGGATATCCTCGCAAGCACACCCAGACGTGCACACGCACGCAACAACACCGCGAGTCACGCACGCAACAACAACCGCAATTCCCCCCACTGAGTGGTGCTGACGTCTCCACAGCGCCTGTGCCAGTCTAGGTTCACCTGAGACCTCCCGAAGTGTCGAGGGCCCGGTGACAGGTGACGGGAGGGAGCCAGGTGCTCTAGGCTGTCTGACTGAGGTGACTGGCCGTGACTGACACGCACTGGTGCATGTTTACAGAAATAAATAACATTCGATTCTCTCTCACTCCACTGCTGGATGAAGGCCTCCATGCGCCACTGCGCTAATACAGTTGCTCAAGCACACTTCGTCAGAGCGGGTAGATAAAGCGACGAGGATCGGTTTGCTGCATCACCCGTCACTGATTCCCCCCTCCCGCGGCCCGGAACCGATCTGCTGCAGGGATTCTACCTCCCACGGAGTCGCTGCGCGCAGGTCCCGGGTCCCTCGCGGCCTCCGCGGCACAAAGACCCCACGCCAGCAGTAGAAGAAAGGTCAACATCTCGACCAAATTGGGGCCATAATGGGCCCTAAGCAAGTGTAAAGCCTGGGCCGTCCGCCTCAATAGGGGTCGACTTCCTGCTCCTCATTATACGCGCGCGCACACAACGGCTGAATCCTAACTTCATGTTTCAAGTGACCCGTGCAGTGCAGGACTTAAGCTGCAAGCGCGTCTGGGCTTGTCCGCGTGTGTGTGTGTGTTGTGTGTGTTTTGTGCGTTGATTGTGAATGGTGCTGGCCACCCACCTCATCGAATGCCTTACTGGCCTTTATAGATGCTCGCTAACAGTACTTGGCCATGCAGAATGCTATGTCTATACAGGGGCATCTTTGTCTGTGGTCGTGTTCCGAGCGACGGTCTTCTGACGGCAGATTAAAATATGTTTATTATTACAGACGAAAATACCCAGTGAGCTTGTGCTCTAAATGCGGGATTCCTATGGCACAACACTGTCTCCTGTTTCTAAAACTGACTCCGATCTCTAACACTGGCCCATATCTCTAACACTGGCTCCTACATCTAACACTGGAGAGCTTAATAATAATATTTGAATTTATCGAGCGCTTTTCACCTGAGGGTCACAAAGCGCTGCACAGAGTTGTAGAGAGAACTGCACGTCTTCAATAAGAGTAGATCATTAAGTAAAACAATGACTATAAACCAATGGATATTAAATAACAAATAAAATAGTTGTTTATTAGTACAGCAGATAATACCCGGCCAGCTTGTAAAATCTGGATGCGGTATTCCTGTGAGATGGCATAGGGATTGTTGATGACAGTGGAAAAGCGAGACATTAAAGCGAAAATAGTGTGAACGTTTCTGGAGAGAAATCAGCAAGTGAGGAGTAAATCTCAACTCATACGCAAAAGCCTAGGTGTTGGGGCAGATTGAATGTGCGTTTGAGCAGAATTCAAAGCAGCTACCCTCAGTACGGCCATACACGTATACATATTGACATACAAACACTCGCTACCTCATGTATATCATTATATATTTCACATGATGCGTACTCAACCTACTACCGCTTGATAAAATTGTTCTGGAAAGTCAATAGGCTAATGGACGAAAGCATACGCTTGTAATATTTATGTGAATGTTATTTATTTATGATTATATTTGCTCGAACCCGTGATATTATTCGACAACACGTGACGGGTTTGTGTCATTCATACATTGTAAGTGTCCGTTTAAGCTTGCACAGGTCGCGAGGTACTGCCTATCGTAGCAGGTACAGGGCGAAAGGCAGGGCTATGCCCATTATGGTACGCTAGTCACGGGGTACAGAGGACAATTTTGCCAGCAGATATCAATTAACTCAGGCACCAACGGTAGCAGGGTGAGTCAGTTTTTAATCTAAACTGGAAGATACCATTGAACTATGTGTTTCTTTGTAAAAGTCGTCCAATGGGGCGGGGTAAGTAAGTTACACGAAACAGCGTCTGGCCGAGCGCTCAGTTGTGTGAAGTTGACGGGATGAGTTGTGTGTGAGCGCGGGTCTCTGTACCGAGACGGAACGACGGTTCACTCCGTGAGCCTGTTCATCCAAATAGACACAGTCCTTCCAGGTAGACACAGTCCATCCAGGTAGATACAGTACATCCAAATAGACACAGTCCTTCCAGGTAGACACAGTCCTTCCAGATAGACACAGTCCTTCTAGGTAGACACAGTCCTTCCAGATAGACACAGTCCATCCAGATAGACACAGTCCATCCAAATAGACACAGTCCATCCAGGTAGACACAGTCCTTCCAGATAGACACAGTCCATCCAAGTAGACACAGTCCATCCAGGTTAACAATCGATACAGGTAGACACAGTCCATCCAGGTAGACAATCGATACAGGTTAACAATCGATACAGGTAGACAATCGATACAGGTTAACAATCGATACAGGTAGACAGTCCATCCAGGTTAACAATCGATACAGGTAGACAGTCCATCCAGGTTAACAATCGATACAGGTAGACAGCAGGATAACAATCGATACAGGTAGACACAGTCCATCCAGGATAACAATCGATACAGGTAGACACAGTCCATCCAGGTTAACAATCGATACAGGTAGACAGCAGGATAACAATCGATACAGGTAGACACAGTCCATCCAGGTTAACAATCGATACAGGTAGACAGCAGGATAACAATCGATACAGGTAGACAGCAGGATAACAATCGATACAGGTAGACAGCAGGATAACAATCGATACAGGTAGACAGTCCATCAGGTAGACAGTCGACTTGCGCATTGTTTGGTCTGGAATGTCTGAAGTTTGTGTCTGTGTTCATTGATTGGGGGGGTGGGTGAATGTGGATGGGTTGGTAGATATGTGGGTGTGTGTGGGTGTGTGTGGGTGAATGTGGGTGGATGTGTGTGGGTGGGTGTGGGTGGGTGTGGGTGTGTGTGGGTGAATGTGTGTGGATGTGTGTGGGTGGGTGGGTGGCTCAGCCATTAGTGCGCTGGGCTACAAACACGGTCACCCGAGTTCGAATCCCGCTCACGGCCACCAACACCAGCGACGATTTTCTAAACCGGTCCTGAACCTCCCTTAGTTCGACTCAGCCTCTTTAACCGGGTCTCGTGCGTTAACATCTCCACTCGCGAGACAAAGGTAGTCAGATGTTCCACCTTTGCGTGCGTCGTTCAAACGTAGCCATCGCAACCGTTAGAACAACAACTTGTTCCTTGAGGCATAGAAGTCCCCTGGCTCGGACTGTTGATGTTGCTCACTGTTGTTGTGCTTGGATGATAGTTCGCTGTTGACCTGTGCCTGCTCAGGAACACTTATTCCTTACTTTGTCTGTTTAGCAATAATTTTATTTGTTATTTTATATCCTTCATTGATTTGTAACCATTATTTTACTTTAATTTATCTACTCTTATGTTGTTATTGACATGCCGTTCTCTCCACAGCTATGTGCAGCGCTTTGTGACCCTCTGGTGAAAAGCGCTGGGCAAGTGCAATTATTATCATGTTAATTGTATCTTACAAATGAAATCAAATCTGCGCCAGGTAAATAACTGATCCAGGTGGCGAGTCCTTTCCTCTTGTCCATCTGGATCACAGACAAGAGACTGTGTAATTTCATTTGTCTCAACGCTTTCATTCTGCAGAGCCATGAGCAATTCACCACCTATTGTGTATGACCCCTCTCTCGTAATGCTCTCGATTCCTACTGCATGTCGAGCGTTCCCCTTTAGCCCTTCGCGACGTTTCGCCTCCCTCAGTGGCGGAGACGGAACCTTCTGTCTCTTCTCTTCATGCTGGCCTCCTTTGTTTATAAACCGCAAGAAGGTGGAGGAGACGCTGAATTCTTGGTTTAGGTGCAACCCAGTCAATACCGAACATTATAATTTCCCACACGCTTCCAAACAAGAATTGTTCAGTACAGAGAACCTTTAATGCTCCCAGTGACTCCCCTTAAACCTAACCACACCCCCTCACGCGTCCCTTCCTCCATCCCTCCCCCCACACCACCCTGCCCAAAGAGGGGGTCTCTGGCGAGGGGCCCCTCAGGAATGTCGACTCACAAAGCGGGCCCGGCACCCGCTCATCATTGGGGATTAACGCATTTTGTTTGCGGCAGTGAGCCTGTGTACGTGTGTGTGTGTATGTGTGTGTGTATATGTGTATGTTTGTGTGTGATTGTGAGGAGTGGTGGCTAGTGGTGACCGCGCTGGGCTCCAAACCTGCCTGCCTGAGTTCGATTCCCGTTCACGGCCAACATCAGTGACATTTTTTTGAACCGGTCCTGGGATTTCCCTATGATGATCTGGCCTCAAATTAGCATTTGGTGTCGTGTGTAAACATATCTAATGGCGGCCGGTAGTCGTGCTGGCCACCCACCCCTCGTGTGCCGCGCTGGCCTTCATAGATGCTCCTTGCGAAAAGCACTTAGCCCTACAGTCTGCAAAGGCTATACGGGGATCTTGGTCTTTGTAAGTGGGGAGCGATGGCTCAGTGGTGAGTGCAAGGCGAGTTTGTGAACTGGGGCTCGGCCTCCCTCCGGTTGACTCAGCCTCAAATGAGTGATGCGGTTTGTGAATATGACAACTATGGAAGTAAAGGCGGTCGGGCGTGGTGCCGGCCACACCACTCTATCGTGTGCCTCTCCGGCCACACCACTCTATCGTGTGCCTCTCCGGCCACACCACACTACCGTGTGCCTCCCCGGCTTTTACGTGAACTCGCTAACAAACATCCTCCGTATTGCCTTAACAGACTCTACGGTCACCTATGGAGGTTGACACGGCACACATGGAGGTGGGTGCCCAGCACCACAGCCGGCCGCCTTTGTCTCCCTGTGGCAATGTTTACGCACCGCACTAGGTACTCAATTGACCCTGAGTCGAAGGACCGGATCTGAAAATCGTCACTGGTGTTGGCCGTGAGCGGGATTCGAACTGTGGTGGCCAGGTTTGCGCGATAAGCGCTGACCCACCACTCCCTCTAGACACACACACACTGGTGCACACGCGTCTAGTGTAACACACTCGCACTGGGGGTCTCGCGGGCTAATCCGGTATAATGAGAATCCCTCCTTCAGTAAGGAGGGGGCGCTGAAGTGGAGGAGAGACGACGCTGTGCCTGGGGATGACGGGTCGCCTCCTGGCCGATCCCTACTTGACCTGGGAATGTCACCTGTCAGCACCTCTCACCTGCGCTAAGGCCTCATCATCATCATCACCACCACCACACACCTGAGCACCCCACCTGTCCACAGTAGACAGAAACAAAGTTGCTCTTCATGGCTGTTGTTTCTGGATAGTCGTGTCGCGTGTGCCTCATATCAATCAGTCAGTTTTTATTTCAGCTGTAAGAAGACTATTGAGCTATATAATAATATTTGCACGTCTAGAGAGCTTTCACCCGAGGGTCACAAAGTGCTGCAGAGAGCTGTGGATAAACGGCATATCACCAACAACAGCAACATCTTTTTTGGCTCTTTTTTTTATAGATATACAGCCAGGAAGGATAAGCAAGTTACAATATCTCAGGAAACGGGGGGAAATTTAGTTTGGGCAATTTACTGTGGGAGGAAAATCTATAACCTGGCGAAAAAACCCACGCGGACACGGAGGGAATGAGCAAACTCTGTCAATCTCATTGGCGACGCAACGTGGGAGGCGACACGTCGCGAAGGAGACAGAGAAGGAACACTCGACACGGCTGTCGGGAGTGAACATCTATGGAGAGAGATGTCCATACATGGAGTCATGATAAATATAAATAAGTACCCCGGCACAGTTGTGTTTATATGACTAATGAATGATGAGAGATGCTCTCTAACAGCTCCCTCTAGTGCAGGGGCCATCCTCCAGCAGTGGCGTCGACAAGCAATTGCAGGGTTGCACCTTGACCGCTAGTCCATTCATGATTATACACGTAATGGGCCAAACACAACTGACACATTTAAAACTGATGTCAAAAGTCATTTGTCATGTATTTCTGGCCCACCAGACACACACGGACAACTCGTTTGCTCGCGAGTGAAGTTGGTCAACATCTCACATCTCACGGAGCGTGAAGGGGTGCCACGGCTGCTCGCGTCTCAGCGAGTCCTCTCTCTCTCTCTCTCTCGCCGCGAGGAGATGCGCGCGCATGCATTGTTAATCACGTCCGCAGCACCGGGCTCTCTCACGCATTCTGCAGCTGCCACAGTGCGAGACCGCGTCACTCTCCACAATGCGGATTGTCACTCACTGGCGTTGGGGTTTCATTTTATGATATAATGCAGGGGTCGCAGCATTTTGCACATGAATGCTCACTGGGGACCTGTCTCCACAGACCGCGAGGTGACGCTCACGGTCCACTGATGGGTCGCGACCCGCCAGATGATCGTGCGCAGCAGTATGTCTCACAGGAGAGTGCAGGTGGAGGCGATCGTGAATCATGGAGAATTCACTTGGCTGCGCTTCCACAGCTCACGCAGCAACGCGTCGTGTTTATATATATGTGTGGACATGTTTATACTCGTGCACTGATGTCGGTTTTCACGGCTCAGTGCATGATTACTTTCCAGTGCTACTCTTTCGGGATAGCCATGCCACTGAGCGCTCCCCTCGCTCCTTCGCGAACGCTCTACGCTGGTCAATTCGGACAAGTTAGTGTCGCAAGAATCCCGTATCTAGAGCTTGCAAGCTCACTGCACACGGTTTGCTGTAACAATAAACACGTTTATATGCAGCTTTCGCTTTCCACATTGGAGGCATTCCCAGGCGTGCTGAGACTGCTTCCAATACGAATATTCTCAGTACCAATGTTCTCACTCGCAGTATCGTTGCAGTCTCAGTCCACCATAGAATGCATTCAACTTGGGAGGCGAATCGTCTCGAAGGAGAGAGGGGAGCGCTCAGTGACACGGCTATCCCGAAGGAGCACCTTTGTATTTATACACATTGATACAGAATTTGGCGTCTGCACTCGAGAAGCTCCTGACTTATCTGACAAACCACTTAGTCAGCTGATGGTGCGACGCTCGAGCATAGCAACTACAGCAGCAGCAGCTGCTGCAACGAAATAACATTGTGTGGCTGTGACAGGAACGTATCTATAGAATAAAGCAAACGTTTCGGAAAACGATCTTTCTTAAGAGCACGCGAATAACATTCTGAGATTGTGTGTCGACTGTGATCCGGGTAGACACGATGACACAAAACGACTGTCTACCTGGAGCAATAAATTACAATCTGTTTAGGCTCTACGGGAGATATTTTTACCAATCTTCAGCGGTAGCGGTGATGATGGTGATGATAGTGATGATGACATGAATAACCACGACCATGATGTCATCTCAGTCTTGAAACAGAGCACAAACGAGTCCCGGATGTTGAACACGTGACGTCTGGTTAAGACTCCAGGGGGCGATGCAGCTGGGTTCGCGTGTGGCCGTGAGTACCCGGCCATGTCTGGGGAAAATCAACTGGCAGCTCCCCCTGATGTCATCCTCGCGATCCCCAACAACTCGTGACAACGCGGAGATCTTACACTCACGCGTAAGTGATTTAAATAAATAAAACTCACCAACCCACTCACTCATCCACCCTCCCACTCACTAAACCACTCATCCAATCACTCACCCACTCACTCACTCACCCACCAACTCACCCAATCACTCACCCAATCACTCACCTACTCACTCACCCACGCACTCACCCACCAACCCACTCATCCACTCACCAAATCACTCACCCAATCACTCACCCACTCACTCACCCACTCACTCACCCACTCACTCACTCATCCACGCACTCACCCACCAACCCACTCATCCACGCACTCACCCACCAACCCACTCATCCACTCACCCACCCACCCACTCACTCACCCACTCACTCACCCACGCACTCACCCACCAACCCACTCATTCACTCATCCACGCACTCACCAAACAACCACTCACCCACGCACTCACTCACTCGCTCACCCATCAACTCACTCACCCACTCACTCACCCATCATCTCACTCATCCACCAACCGTCTCATACCCTCACCCACACACTCATCTCACGCTATCACTCACCCACCCACTGGGAGGCAATGCAGCACGCTTCGCGCCGTGTCTGCGTCGGTATCCGGCTACCCCAGAGGAAACTAAAGCTGCTGCTCGCTGCTCGCGTGCTCGTGATCCCTGCCCACTCGTGGCAACACTGATGTCCGCGACACTCACGCGTTCGCTAAATAAATAAACAAGCCTCATGGCTGCTTCTCAAGACTCCGTGGCGGCGGTGAGGATCCTCTTCTTCTGACTCGAGGAATTCCTCTGTCTCTGCCCCCCCCCACGTCACATCTCCCGCACTTCCAGAGCAATCGGCAATGACGTTAAAACATATTAATATAAATAACAAATACATTTGTTGGGTTTTCATTGGACTTGTTGATTGGTGCTTAAGGATGGGTGGTGGGGGCAGTAGGGGGCAGGCGGTGGGCAGGGGGATTTCTACGGCGCCCGTTTCTCCACGCAGCGCGGCAAGTAAAGTGATTGTCAATTTATCTGGAGAGAGAGAGAGCCGCTTTTGCCAGAGAGCGGTGATTACGCTCTCAGCGTGACGGGGCTCAGGGAAGGAAATGTACTCGCGACCGCCTAATCCCCCATCATCACCCTCGGCGCGCCGGTCCGCGTCCCGCAATGCACTGCTAATTCAACATCAGCACTTTCATCTGCTGCCAAGGTGTCACATTTGGCCCACGGCGATTCACAAAATCAGGTTTATTGCATTTTTTTGTTTTGTTTGCATGGGGAGGCGTTTAAAGGGAAGTCGAGATGAGAGATGGGGGAGGTGGAAGGGCTGAGGGCGTGAGGTTGAGGGGTGTGCTCAGGAGAGTGGGAGGGGGTGAGCCAGCACTGGGGTGGTAAGGCTGTGTGTGGGTGCTCGCCCGCAGGGCGTGCGGCAGTGTAGTCGTTTGACGAAGGTCCACGGCGATTTCCCATTGTTCTTGCAACCCTCTTGCTTCTCGCCTGCTGCCGCCGGCTGAGCCCTGTGGTGAACCGGGAAGCAGTCCAGTGCCTAAGCCTTCCCTTGCAGTACACGGTCTCTCCTTCGCCAAGCCTCCTGCCGTGCCTCCTCGCGGCACACACGGTAACTGAGTGTCGACACAACCTCGGGCTAATCGCTAGGTGATCTCGGAGCTGCAATGGTCTCTCGAGGCGCGATGCGCAGGCACACTCCATGTTGTATGTCCTGCTATCGTGCAACCATTGCCCTGCTGCCTCGTGGATGAGTCTGGGAAGACAAAGACTAAGGGAGCTCTCACCTTGACAATAAAACAAGCTGTGGCGGCCACGCTTCAAGGCGGTTCTCCGGCAAACTGGTTTTCCGGTAGACCCTGCAGACGTGAGGTGGAGGTACCAATTGTCTAGGATCTCCTTTGTCACTGGAACCAACTCGTCTACAAGCAACATAGTGGCGCTGGGACGATAGTACCTCCAAAGCTACTCTGAAAATCATTGCCAGTCATGGTAATGGGTTTCAGCTTTGCCACCTCACAACAGAAACCACGTGGGTTCGAATCCCGGCTCGGGCGCCTTTCTGTGAGGAGTTATCACGTTCTCCCCGTGTCTGCGTGGGGTTTCACCGGATACTCCGGTTTCCTCCGAACAGTCTCAAGGCACGCTGCCTAGCTTAACTGACTAAATTGCCCGCAGTGCCCTGCTATAGACTGGCTTCCCATCCTTTGTACAGCCCTTCTTTGCGCCCTGTGTCTGCCTGAATAAGCGCAGGCCATCCGCCACCCCGTACAGAATTAAACAGCGGCTGACAGTTCTGATGATGAGCTGACAGCACGTCGGGTTTGAGTGAAGGTTGAGAGATCGTATCGCGAGGGAAACAATGTGAAATGCGTAGCGTGTGTGTGCGGTGTTCAGATGTCAGCGCAATATCCTGTCTCTGCGCACAGCTGATGAGCTGACACAACAGGCGATGTCTGTGCGTGTCCGTGCTCCGCATCAGCCCTCAGCGATGCGAGTGTCCGTGAGCCCCTGTGTCGAGGCGGGACTGTGTCTCTGCAGTGGTGGCACCTGCGCGTCACGGAAAGAAGATTCTGCCCGAGGCGGCGCAAGTTCCGCCTCGGCGTATTTCTCTGCGGGTTTGTTTGCTCTCCGCTTGTTCTACGTACGTTTCCTACGAGTTCTTCGGTTTCCTCCCACAACAACTAAAACCCCCTCCACAAATGTGCCAGTTAATGAAATATTTAGTTGGACAATGACATAATAGAAAGGATGTAGTGTCCGGTAAATGTTGGCGCCGACTAAACTCTCCATGTGGCTATGATCGCCCCTCTCAATTGCTCCTTCTTCGAACGAATTCATTCGAAATTCAACGAATGTGCGTGGCGTGTAATGAATCGTGATTTTTGTTTATATACTTACAGCGATGAAAATTTTTATTTTTATTTGGGCAAGCGAACTGGGATTGTGAGAATTGCTTCCCACGGCTGCTCTTTCAGGATAGCCGTGTTGATTGTTCCTCCACTCTCCTTCGCAACGTTTCGCCTCCCACGTTGGAGGCATAATCAGGATTCCCAATAGTTTAGCTGAAACGTGTTCTGGTTTACATCTGCCGTGCGCGAGCGTGTTTATATGATGTTGAAAATAGTCGCTCGGCACGGATATCGCGAAAGAGCTTCGGCAAGCAATCATAACAACAGCCGTATATTTAAAAGCGCTGGCAACCCCATTATTTCGCTTTGGTGGGTGGCTGAGCGCTGAGTAAGTTGAAAATTGAGCGAGCGTGAGCAGAAAGATTAACTCACTGAACGAAAAGTTGGGTGTTTGAGCGAGATTGAGACAGTGAGTGAGTGAGCCAATGCGTGCGTGAGAGAGCGAGTAAATGGGTACGTGGGTCGTGCCGTAATTGATGAATGGGTGTGGGTTGTTGCGTTGGGTTGCGTGATTGAGTTAGCACAGTGGTTCTTAACCTTGTTGGAGGTACTGAACCCCACGAACCACTGAGTTAGCAGGTGTGCGTGCATGAGCTGGAATGAGCAGCAACACTGTGGGTGGGCGGGTGACGGGGAGTGGGGGGATGAGTGATTATATGTTTGGCTGCGTGTTTTTGGAATGTGGGAGGAAACTGGAGTACTCTGCAAAAATGCATGCAGAGACCGCAATTTCAAGCAAACTCCCTCCTGTCAGTCAGTTTTTATTTAATTTAAGCTGTAAGGAACCGTTGAACTATGCAATTTTTAAGAGTTGTCCATCGGGGAGGGTTGGCCAAGTTACAAGATTTTAAGGCACCGCGGGCAATATTTAGTCAGAATAATTAACGCAGGCAACAGTATGTCTTTGGACTGTGTGAGGAAATCGGAGTATCTGACGGACGCCCCACGCAGACACAGCGAGAGTACACGCAAACACCCTGCACAGAGTAAGGAGCCAGGATTGGGATCAAATCCGGAGCCTCCGATTGCTGAGTCAGCAGCACTGCTGTCAGCGCCACCGCTCCGCCTGGCATCATATTTATTATTTATATACTTTCCCATTCATGAGTAGCCCGCGTACCTCATTACGCACTCCGCTTGGGGTCCCTGCAATTGCAAGGGAGGAGGGCGGTGGAGGTATGAGGAGGGGTAGGGG
>JAZEWT010000013.1:307676-322482 GCA_036362905.1 Mordacia mordax
TCATCGCTCGTTTAATAATCATCGCTCGTTTAATAATCATCGCTCGTTTAATAATCGCTCGTTTAATCATCATCGCTCGTTTAATAATCATCGCTCGTTTAATAATCATCGCTCGTTTAATAATCGCTCCTTTAATAATCATCGCTCGTTTAATAATCATCGCTCGTTTAATAATCATCGCTCACCCGTTGTTCACTCGGCACCGCTGAGCGAGTCGTGTGTTACGCTTGAATGCCCCCATAGCGTTGAGCGTCGCGGTGCGAGGACGATCGCTCCCGGTGGCCGCCGCCGCCGCCCCTCGGAGCCCGGCCTCACACGCAGGAGAGGCGTCCGCACTGCTGGGGTCGGGAGGCGAAACGACGGCCAGGGCAGACGACGTAACTCGACACGCGGCTACTATGGCGAAACGGCAGCTCTCGTGGTGTGTGAATTACCCTGCTCACGAAACTGATCCATGTGCCTCGAGGTGTTGTTACTTGCTTACTCCTCACCGCTGCACCTCCGCTTATAAAGAAACTACATTAGCTCAAGCGGTTCCTTCCGGCTTAAATAGAAACCGACTGGGGACGCGGTGCCCAGCACCAGCATTTGGGAAATCTCTCGCTGCTGAGGGTTAACCGGGGTAACCGGGGACCGGCATCGAACGCAGTTCCAAACGATTGCTTTTGTCAAAACGCGCCGCGCTGCAATTCCCTCGCTCACGCCACTGCTGGCAGAAGAGCGTTCATGAGAACGTTTGAGAGAGACCTCTTCATCCGAAGGGTATCTCGGCCTACTCATCCTCGCTGGCCAGACGTGTTGGATGAGGTTGGAGTACCCACATTTTACCCCACCGTATGCGACTCGCGGTAACTCTTCCCACGTGGCTTTCAAGGTCCCCCGATCTGTGCCCTTCGGCTTCAGTGCTGCACCGAGCTGCGTGCAAACGTTTTATTTCATTAACATATCTAATCGGGAAAGTACAACCCTTGATAGGCATTATCCCGTTTACGAGGGTGCCCAGGGTATCAAGTGACACGGCGCATATAGTTGAATAACTCAATCATTGCACCGCGTGGGGAGGTTATTCCCAAAGAGTGGGTTTGACCCAATTGCAATCTACGTGTGCATTGTGTTTGTGTGTGGCGACAGAGCCATGAGTGGGACAGAAGGTCGGGGGAGAGGTGGCGGCTGGCTGCGGGCCGGCTGCAGCTGGCGAGGAGGCGGCGCATCAAGAGGAGGCAGCTGGCGTGGTCGCAACAGGGGACGGGGAGCAGGCAGTGGTGGCAGCTGCTCCCGTGGTAACGTTCACATTTGTGGGATGAAACCCACGTGTGTGTTAGTGTGGCCTTGTACCTTAGGATTGTCATTCGATTTCCGTCCCATCATAAGGATTTGGTTTTATAGGGAGTGATATTACCTTGCAGTCTCAAAGTGTATTCCATCATATGGGAATTTCTCTCCATAGCTGTTATGTCAGTTTTTTTTTCTCTCCACATTTTACCGCTCACTTTGGAGGCACAATCAGGTATTTTGAGAGAAGGAACGCTGGACATGGCTATCCCAAATAGGTATGAAGAGAAATTCTTATACATTGAGCTGTGAAAACGTGCTAAAGTACATTTCATCATTTTTCTTTTTAACCATTCCGTTTCCCTGTGGCGGGCTAGCCCAGGGGACTCCAATAATTACATTTGTGAGGCCTATGCGGCACAGTCATTAGTGGTGATTTTATATCTTTCTTAATTTGTAAATTATGTTTAAACTGTTGGCAATGTTCCATCGTGCCCACATAGTTTGCTCTTTTTCAAATAATGTCCGTGAATCGGTGAGTATTTTTGTTAAAGCATCGTCACGTATATGCACATTTACATCCACTGCTGGATATGCGGACCTCTTCGCCGCACTGATTTTTTGAGATTGTTTGAGCGTGCTTCACGCTGGTCATTGTCAGTTGGTGTAGGTGGGTAGCATAGATGTGGGGTGTAGAGTTTCAGCCCAACAGTGTACTGTATCCATTTCACTTGTCTTCTGCTCACCACGTAGCCCCGCACGCTTTGACAACCTTGCATACACGGTGGTCGCCCATGCACACACGCCATGCTCAAACTTACTTAGCTTTCCAAATCTCATGAGCTTCGTGACATTTTCATTGATTTGACCATAGGTTCCTCGTGATTAATGCATGTAAAATGCTGCAGGTGGATCCAGCGTGTCATCTCCAAAGTATCAGTCCTCTTCGTCCCAAGCCAGGGTCGCTCAAACCTTGCTGGATGGTTTCTGCCCATACCCAGGATGGAAACTCTACTTTCCTTCTGAAGGTGCTTCATGTTGTCTTTTCATTGTCTCAGTTTGTGGTTATCTGGTGGCACGGTTGTAATAGTGGCATCATAATGTAAATGTGTTGTCATCTATAAATGTTTAACTTATTGTCAGTTAGATAATGTACTTTTCGTTGTCACTTTATGGAAATTTGCCGAGGCTATATGACTTTGCTGGTTTTTATTTTGACTTCAGTGGAAACAGACACAGCGGTCAGATGATGACTGCTTTCTCGGTTTTACTCCACTTGTAGTATTGACTTTCTGTTTTGTTGTTTTCAGTTTATTGCAATTCTGGAGGAATTGTCACGAAAGTTGAGGCTTTTGAGAAGTTTTTCATTGCAAGACTTGAACTATATAATAAGGTACTGTGAAAGCATGGTATATTTCCTCTTTTTTTAGCACTCAGTAAACTTTGCTATTTCGATTGTCAATCAGTCACTATCTATTTGACGTTTGCCAGCTCAACCCTTATATGATATTCGAAATTTGGAATGACACAAATGTTATATGCATGCTAAATTGTGCTTCAACAGTGTGTAGAACCTTGCGTTATGCCACTGCTGGATGTAGACCTTCCCGTATCATTTAGATATGTTTGACCATGCCGTACTACGCTGGTTAGGGCAGTTTGATGAAGGTGAAGGATGGAGCCTGGACTGATTCAGATTTTGTTATTATCAGATCACTCGCTACTGATTGTTTGCTGTCTTGAGCTTATCTTGTTGAGTCATAGCACTCGGCTTGAACCAGTTGACCACCATTCCACCTCACTTGAACAACAATTGTGAGGTCGGTTTTAATTGAGTTGTGTTTGGTCAGTGAGTCAGGTTTAATTTAATCTGGAAGGAACTTGTTGAGCTATGTAGCTCTCTTTAACAGTTTTTTTTTCAGTGGGGAGGAGTAAGCATTGGGCAATGCAGTCAGGACAGTGAACCTAGGCACCATGTCTTTGGACTGTGGGAGGACCCCGGAGTACTCAGCAAAAACTCACATGGTCATGGGTAGAATGTACAAATGCCCCACAGATAGGTACTCAGGCTGGGAATCTAACCCAGGAGCTTCTTGTTGTGAGGCAGCAGCGTTACTCACTGCACCACCGTGGTGTTATATCTAGGGTTGTTAATTTGGTGAAAACATGGCTTTATTTCATACCACCATCTCACTATACAGGTGCACTTCATTAACAACCATTCAGTAACAAACTTCCCAGCAAAGAGGCCACATGGGTTGAAGGGTTCTGTCGTCGAGTGGTGTAAAGCATTGCTAATCTATTGATTGAGTCTGAAGCTTTTCTGTAAAAATCCACACACTCTGTTGCGCTTGCTTTGGATTCAGGATGAGATTGAAGAGAAAGGCAGCATCCTGGTGGACTTCAAAGAGTTGGTGGAGGACGAGTGTCTGACCATGGCCATCCCTACGCTAGCAAATGACCTTGCCGAAACGCCTGACCAAGTGCTGCAGTACATGGGATTGGCGGTGCATCAGGTCTACTTACACTGAACCACAACATTAAAAATATCCCAACTCATATATATATATATATGTAAGTTACAACGTATAATCTGTGACACATATTCCATTTCTATGGTATTCATTTCAAAGAGGGTACGATTCAGAGGCATGAGGAAACAGCAGGGTAGGAGGGAAGGGGGAGGCATCCACCCAGTTAACCAGCACCAGCATTTGCCAGACACTGCATCCTATAAATTATATAGGCCAATTAGTGAGTTGTTTTTGTTGTTGTGGGAGGAAACTGGAGAAAACCCATGCAGAACAAAGGGAGAACACATAAATTCCATGTAGAAAGGTGCCTGAGGCAGGAATCGAACCTACCTTAACAGGACTTTCTGTGAAGCGGAGATATTAGCACTGCGCCACCTTGCCGCCCTAGTCTTACTCTCATAACATAGTCTCTGTCTCATAACATAGAGGTAGGTTGAAGCATTGCACTTAACTGCACAACCGTACGCTCATGGCGTAGCACCACAGCAGCCTATTTTATTCGTTTAATGAACCCTGGTGACCCATCCAAGTGCAATCCCGGCTCAACTTTTCTAGGTTTGATAGATCAGATGAGATCATCAGTCAGTCTTTTTTTTTAATCTAAGCTCACATGTACTTGTTGAGCCATGTAGGTCATTTTACCAGATGTCCAGTTGTCCAGAGATAGGCCTTCCGATTTTACTTTTTTTCTAAGTAACTCAATATTACTATAACATAGGTTTTGTCCAGAGCATCACTAATTATAACGCTTACCAAAGGCTGTATTTAAATTAGATCGTTTACAATTATATATAATATCATTCTCTAATTTTAGAGTGTAATAATTTACACTCTAAAATTAGATGAAGATGAAGATAATTTAACCTCTCATGAGGCAATTTTGATAATAAACATTCCAACTATCCCATACAGAGAAGGTTATCAGTCATTTTTGTAGTGTGCATTACTGTATGTAACTGTTTATGTCGTGATTATTTTTAGGGTTTCAGCCTTGCACAAAAGAATGCTGTAAATATGTTATATTGTTATTTATATATTGTTGTATAGCAGGCATCCCGCATCCAGAGCTAGCACGCTAACTGGGTATTTTCTGCCGTAAAAACACGCATCTATATAAGTAAATGAACATAAACTACATTTTGTATAAATGTATACGTCAGCGAGAGCACTTTTGGTTTAGTCTGTTCTTTTGAGTGAAGAGTAAAGGATGTGCCGATGATGTATTAATGCGCAACGCTTTGCATCTCCCACCACCAGACTCTCACGAAGGACTTGGAAAGTCAGGTAGTGCAGCTGCAGCAACAAGCCGACCTCCAGCAAGAGGAGGCACCCACTGTGAACGTGCCTCTTATAAACGTTCGGTAATAATTATCATACCAGTGCATTTATAGCCTTTTTTTTGTCAATCCACTTTGAGTGGGTGCAAAGTTTCCCTCCTAATCCTGAATCCCATTTCATTTTTAATTAATGCAAAAATTAAATAATAATGGCCTCTATGCATCGACGAGGTTGGCAGAAGGAAAGAACAAATATCGAGATGTGATTGCATCCATAGCATTGGGCTGTAATGAATTCATGACGGTGACGTTTATATTTGCCGGATGTCGTAAACGTAATGTATCTGTGTATATGCACACCTGCATCCCATTTTGTCGATCCACTGCTGAATGAAGGCCTGATAGTGCAGGATGTGGTGAAGTATTTGACTATGTTATACCATGCTAGAGAGTATCGGTTGATAAAGGTTGCAATTTCCTGACCTGTATGATTATATATTGTCAAATAATGCACTGCAAACGACACAGTATGCACAGAAAATTTCAGAATGGAATTGACCGTAGTAAATCATCATTTACGTTCTAACAAAATTTGATGTCTTGTGTTCACAACCAGGATTTACAACTACGAGCCGCTAACCCAGCTCAAGAATCTACGAGCGAACTGCTACGGTAAGCTGGTGGCGATCCGTGGCACGGTGGTGCGGGTCGGCAACATCAAACCGCTGTGCGTGCGCCTCGCCTTCTCCTGCAACGCGTGCGGAACTGAGCAAGCGCTTCCGCTCCCGTACGGCAAATTCACGCTTCCGACCAAGGTATGCGTCCTTTGCTCATTCATTATTTTGTTGGTGTCATTCGAAGGAGAGTGAATGAAGACTCAATACTGAAATCCCAAAAACAGTTTCAGAGAGCAATCTCTGAAATTGTTTTTGTGAACCTGCGTTTAATCATTCGTTTAACGGTTCACGTGATTCAGTCATTTCTTGTCAAGCATGCAAACGAATCACCCAAAGTGGGTCTGATCTCGTCAGATTTGGAAAACAAAGTCATACGTTATGCTCTGGTTTCACCATCATGGCCAATTAGACGATCGTTTTGTTTGTTTACGCTGTGCGTTTGTTTTTAAACGTGTGAAGTGCGCTGATGAAGATTGCCGCTCGAAATTTTTCGTGCCGAACAGACGCTCTCAGCTCACCGAGACTGTTGACTGGCAAAATATCAAGTGAGAAACATGGAGGGCACCCTTCTTTCATTTCATGTTTTCCACAAAACACATGCATTGTATAAGCGCACATGGAACACATTTTTGTGGTATCTCAATCCAGTGAAGACTCCTTCTCATCACAAGTCCTTTGGAATTTTGTCTAACATAAGTTATACAATTATATTACCTCAAATCCTATTTGCATGAAACTCTTTGTGCAGGATTTAAAATGTGAACTTATCGAGGTAGATTCAATGCATAGAGCACATCCTGCTTTTTAAGATCATTTCTGCCAGTAAAGGAGAAACAGTATTAATGTAGAGTGGTGGTCAAGAGGTTGCGCATTGATTGGCACACTGCACCACCAAACCATGCTGACCATTTTAATACAGTTAGGACAAATAACCCTCACGGTTGGCATGAGCAGGCCATCTTCCAGCAGTGTAATGTTTGGGAAAGGGCTGCATGCACTGTTGTAGGTTTTCACAGCTCGGTGTATGAGAGTTTCTGTTCAGAGCTGCTCTTTTGGGATTGCTATGTTAAGCATTCTGTCACCTCTTCCCGACTTTTCACCTCCAACATTAGTGGCATCATCAGGATTCTGTCTCGAAGCGTTATCAAATCAGGCTCTTTCAACGTGGGATGCCTCCAACATGGGAGGCAAACAGCCATGAAGGAGAGAGGAGGAATACTTGACACGGCCATTCTGAAAGAACAGCTCCTGTGAGCACTTCTCCAGGGTTGATTTTTCTGAAAACGGGATTCAAAAGAGAAAATGTTGTTGCGAGCAGTGAGGGTATCGTGATGATCTCCAGGGTGCAGGAGCTGATGCACGGCGAGCAGCGCGAGGCCGGGAGGATCCCGCGCACGGTGGAGTGCGAGCTCACGCACGACCTCGTCGACAGCTGCGTCCCCGGGGATGTCATCACCCTCACGGGCATCGTCAAGGTCGACAGGGGTGATGAAGGCAAGCCCCGAGTTTGCTGACCGTGCCTGTCCTCATGTAAAGAGAAGCGATTGTTTTGAGTGACTGCTGTTGTTGTTGCCAGTGTGCACTGGCAACAACAACAGCAGTGCACACTGGCAACAACAACAGCAGTGCACACTGGCAACAACCACAGCAGCCAGGTGCTCTCCTGCCACAAAGCTCCTTTAGTCCGAGGGTCTTCCATTCGTTATTTGTCTGGAACCTACCCCCAGACCAATTCACAAAGCGAGACCCTAGCAGCGTGAAGTTGAATGTATGTATATATTTTTTATCAAGCCACGACTTTTAATTCAACGTCAGAATAACCTTGTTAATTTACATTCGGTGACCTCTGCTGAATTCTCTCTCTCGCTCTCTCTGCCCACCCACGTGGATGTCTGTTCCACTCAAAGGGCGCAATAAAAACAACAAGGACAAGTGCACGTTCCTGGTGTATATCCAGGCAGTGTCAGTGAGCAACACCAAGGGGCAGCGTAGTGACGGTGGTGGGGAAGAGACGGCACCCGGGGTGGCGCTGGACTTCTCTCTCAAGGAGCTGTATGCTGTGCAAGAGATCCAGGCGCAGCCCTACCTCTTTCGCCTCCTCGTGCAGTGAGTGCATAACAACATCAATGAGAATTGATGTCCACAGCTGTTCTTTCAGGATAGCCGTGTCGAGTGCTCCTGCTCTCTCCTCCGCGACGTAACGTGGGAGGATAAATGTCATGAAGTAGACAGAAGGAACATGCGACATGGCTATCCTGAAAGAACAGCAGTGGAGAGCAGTTCCCATGCATCAAACCGTGGAAACCTACATCAACACAACAATAGCAATTTTCATTCATTGAGCTGTGAAAACCTACATCAACACAGAGGGCGCTCTGTACAAGTGCTTGAATGTCTGCAATTGATTCGTGTATGTACCTGTAACAACAATTGCCATTCACCACTAAGTGGCAATGGTGTCACTACAGAACTCGTGCCAGGCTAGATCTACTTTGAGAGCACGTGACGTGAAATGACTGGCAGATGATGATAATGATGCTTCATATTTTTAAATTGCCTTTCGGATGCAGTACCTGCATTGCCTACTGTGCAGCTCGCTGCCAGACACTCTTCTCGTTGTTTTAAGTGTTGCTCCTCTTCCCTCCGCTGTTGTTTAAAGCCTTCGGTGGCACATTGATTAGCAGTGCCATCTCAAACCAGCAAGAAGACCTGCGTTTGATCCCCAGCTTGGGTGCCTTTGTGTGTGGAGTTTGCATGTTCTTCCCATGTCCGCATGGTATTTTTATGGCCACACCGGTTTTCTCCCACAGTCCAAAGAGAAACTACCGAGGATATTTGAACTGCTCACTAAAATACCCCGGTGCCCTAAAATAATAATAATAGTTGCATTTCTAAAACGCCTTTCACCCGAGGGTCACAAAACTCCACACATATCAATTGAATTAAATGATGACTATAAATCAGTAAAAGACAACAAGTAAGAATTAAAGTAATTGTTTAAAAAAATATGTTTTAACTTACCTCTCCCTGCTGGTCATCTGTTAAAAAGAACTACGTAACTCAACGAGTCCTTGAGTTTAAATAAAAACTGACTGTTGGAGGATGACTGCCTCCAACTAGCTAGTAATGCCCTTCATGAGCCTTCTCCACAGAGGCTGATCTTGGTTTTAAAGTGATAACATTTTAAGCTTTTTGACATTCTAATTTTAACTGCATGTTTGTTTGAAACAGCAAATGTGCTTTGAATGTTAAGTTTATATAAATAGAGAGTGGGGTTTTGTGTTGTCCATGAGATGCAAGTACATAACAATAAAATAGCCGTGTTATTTATAACTCACTAATTTTCATTGTGTAAGCGGATGTGTCTGTTTTTTTGCAGTTCAATTTGTCCGAGCATTTACGGCCACGAGGTTAGTACAAAATGTACATGTATGCCATATATAATTGGTTGACGTAGGTATATGAATATTAATGCCACCATTAAGTAGATTGACAATCCTGGGGATTGGTACACACTATGTAACATGAATTATCTAGTCACTCGTTGCCTGCGTGAATGAGTTATGTCGTTGATGAAGACATTTATGTAGCAGTTTGTTTCATTTTATTTTTTCACATTATGACCATAAATGCCTTGTGCGCCATGCATAATTATGTGCGTTAGTGCTCATCATGTCGTCTCTGCAGGAACGATTGAATTTCAAAAATTTTAATCAACTGACGGCTCATTGGTATACGGTGGAAGATTGTCTATGAGGAAGCATTTAATAAAACGTAAGAACATTGTGGTCTAAAAGAACTTGGATAATTCAATATCGTCAAAGATTTCAAAAAATAAATTTTGTAATATGCTAAATGAATACTAAATCTTAAGAGTGTGTGCTCGCCTGCTAGTCAGCAGTCTCACGTTCCCACGAAGGCTCCTGATGCGCGAGACAAAATTCTTGTTTTCAGTGACCATTGCACATCCTGTTGTACTCTATGGGGTGGAGACATGGGTGCTTCAATCATTTACCACAACTTTCGTTCACAGGTTTCGGGAATACCGTTGAGTTTGTCTTTGTTCAAGCAAAAGTATTCTGAGAAAGTCAAACCAGGCTTGCTCTCTGTACAATATAGAAGTTTCTATGGCAGGTTCTTGGTAATATACGTCGCCCGTCTCTTGCATTCATCTTAATCACTACATTCTCTGCCAAGACTACAGCCACAAGCCTTCTGGCTACAGCAGATTGACGGTTCGTAGTGTGATGGGAACTGGCTTGGCTATTGCATTTGGCCGGTTGCGTCCAGTTGCGTCTGTTTGCAGAAGGTAATCGAACAACAATCCATCAATTGAACGTTTGCCCATGTCTGCGATTTGTACCCCGCAGCTGGTGAAAGCCGGGCTGGCCCTGGCACTGTTTGGCGGTGTCCAGCGCTATGTCACGGACAAGAACCGTATCCCAGTGCGTGGCGATCCACACGTGCTCATCGTGGGCGACCCGGGGCTCGGCAAGAGCCAGATGCTGCAGGTGCTGCAGCATTAGCGGCAGGGTTACATTCATGCTGCTCATTCAAATGAAAGCGCGTGAGGCCTTGCAATTGCAACAGTGCTGCCACGAATCCCAAACAATGGACTTTAGTAATCGTCACAGATGTTCTTTGGCACAAAGGTGTGACGAGTGTTCCTTTTCTCTCCTTTGTGTCGTGTTCATCTCCCAGACAAAGAGGTATCATCAGGCATCTCTGAAATAACAGTAGAGCACTTCTCCTACCCATGGAAACCTATATCAGTAATCTAGTGATAGCAATGATACAATGCCAGGTACTCCCAGGCAATTTTATGTCCCGGTGCTAATGACACTCACAATGCCTGGATTTTGTAGTCTAACAACACTGGTTCATTCGTGGTGATTTTGTGGAATGGGTCTTAAATGATAATTGGTGAGTAATACAACAATCTGATAATTGCTTCGAAAAGTCGCTCTCTGCGTTAATCGCTGTCTCGACGCGGCTGTCCCGAGAGAGCAGCTTTTTGAAACAATCATGCATCGAGCTGTGAAAACCTACATCATTACAATACAACAATCTGTTCAGTACACAGTGCACATGGTCTTGCTCACAATGTCATGTATTTGACATTGGTGGATTTTACAAGTCCATATAACCAGAGAGATGGTGATGGGTTTGAACTGTAGAACTTTGGAGTTGGATCAGTCTGCATACTCGCTTCAATGTGTAAATATAATGCGTTTACGTATATTGCCTACCCCTATGACCACATCACTCAGAATGCGCCTGGTCTCGTTAGGTCTTAGAAAGTAAGTAGCAGGGTTGAGCCTGGATAGTGCTTGGATGGGCGACCACCTTGCACTCCGATTTGCTGTGGGTCGCAGTGGAGCTCTGTGATGAACCACGGGGAAGGGGGAGGGGCCATAAGACCAAACCCATTGCCCTCTATTTGTATGCTCTCACATCTGTGCTTTCCAGTTACACCCTCCCGCGCTGATCAGCTTGCTGAAGTAAGCTCAAGCAACTGTAAAGGACTCACATGGGGATGTGTGGTGAATCCTTTGTTGGCTTTATTCTCAGCCTTCACGACCCTTCTATACCTAGCGCCTTCTCAGGGTCGGTGCCCTACCCATGTTGGCGTTGGGTCCTTTCTCTGGCTTGGCTCTGCCCACATCCGTGCTCCTGCCACTTGGCGTGGTCCCGCCTCTCGCACAGGATGGGTCGTGACGAACAAAGATCCCTGTATGGCCTTATCTGACTCGAGGGTGAATTGCTGTTGGCGAGCACCTACACGGCTCACAGAGGGGCTGGTGGCCAATACCACGCCCGGCCGATTTTGTCTTCCTCGCGACTATATTTACACACCACCCCAGATACTCATTTAGGCTGAGTACACCTAGAGGAGGTCCAGATCCGATTCAGAAAATCATGACTGGTGTTAGTGGCCGTAAGCAGGAATTGAACTCGTGTCGCCGGATTGGTAGCGCAGCGCGCAAACCGCTACGTCGCGGCTCCCCACAAACACCATGACCTGCTTGGTGTGGCCCTCACTGAGCAATGCATTTACACTTACATGCTAGTGCGGTACAGTGATACGGATGTCGTGTTATGTTGTCGGTGGTGGCTCCGCCAGGCGGTGTGCAACATAGCGCCGCGGGGCGTGTACGTATGTGGGAACACCACCACGACAGCTGGCCTCACCGTCACGCTCTCCAAGGACGGCCCCTCTGGGGACTACGCGCTGGAAGCTGGTGCCCTTGTACTGGGAGATCAAGGTGCAGGACCTCCTCCCTCCCAATAACCCACGTGCGATCTGTGCCTCTGTCTACTGCACAACTGTGCATGCCAGTTCCGTGCCAGTCCGGCTCGGCAGAGTTGGTGCCAGGTGGTGTTTCTACTGAGTAGCTTCGGATTTTTCGTGAGGCAAGAGCATCGTAGTTTGGCTCCGGCTTGGCTCTGAAGCGTGGAAAGAACACACGTTCCTGGGAGGGTGTCGCACTTTCGTCGCTTAGTTGTGCCATTTACATAGGCAGCCTTGATTGCTAAGCAGCATTGCTCTTGTGGCTGGGGTTAATTGATTAATGTGATAGCTAATGATGTAGGTTTTCACGGCTTGATGCATGATGATTGCTTCGAAAAGCTGCTCTCTCGGGACAGCCGCGTAGAGGATGCCTCTAACGTGTGAGGCGAAACGTCGCGAGGAGAGGAGAGAGAGCCATTGACGCGGCTGTCCCGAGAGAGTAGCTTTTCGAAGCAATCATAATGTGATATCTATAATTGTTTATGGAATTAAATAGCAATTCCAGACCTCGTAGAATAGATAACTGAATACATGTCAATGTGATTAACGATCGTATTGATTGAGAATACATATTTGATTAATATTGGTCACGTGACAATTACATACAGATGTCTCAGCTGAGATACTGAACAATTTTGCATCATGTAATTTAAAATATTGTAGATTATAAATATTTCGTACAAACCAAATGGCAAAAAATGCTACAGCCCTTTTTGCAAATACAAATATAAATGAAGGCCTATGTGCTGTGCCATTCATGAGGGTTGTGTAAACATACTTCACCTCTGGTCTCATATTTTGCAATTATTACAATATCTGCTGCTGTTGAGACCCTCATTCATGGCTTAATCACATCTCAGCCTAACTGCTACAACTGTCCTCTGTACCTCTGTGCAGAGTCTTTAAGATATTGTTGCATTTAGATGCTGCATACAGCCATATAGTATAAGAAGATGTTTGAGTTGTAAAGTGTTGAGATATATCCACGTGCCATGACGCTGTAAAGGAAAAGTCATGTTAATAGCCATACATGTTTTTTTATTAGTGGTAGTATTTGCCTGCAATCAGCAAAGTTTGGATTTGTACTCACAGTATCTCGCAGAACTCCCATCTCGAGGACATCTCGCTGTTTTACCAGATTCTTGACGTACGCAGGGGTCCGGAAGACTGCTGCTGTCCCCTATAAGAGACTAGGGAAAGACCCCACGGGTGTGCTTGGGTGTTTGTTTTTCTTAGGCTTGTGCTGTATCGACGAGTTTGACAAAATGCCAAATCAACACCAGGCACTGTTGGAGGCGATGGAGCAACAGAGCATCAGCTTGGCCAAGGCTGGTGTGGTGCGTATGGGAAGTGAGCGCAGCGCTCTAATTGGTAATCGCGTGCAGAGTTGGCCGAGTGGCCCAGGGGGTGCTTGGGCTCGTGTCAACACCAATGAGCCCCCACTGCTGAGACCCTAGGTTTGTCACCCAGTATAAACCCAGGTCCTCCTCTGTGCAGTGAGTTTGATGGATGGTCTTAG
Organism: Mordacia mordax; assembly: GCA_036362905.1. NCBI lineage: Eukaryota > Metazoa > Chordata > Hyperoartia > Petromyzontiformes > Petromyzontidae > Mordacia > Mordacia mordax. Next base: position 321,248 of record JAZEWT010000013.1, read on the forward strand.
CAAAGTCAGCAATGTCCTCACAAATAAATCCATCGCCTGCAATTTCGGTTTGTTAACAATCAGCCCGGCATTGCAGAGCTCACTGGGATAAATTTGTGTTTTGAGGAACTCATTGTACGTGACAGTCGAACTTTTTTTTCCTTCGGTCACTAAGAAAAAACGGCATGTCCATGTTTTGGATGGTTTGTCTCAAGGAATTTCTTAATTAGAAGGCACACAGCAGTAGCAGTCGGAGCTGTGGTACACTGCTCTCTCAACAAAACCGCTTATGTCATGCATGGCGAGCCTATTCCTTACCGAGGGCCAATCAGGGCTTTCAAATTCCATTGGTGAGATGCCACGAGTTAATATCCAGGTCAATCAGTGCTGCTATATCAAGAGGCCATTGTGGTTGCAAAGCTGATTGCATTAAATTAAGAAGCACAATGTTACGAAGTCAAAATTATTCCACTCTAGCGGCGGTGACTCTTGCATTGATGTACAAATATTGTTTGTTGGACACTTCAGAAGTTTTTGGCCTCAAGTGGCCACGGGCCATACGGAATTGCATTGTGGGTTCGATACAACACGGGCCATAGGTTCTCCACATCTGAGAAACGTTAAGACTTGCCCGCGGAGGTGAAAGCACCGCCAGTCTAGTTGATGTTCGCAGGGGGACGTGTGGGTCATTGAAGTGTATTGCAGAGGGTGTTTCTCATTGAAACAAATACTCGGTCACTTGCTTATTTGTCTACAGCACATTTCATAGATCTTTATTTTATCTGTCTGGCTATGCAGGTTTGCAGCCTTCCGGCACGAACGTCCATCGTGGCAGCTGCTAATCCTGTGTGCGGCCATTACAACAAGTCCAAGACCGTCTCCGAAAACCTAAAGTTTGTTCTACAGATCTAAATTGACCCTACTCCGCTAACGATTTCTCCGTACTCCAAAATCGGTGTTTAGGTATTCCGCAGGAATCGTAGATTCAAAGAGTGACAGGGGCCTTGACGTGAGCACTCCAGCTTTAGCCCCGTGTACCCTGCAGGACCCTGCCAGGGATACACGGCCAGGCTATATCGCCATGTGTGTGCTTATGCCCGCTACTGGATTACACGTATGACTGGTGGCCGTACACGAGAAGACGTATAATCCAAAATTAATAATGAATCCTGAATGTACAGTTTAGAATAACTTGCAGCCCATTGTTAATTAACTTTATATCGTGACCTATGTAGCCATGCCTTTGTAGTACCTCT
>JAZEWT010000013.1:322830-360384 GCA_036362905.1 Mordacia mordax
AGAGATGAGGACCACCCCATGCTGTGCGAGGCACGGTGGGTTGTTTGACCATACTTCACCATACTGGCCAGTGCATGTTAAGGTGGGAGTATTAATTTTGGTACTGTAGTTGTTCGCTTTCTTTTGTGTGTACAAGCATTTACCACCCATGACCAGTTTTGCTGTTTTTCAACAGGGTCGCGGTGCGTTATTATTTACGAGCGTTATTCTGCTTCCCCAACTCCAGACCGACCTCCAGTTCGAGAGAGCCAATGTCCTTTGTCACTTTTGGCTGAAAGGCACTTGAAAAATGTGAATAATTTTTATAATGCTTGACACTTTACCATTCACAATGTTGTTCTATTGAAAAAGTCACTGCTGCTTTAAGTCACGCTGTCTCAGCATTGCAAGTAGGACATCAGTACCTCGCTCGATGCTCAACTGAGAAAAAGATGTTCTTCGACTTCACTTTATTTATGTTACTGCCAGTTTAAATGGCTGCTCCTTCAGGTTGACCCTGGTTTTCTGGTTGCTCCCCAATAGTGGTGGTATTGTGGCGTGATGATATGACCGAATGCCCTTCCTGCCACCAACCTTCTTCAGTCGTAGGGTCTTTGGATCATTATTTGTTTGAATCTTACTCCCCAGCCTGGTTCACGAAGGGGAAGTTCCAGCATGAGTGCTAGACTCCAGATGACTCATGGTACTGTGGTTCACCGGAACACACGAAATGCCTCTGCCACAAGTGTGGACTCGCAATAAAAGTACTTCCCATTATTAATAATAATTACATTCATATGGTGCCTTTCTCCCAAGGGTACTGAGGCACTGCAAAGTGGTTGGTCTCGGTTGCAGGCAGCCATGCTGTTAGCCGACGCCAACCTCCAGACACCGCATTCTGCGTAACCACGGCGCGTGCCGTGCGCCCACTCTCTCCCGCGGGCAGGCGCGGCGCGGCGAGGCCCTGGACCCTGTTCCACACCCGCTGCTGCGCAAGTACGTGGGCTACGCGCGGCGCTACGTGTGCCCGCGTCTGTCGAGCGTGGCGGCGGAGGCGCTGCAGGAGTTCTATCTGGAGCTGCGGCGGCAACACCATGGCGGCGATGGGACGCCCATCACCACGCGCCAGCTAGAATCGCTCATCCGCCTCACCGAGGTGACCCGCTCTGCCTGCGCACCGCTGTCTGTGGCACAGCCACTCCTCTCTCCAGACATATCCCGATTGATAACCCTCACCCTAATCTGAGTAGTGAACTAACCCAGTCACCTGTGTATTGACACTGGGTGTTTTAGTTAGGACCCTGGTTCGTGAAAGAACTGACTACTAAAGTTTACAGAGTACATGACATCTGAACTGAGGTCAAATGCATATGCTAAATTATGTACTGAGTCACAAAACTACTATAGGTAGCTCACAGAAGTAATATCCTGCCCAAGCCAATTTGATTGAGGCTTCAGGCACCTTTCTGTGTGGAGTTTGTGTTCTCCCCCTGTTCTGCGTGAGCTTGCTGGGGGTTCCCTGGTTTCCTCCCACAACTACCAAACGCGAATGAACTGGCCAGTAATGTAAAATATAGGCCACAGTACGTGGTGGGTTGCAACCGACTGATCGTGTGACTGCTACCCCCTCCTCACTAGTCTGGGTAACAGGCACGTGATCACGTGATCGGATTCCTCCTTGCCGTTTTATTAGATTTACAATTGGAATCAAGGGTAATGTGCGCTCCGAGGGGTGAGCGGTAGCACGGTTGTTAGTGCACTATATTACTTCCCTCCGTCTTCATTACTGACTGGCATTGTTGTTTCAGTCACACTTGCGCTAGTTTGTTCAACGTCTTTAGTTATATCAATCCAGCTCATTCATTTTCTTTATCAGCGTTCTTTTTTCTACTGCCCAAATATTGATTATTGGTTGTGTGGGGTCCTTTTTTTAAGCATTGGCGAAAATCCTGGCCAAACTGTTTCAGTCCTTCGTGAAATTTTACAAAGACTTTTTCTGCATTCCTAAGCGCACGTGCAAGCTAAATAATCTTCTGAGCATTGTGAGCCACATGTATGTGTCACCCACATTTTGCATGAGTGTGTGTATGCTCCACGCTTTCCCTTCCACCTAAACTTTTGGCGTCCAGGCGAGAGCCCGGCTGGAGCTGAGAGAAATCGCCACAAAGGAGGATGCGGAGGATGTGATAGAAATCATGAAACACAGGTATCTGGACACGTGCATACGCGCAGTCATGGCACGTACACTCGCACACATTATGTTGGTTTACGGATAATTATAGGTAATATGCTCGAAAATAAACAGACAAGAATGGCTCTGTAGAATGAAGTGAAATCCGATTTTATCCCGACCACAATTGTGGACCGTTGTTTTACGGCAGCCTTTGTCTAAGCAGCCAAACTTTGTACCAGTGTTCATTTCAAAGTCTCAGCTGCGGAGTTTAGTGTGCTTAACAACTTTGGTCAAAGCAGTGATGCATAGATCGATAATTTGTAGAACCAAGAGGTTATTTTATTTTACGTTTAGAGGCGTGTTCTTTTTTATGAATGTTTTACTGTTTACGTCTATGCGTATATGACACGCTGTAGTGGTGAGAGCAGTAGCCAAAGTCCAACTTGTCCAATATAATTTTAATCCTGCATACTGAGGTTATAACATTACTAAGGTTTTTTTTATGTGTTAGGAATTAAAGTGTGGTTACACACTTTTAATATCCTCTTTTCAAGATTTTAATCCTTCTTCCAAATACGGTGACTGTGTAGTATTTGTCCTTTCCAACAGATGGCGATCAAGTATCTCTGGGAGTACTATCACAGTGTGGTAGAACCTGATAATGATGTGAACGAAAAACGTACGACTGATTAGCACAACCAATATTTAATGTGGTGGTAACTATGCTGAGACCATGAACTCGATAGACTTCAGAACCCAATTTCATCAGAACCGTTTTCTCAATTCCAACTCAAAGCTCAGACATCTGAAAGATCGAGGAGGGGGGAGAGGAAGCGAACGACGCGGCTGTCCTGAGAGAGCAGCATTTCGAAGCAATCATCATTCTGAAAGATCTCACGAATTTTTTGTTTGCTATGCTCACTGACACCACCAACTGACTCGACTTGATCAACTCATTTAAACCCATCCTCTCATCAAGTTGGCTCAGAGCTCAGACTTTTGCAGGAATCTCACATCTTGCAAAATCACTGGGTATTTCCTGCTGTAATAATAAACATCTATGTATCTAAACGTCTATATATCAAGTTCCGAATCTCTCTGCTGCGTGCTCTCTCGCTCACTCCCTGCACCCCAGCTTCTTGGATACGTTTTCCGACGAGCTGGGCACACTGCACTTCGAGCGTTCGCAACACGGCTCCGGCATGAGCAACCGCTCAATGGCCAAGCGCTTCGTGACAGCGCTGGCGCGCTACTCGGAGCAGACCTGCAACACCATGTTCACGGTGCAGCAGTTGCAGCAGTTGGCGCGCGACTTAGGCCTGCAGGTGCGGGGTCCCCCCTCTCTTACTCTCCGCTGAACCGAGGGCCGATGTTTTTCACCGTCCTTAGTGCAGTTTGTGGCTGGGGCCCCCTTTTGCGGTTTGAAACTGTTCAGGGCAAACGTGAGATATTTAAAAAGATGACACAGGCATCGCTGGCCACATGCTCGCCATAAACAAAACGGCAGTGGAGTGTAGACCAGGAGAGTTCCACGAGCGGTAGCCTTGGTATTCGTAAACTAGGGCAGGAAGGAGAGGTTTCGGCTCTCTAGAGATGCCTTACGTACCTCTGTTACTGCTGCTTATGCAGGTGTCAGATAGAGCTGTGGTAGAGGCACACGTCGCTTGTGACACACACTGCGGTGGTTTTAATAGGTAATCACCACGAGCGGTTCTGTGAGCATTTTAAAGTTATGAGGGGGATTTCAGGAAGCGTAGGGATGTATGGCAATGTCATTTGTTGTACTCTGCTACTGAGCTCTCACGTCTGTCCCCCCACACTTTTACCAACGCCCTGATCATCTCGGTGAAGCTTGTTCAGATAAACTTCACAACCCGCATGGTGGCGGTGTATAGAGGCACTTATCTACCAGTGGACTTCTAATGGGATGTACGTGTACAAACTGCCTCGTGTGTTTATCTCTATCGCTGTGTCTTACTTTGAAGACGGTGCATATCCTTCATCCAACACGGTTTGTCCTTTTCAAAAAAGTACTTCACATTTTAATTAGTATTACGAGGTAAGCCCCTATCCCCAAGGCAAGAGTATATCCATGACCCTTTGCAGATTATATCAGCCCATGTGCTTACTCGTAATGTATTCCATTGCATGTAGAGGTCTTGTCACGAAGTCCAAACGCATGCCGTTGATGATTAAGCCAAATCCCAGGCCATCATGATTCTTAATGAAATGGGGTGGTCAAGTCTATACCACGAGTCAGCAAATACCCTGACAGCAATAGATTCCCTGTTAAATACAGGGCCTCTCAGGCACACGGAGCCTCTTGACTTTTAACCTCAGTGAGATTGTGTGCATACGTACTTGATTATAATTGCCACTTGGTGGTGAATGACAGATGCCGCTTTTTTTCTGTGTGCATACGCGTGTCTTTGTTTTGGGCGACCCAATTTCAATTTTAGCGTTGGGCCACCTAAACTAGCGACGATTTTCTGATCCACTCACTAATCAACGAACCGGTCCTGGGCCTCCGTTAGGTGGACTCGCTCTTATACAAGTACCTGGCACGCTGCATAAATATCAGCACCGGAGAGACCAATGCGACTTGGTGCGGTACCGACCGTACAGCCCACTCGATCACACTGCCAGCATTAATAGGTAATCACAGCCGCCATTCTCAGCCGCTGGGTTGCGACCCATCAGTAGGCTGCGAGTGCCACCTAGTGTTTTTTGGAGACCTTAAGGTGGAAAATGTTGATAACCCCTGTTCTACAGGATGTGTTTTGGCCCACCCTTACACGCTGACCAGTATGTCTTTGAAGAGATGGGAGCACCCACATTTTGCCTCACCAAAATGTTCAGGACCCTTGCCTTGAAACACATTCCCCTCTGGCCTGTTAAAGGACACATTGTGATGTTTGTTTTAGTTTTTGTTATGTCTATATGTGATGTTGGGACTTGGTGGTAATTCATTAACCTGCAAATCAATCTCATGCATTGCCAAAGGTAACTGATATCGCTGCCTGTGACGTTTGGCACAGATAGCATCTGTGACCAAAATTACATCATGTATCCTATGGCAAGCTTCAGGGGCCATCTCATTCCTCAAATGGTTACATGTATAAACATTGTAGATAACAAAGTGGCATTACCCACACCATTTCTGCATGCCACATATCAGCCTGAATGAGAGCTAACCAACTGCACTTGCTCCAGGATCCCGTTAGATCAACCGAGAGAATCTTTGCTTACGTATGCACCTACCCCTAGATTTATATTTAAATGTGACAGGCCATTGCTCCGTATCAGAGTTCCACTAGCCACACCCTCGTATGTGGCTTCACAATCAGTGCTTATCACCAACCCACAGACCAAAGATATTGGTATTTGTGCGTCTCCGTATCAGTATTTTCGTCCCTAGCTAGGCACGGATTTGCGAATGCATTGGAAATTATATTATCATTAAGGACCTGGAACAACGATAAAAAGTATGCAATGAAACATGGAGATGTGCGTCCTTGCAATTGCAGTAAGATATGAGGGTTTGCCTAAAGTGCTGCCTGGTTTTGTAGGTTTCGTGCTAAACGTAAAAAAAAACAAATACAGTCCCTGTCAGCAAACCAAATAATGTTGCCTCCCGTAGAATGTGACTTGAAAGCCATTAAACAGTGGACAGGATTCAACACGTGTGCATTGCATACAGCTGACCCTGCATCTAATTCCAAGCCAGTTGTGGAGCGTGGGGGGGCGGTGCCACCGAGCAAGAGAGAAAAGCCTGTTTTTCTCCACAAATGCAGTTTGATTATTTGAATTAATGGAATGCTGTCCCTTGTGACTACTCCCGCCTGGTGGTGGTGGTGGTGGTGTTGTTGTTACAGGTGGCTGACTTCGAGGGTTTCATCAGCTCTCTGAACACACAGGGCTTTCTGCTGCAGAAGGGATCTAAAGTGTATCAGCTACAGGCCATGTGAGAAGGCCCTGCGAGAGTTGGGAGGCTGCGCCACACGCGGCTCGGTCAACACTGATAATCCCAAGGGGGCATAAGAGTGCCTCCGTCATTCTGTTTACGTTTGCTGCAAGGCCATCTTTCATGAGCAGTAATCTGTCATTCAGAATGGACGTTATTGTATTGACATAGGTTTTTACGGCTCTATATGTGAGATGAGAATCGCTCTGCAGAGCTGTTCTTTCGGAGATAACTGTATCAAGCGGTCCCCCCTCCTTTGCGTTGTTTCGCCCGATAACGCTTCCAATATTGGAGGCAAAACGCTGCGAAGGAGAGAGGAGGAACCCTTGACATCGCTGTCCCAAAAGAGCAGCTCATGAGAGCAATTCTGATGTCCTTGTTTGTTGTTATTTCAACAATATTGTGTTAAAGTTCCGCTTTACTGTGAGTGTTCTCTGCTAGTGCAGACTGAACTAAATGCATAAGTATTATTTCAATAACGAGGCTATAAAGTACGTCTAAATTCTATATATGGTCTCTTCACGCCCAGACCCTTCACCAATATGCAGTTCATGTTATTATGTTTACATTAATGAGGTGTTAAAAGTGCCTGTTTTCCAGTAACGTGTGCTATCAGTACAAAATCTCAACCAGCATCTCGAGAATATTTATTTTCATTTCAATAATACGACTTGACACTTGTTCTCTTTTCTATACAGTACACTCAATATATTTGCTGAAAGTCTGCAGTCATATATATTTCAGGATGTTATTTATTACTATTATTAGAGGCCTCTGGTTTTTTATACTCAAAAAATTATAAATATATGAGGGGTTTCATAGTTTGCCCAAAGCCACCACCACTACAATCATCACCTCAACCGGCATCATCATCACCATCACCACCACTACATCATTGGTCTGTACACTGCTTGATTTGGAATTTCTCTCCATAGCTGTTCTTCCTGGATAGCTGTGTCGAGTGTTCCTTCTCTCTCTTTGGCCTCCCATGTTGGATGCATCATCAGGCTTCTCACCGGGATGAGGGAGGTGAAATATTCCGAAGGAGAGAGAAGAAACACTCAACACGGTTATCCTGAAAGAACAACTGTGAAACTCTGCATAACAATTCTCATACATTGAGCCGGGAAATTCTACATCATTGCACTGCATGTTTTGTTTGGTAGACTCTCTCCACGCGTATTTATCTTTACATAATTTACAGTTCCGTTCTTTGTTGTTCAGTCCTTCCATGATATTCTCTTCCAAGCTTTCCTGTACATATCATTTTACAAGATAAAACGAGTGAAAATGGTACAACGTGGATTTTATTGTTTAATCCTCTTTAAGGAAATGTTGTACAGGAGAGTCGCTGTTACTTAATTAACATTTAACTTGTCGATATGTATGTTTCAGTGCCTCGAGTTTCATGAGTAAATGTGTGGTGTTTTGTCTGTAATTCGTGTGCGCTACACATTTGTGCTGTGTATCTCCGCGATGTGTTTCCCAGGTGTGCTGGTAGTCTTCGTTTGCACTGCGCATTTTTTTTCCGCTCTCAAGCTGGTCCTTCAACCGATTTAGTTCCGGAACACGGTGATGCGGTGGTGCAGTGAGTAGCACTGCTGCCTCAGCAAGAAGGTCCCGAGATCGATTTTCGGCTCGGGTGCCATTCTATGTTGAGTCTGTGTCGTCTTCCCGTGTCTGATTCGGTTATCGCTGGGTACTCCGGTTTCCTCCCACCGTCCAAAGACGCTGCTGCCTAGCTTAATTGGCCTGTTGAGTAAATTACCCCCAGTGCCGTGCGATGTACTTGCATCACATTCTGAGTATAGCTCTGCCTTGCACCCTCTGCTGCGACCCTGTACAGGTTTGAGCAGGTATTGATACTGACTGATTTTCTGAACATCCTGCCAGCAAGTGGAGCGAAATGTGCTGAGCAATACTCGATACAATCTCATAACATTTTTGTTCAAAGGTTTTCATGTCGTTCAGAAGGAAAGGCTTGGCTGTGGGAGTCAGAGTTCAAGCTCCCATTGGCCGTCCTCAGTTTAAATTTGCAGTAGCGCCAGCTTTAATCTCCGCGTGAGCAACTTTGTGAACGTGTATGTACGCTTCGTTACAGCGCTTGTTTTGACAAACATTTCTTGTTTGAGAATAAAACTCAGCCAAATGTGGCAGATATCTTTAAAATTAACAGCAAACAGTCATACAAATTAACCACAACAGCAATAGGACATTTAACATGACGTAATGATGTAGGTTTTACGGCTCGATACATGATGATTGCTTCGAAAAGCTGCTCTTTCGAGATAGCTGCGTCGATCGCTCGACCTCTTCGTGACGTTTCGCTTCCCACGTTGGGGGCATTACAGCGCCTGAGGGTGCCTCCAACGTGGGAGGCGAAATGTTGCAAAGTGTTCGACACGGCTATCCCAAAATAACAGCTTTGGTAAGCAATCTTGAGTTGAGCTCTGCGAACCTGCATCAATACAAAACGCGTATTGACAGCAGCGCTTAAGACATCGAACAGTTGCTTGGAAATATTCCTTGTTATGTTGAAGCAAAAGTTATTTTAAGAAACGATTTGGTGGAGCGAAAAAGCCTTGTGCATTACGTGCTTTACACTGGAGATATTCATGCGTCGTTAGGCTGCCCCTTTCCGGCTGTTGTCGCTGTAACTGACGGTAATCGCCATACCGTTTAATCGCTGTGGACATTTTCCCAAAGATCCGTCCCGGTAAAGTTGAAATACAACCGAGCTGTTATACGGCTGAACGGAAATACAAGTGCTGGAAGCAAACAAACAAAAACGAGCACGGTTCATTGCCATCGCTGGCTGTCGTCGCCTTTCTCCGGTACTCGCCGCAAGCTGGAATTATAACCACCGCCTTTTCTCTGAGCTTAAGGCACCTTAAAATTAAACCGCGTGGAAATAAAAAAAACACACATCCACAACGCTCGCGTTCCTCTGGCGATTTTAAGACCTCGTTTACCATCATCACCAAGGAGAGGGCCAGGCGCTGGGAAGGAATGCGTATGTGCGCGCGTGTGTGGGGGGATTTTTTTTCTCATCTGAAATAAGTACTTGCTTGGCGGAATAAATCTCCCAGCCAGTGGCCTTGCCATGTCAGCGTGTTGGCTGCGAGCGGGAGAGAGGACCCAGGCCATTGTGTGTGGTTTTCGGCACACGGTGCGTCCTCCAGCATGGCCAGGCTGACCAATTTGCCACCAACTGTGCAGCTTGCTTGGCTTGCCTATACGTTCTCATACGTACGGATGTGTACGTGTGCGCCAGGCAAAGGCGCAGTTCAGCAGTTTCATGCTCGCGTCGGCACTGGCGGAAGGACCTCCACGAATGGGAGCTGTACAGAGCCCCTCTCTTGAGAGTAGGGATTTTAACTGGTGGGTCGTGACCCGTTGGTGGACCGTGGAGACTATACCCAAGTGAGTCTTTCGGTGCAAAAGGTTGAGAATCCCTCTGGAGGTTGTGTTTATGTACTTTTCCCTGCTCGCAGGATTCGTTAGAAGTGGTGGTGGGACTCGCCACTTCTTAGACACCTGCGGGAAGTGATCGTGTAGCGGTTAGCTGCACCGTGAACACGGTGGCCCAAGTTCTGTTTCCGCTCATGTCCAACAACGGTGATTAATAACTAAACCGGTCCCGCCAATCCCCGATGTCTGCTCAGCCTTGAACGAGTACTTCATGCTGTGTGTGAATGTCCCCACTAGGTAGACAAGGGTGTGCTTGGCCACCCGCCCTCTCGTGTGCCGTGCCGACCTTTATATATATTCGCTAACGGCACTTGACCCAACAGTCAAGGTTATACGGGTGTCTTTATCTTTTGACAGTTACTCATACTCCAATACACCCGACCTGCTGATGTATTAACTGGTGAATTTTTTGTATCTGCCTGTAGTTTATAACTACCCTGGAACAGTTCGTGAATTTGAATCGTTGACCACTGGATTGCAATGCCTTAACCATGAGCCAATTGCTCGAACCATTACACCACAGCAGCCTCCCACAACTGCCAACTCTGCATTGTCATAAGTCGGGAGAGGAGGTTGCGTATTCATATTTGTTTTCCACTTTGGGTAGATGAATGGCCAAATTGTCAATTACTGTTAACATCCAATTAGATGTTGTTTTCCGCTGGCGTGGTTAGTTTTTCAGCGACCTTTGCATTATCAGTGCATACAGGACTATGCACTTTGCAAATGCAAAACAATGTTTGTTACAGAGCAACGTGGTTCTCTTGTTAGTCACAATCATATAAATACTTGATCAAATCTGACCGTCTGACACAAGGAGTGATGCAGTGACAACACCTATGGACTGTGTTCATTATTTGCTACAATTTGCCTTTTAATCGCCAAATTCCTCCACCTGCTGTTCTTGTTAATAAGTAAAAAAAGAGGTTTTACCATTTTTTGGCCATTATAATGGTGTTAAGATCTGAAATCACCACATGGACACTTTTTCACAAAAAAACATGCTTGTGGCACAACAAAGCCATCTCTTGTATGAATCAATTAATTTCAAGGACTGCATACATTTTCGTTCCCATATTTTGCCACACGTATGCGTGGTTGTTTGCAATCTACTAGACACTGGGTCCGGTATATTATGATGTTACCAGCCAATTAATTTATGAGCGTTTATTTAGTTGTTAGAGGAAAGCTAGAGGTAGCCCACGCCGAACTGAGGGAGAACACATACTCCACACAGAAAGGCCCCCGGGGTGGGAATCGAACTGCCTCGGTACAAGACCTTGTTTTTGTGAGGCGCGGTTGTTACCACTGCACCACACTGCTGTACGTGTCCAAGACATTTAACTTTCCCTTGAGATCCTGGCTTCGAATCCAGCTGTCGGTTATCCGTTAGTGAGTCGGATCCTTCAATGTAACGAGTTTATGGCCTCAGTCCGACCACCAATAACTGACTGCCCCAGGAAAATAAGAAAAAAAAACTCCATCAAATCAAGTTGAGTTTTATCCACTGACTTTGGCTTAATCCTGCTTTACGAATAAAAAAAACTGTTTGATTGACATTTAACAAAAACTTTTCAGGACGTATAAAAGATGTGTTCAAGTGTGGATGAAGAGGCGTATTCATGTGACTTCAATTGTAGCTCCGTCAGATCATTGTCTCAAGACCGTTCTCTAACACTGAGTAGCGCAGGTTTCACGGCGAAGTTTCAAGGCTGGAAGTTACTCCGTCACATGGCACGACTTTAGTAGAATAAAGTAAACTTGTCAAACGCGGGTATAACTATGATTTTATAGTGTTTATATTGTGGGCACTTAAACGGTTTTGGTGGCAGACCAGGGTGACGTCTTTGGATTATTTGATGGGAGTGACAACACCGTATGCAGGTGTTTGAATCAAATTTCTTGAGATGTTTAAGCATTGGGGGAAGGCAAAGTGGCTAATCATAATTAAGTGTTATTGGTGAGAATAATGCACGTACTTGTAGGAATGTCGTTTACTCAAATGACTTGCCAGCAATATCAATGGGGGAAACATCGAGAGTGAGTGTTCACTGTTAGGTCGACTGCCAGGCAAACAAAATATCAAAGAACTTTGATCCCCGCGCCAGTGCATATTTATTCTGATTTGTCTCCCGGCTGATGTATCATTAGATAAGGCGTCTGTTCTACTCTGTCAAGGGGCGGTGTGACCTTCCGTGATAGTCATCACAGTGCCACCTGAGATCCCTGTAATGTGACCTCTGTACCTACACGTTACTGGCTGGGGTCGAGTTGGCAGTAGTCTTCAAGAGTAACATTGTCACACGCGACACTCAAACGGATGATTAAGATTACCCACAGCTGGCATTTAGTTCGTGCCATCGTGAATGTGTGTGGCTAATGTATGGGGAGTGGTGGCGCAGCGATAAGGGTGCTGCAATACGAACTCGGCCAGCTCAATTCCCCATCCTGCTCACGGCCAACACCATTGACAATTCTCTGAGCTGGTCCTCAGCCTCAATGCTTGGTGCGGTGTAAACATCGCCACTAGGGAAGCAAAGGCGCTGGCCACGCACCCTCTCATGTGCCGCATTGGCTCTTCTCGGTGCTCTCTAACGGCACTTGACTCTACAGTCTGTTAAGTCTATACGGGGCATGGTGTCTTTGTGCAGACCGGGCTGCAACTACGAGCTGTAAAACCTGAGAATCTGGTTTTAATCACAGGCTTTGGCAGAAACGTGGATGCGAACCTGGCTTCTCACAGAGACGTTATCCTTACAGCGGAAAGTGATGCGACATTCCTGCGATACAGCAAACGTTCGCACTGACCAACGCGACAACGTATAAAATGTAAAGGTAATTAAATTCACAGCACAAATTTGTACAAAGATGAAATCCTAACCACAATCAAAGTAAGCATTAGCACTCAATATTGCACAGCGTAAAGATTACCAATAAATTAACGCGACAAATAATTTTAACATTGTAACAGTACGATTGGAATAAATCGAAGAATCTTTTTTGCTTCACAGAAGGAAATAACATTTGCAACCCTTCAAAACCACCTCTCATTTTTTACAATTGCAGCTCGGCACACATTTTCATTCTAATTGGGATCTAAGGTGGGTCAGCGATGGCAGTGACTATCTTCAGGATCCGTAGCCTCTCAGCTCTGACAACCTCGGTGCTCTGACCTGTGAGCCAGCGAACCACCTGTGAATTGCCTTTAAATGATTACAACTCTCTAAAGTAGTTGGAGAAATATAAATCTTGACATTTGCCAACACGGGCCCTTAACCCACACCACAAAAAGTGAACGGGGAACGATGCCTCCTCCTGCCCCGTTGTGCACGCAGGTCACGGATGTGACGAAATCTGGCGAACGGGAGGTGATTAGCCATCGCCTAGGAGACCAGACCGGCGCTCCGGTATCCGAGGACAAGAGAGAAGGAGTAGAAAAACAATCCACGAGGGTGGCTGGCCCAGGGAGACGGGGGGAGGCGGTGGAGCTCACGACGTGCGCATGGGGGAGTGAGTTGGAAGTTGGGGGGGAGGGGGTGGATAGCTATTCCGTTCCCACGACCCCCTAAGGCACCACCAATAAAAGGCGACGTGCAGAGCTCCAACTGCGTGGCTCATTGCGTCTCCCCTGGTCGTCCCGTGCTGCTGCTGATGAGGAGGAGGTTGTGGAGCGAGCAGTGACTGTGTAGCTTGCTCGGGACGCGCCGTTCAGCCGGGCTGTGGTTCTCCAGCGGCTCTGGGTGCTCACTACAGAACGCGTGAAGGTAACCGGCCAAACTTTGTTTATTAAGGACACGCTCTGCTTACTAAGGAAAGGCTGGACACGTCTATCAATGTGACCACGGTCCTACAGTTCGCCTGTAACGGGAGACGTTTCGGATGATGGTTCTGCTTTATGGGAGGGAATTGAAACGGATTGGCAACGTGCTGAGTTGGCAGTGGTGCGTGCCCTAAGCACGCAGAACAACTTGACACAATTTGTGACGCACCACAAATTCTACCCCAAATATATAAAAAATAGCGACGTTTCAAGCAATGCAACTTCTTTGTGGCAGAGGTCAAACAAAGAAATGTGTTATGTGCCCTCTTATGCACCACCTCCACAACCATCACATAGCAAACACACACTGTGTTAAAAATGCTCTTAGGAGCTGCTCTTTCAGGATAGCTGTGCCAATATTTCCTCCTCCCCTCTCTGCCTCCTCTCCTTCCCGACGTTTCACTTCCTATGTTGGAGGCATCATCCGGCTCCCTCTCAATACACATTTTGCCTCGTAAGTTCGCTCAAACACTGGCTCCGGATCCGCGTGTATAGCCTGAAAATGAATCTGTCGACTCCGTGCCTCCCTGATTACTCTTCACAATTTGTGTCACTACACTTTCAACTTTAAATTCCCACTTTCCCACCGGCAGCTTCACCCTTCTGAAGCACCGTTGCACATTTATCATGATGTCCAAAGAACGTGTTACAGCGCTTGTAATAAGATCGTCCGTAGAGCGGGCACTCTGCCACTGCATAAACAATTTGAGTAGTTGATCTACCTGGGCTGAGTACACTAGTACACTTCGCACAAGGCGGTACTCATTTTAGCAACCCCAAACCGGTGATGGGTTTTTGTGCCCAATTATAAGTAGACCGGTGAAGATGGAGGCAAGAGCCATAACCTATACTGGACATTCCCGGACTCCCCTTGTCGCTGCGACTTAACGCTCATCTCATCTCATTGTCAGAAACCGCTTAGTCCTGTACGGGGTCGCGGTGAGCCGGAGCCTATCCCGGCAGGCACAGGGCGCAAGGCAGGGATATACCCACGATAGGACGCCACTCCATCACCGGGCACTGCGGGCAATTTAGTCTGCAAGCCAATTAACCTATGCAGCAGCATGGTTTTTGGACTGTGGGATGAAACCGGAATTCCCGGCGAAAACCTACGCGGACACGGAGAGAACATGCAAACTCCACACGGAAAGGCACCCGAGCGGAGATTCGAACCCGGGTCCTTCTTGCTGTGAGGAGGCGACAGCGCTACCCACTGGACCACCGTGCCGCCCAATAATAATAATAACCACAGTGGAATGCTCTCGGAGAGGCTATAACGTTTCATTTGTGAACTAAGTGCCCGCCGCGGTGGCATCTGCTGCTGCTGCCATGGTCTGTGCGATGCACGTGGTTGAGAGATGCGGCTCAGAAGCAGACTTATCAAAACCGGAATCCTCTTTGTCGGCTGCAGCACGAGGCATCCCCCACTAAGCGGCGGCGTTTTGTTAAAAAAAAAAACCCCATTAATTATTTGTCCGATAACATAACATACAAAACGCAGTGCCTGGCAAATGTTGGCGCCGGCTAACTATGGCTGCCTTCTCCCTCCCCGCCTCTCTGCGGTTTTCTCGCACCTCTGTATCTGTATCTCGTCCATGACCTGGAGCGGAATTTGCGTGCATTACAAATGTCATTATACATGCACAGCTTTATCATAACAACGTGTATATACATTCAGGAATATGCAGCAATGTATTGAAGAGAGCCAGCAATGCCGTACGTATTAGTCTGTCATGGATGTTATACATCACCTATTCAACCCCTCTGGCAGTGCTCGACGCAAATTAACACGTGAATGGAATTAATTCGTTCGCATGCGCAGTTTACGAAGTTAAAAATCAATAGATAGACAATCGTGGTCTGCCTGAGCGTGCACCGCACCAACTCCAGTAACATTTTTGTCTGAATGTGGCCAAGAGCAGTGAATTATGTGTGAACCATTTGAATTGAGCGGGTTATCCAGTAATTCAACTCTTATTAGTCACACACAGGAATCTGTTCTACTAAAGTTTTACAAGCCTATGTTTCTATCAAGTTCTTGCTAATGCCCGTGGAGTGCACTATTGCACTTGGGAACCCGGCTTAACCACAGTCAGCAGCTGCCTGGACTCGAACCTAGGACCTCTCAGTGGCCTGACCTCTGCGCCTCCGACCGGCCACCGATGAACAACACGTGTCACTGAGCTCCCTTGCTTTCTTCTCGCGCCACTGCATCACTATCGACACACACACACACACTTCATCACTGACATTAACGGACGGGACAAGGGGGAGGCGGCGGTGGTGACGTGATGGATTAATAACATTCAAAGTGAAAAGTTTGACCCACGAATGTCCATCCTCGTGAGGACCAGATGTGTAGCATAAAAATCAGCAAGGGAGAGTAATCTCGAAAAAAACTGGTTCGAGTACAAGATCTTGCACAACCGTTGCACTCAATCGGAACATAAGGCTTAACGAGATTATTTCCGACTTCACATAAAAACCCAAAATAATTTCGGTCCGCCATCAAAGCAATTGAAAATAAGTCTAGTTCTAACAGTTTACCAACGAAAATTTCAGGAGATGGAACACCCCGTACAAATAGCTCAGATGTTTTAAATGGCCTTAATTTTTACTTCTCTACAGCTGATATCACATGTACCCAAGACCAGTCAAATGTATAGTAACGAGTAATATACCACGAGAAGAATGTAACGTTGTGCCAATCGCAAATCTGTATG
The DNA here is from genome assembly GCA_036362905.1 of Mordacia mordax. Lineage (NCBI taxonomy): Eukaryota > Metazoa > Chordata > Hyperoartia > Petromyzontiformes > Petromyzontidae > Mordacia > Mordacia mordax. Next base: position 338,961 of record JAZEWT010000013.1, read on the forward strand.
TCCCGAGTCAGTTGACCTCATTGAAAACAACTTGTTCCACAGAGGCTGATAACCTTTCTCCGTTTGCTCGACTTGTAATGGCCGATATCATTTTCAGACCTTTAACCCGTATCTTTAATAATAATAAATGCACTTCAACAGCGCTCTTCACCCGAGGGTCACAAAGCGCTGCACAGACCTGTGAAGAGAATGGCATGTCAGGAACAACAACGACATATGAACGGCAAATCAATAACAATAATAATTTTTGTTGTTTGTTACAAATCAAAGCTGTGGAGAGAACGGCATTACAGCAATAACAACAACATCAGAGCAGTTCAATTCAAGAAGCTACGGTCCCTGCTGAAGGAAAGACCACTGTCATTCGTCCTTTCATAAAGCAGAGTCTGTCGATTATCGTCATAATTGCAGGCCAATTTCTATTCCATATCCTTTGGTTAAAATCTTTGAAAATATTCTCATAAAACAGATTACACGTGTTTTATGTCCATAAACACATTATTGCATCCAAACAATCAGGATTTTCTAAAGAAATTATACCGCACAACCTCGACGGTATTAGACTCTATAAATTTAGTTTTTAGCCCTAGGGAATATAAACTAAGAATTTGCCATTCTATTCCTAGGCTTGTCAAAAGCCTTTGACACATTAGATCACAGTACTCGTTCAACTAGATTCCGAAGCCTCCAATTCTCCATCATGTGGTTCGCTGGTTTAAGAGTTACCGATCTCTACGTAACCAGGCCACTTGCATGAATAACCCGATGTCTAGCAACATTGAAATTACCAAGGGTGTACCACAACGTTCCACTCTCGGTCCATTACTATTCTCTCTACTCATCAATAACCTGGGCACCCCAGTTACTCACTCCATTATCAATATTTTTTGCAGATGACACTGCACTATTCGTGACTGGAGGTTCCCCTGAAGATGTCATTTGTGAGCTACAAGGTGACTGCAATATACTGCAAAATCAACTTCTCTCACTCAAACTTGTCCTTAATTCCAATTAAACTAGATTCATGTTTCTCTCAATATTTTTTCTCTCAATAATCCCATGTTTTTTGTTCTTCTAAAGCTTGCAAGCTCGCTGGGTACAATCAGCTGCAATAATAATAAACATCCGTGTCCACCCCCGTCTATGTCCCTGTCTCTCTCACGACAGTCGGGTGTTTTACGACCAGGTGGCACTGAGCTGTCTGTTGTCTCTTGTTGATTCATCACTCAAGCTTCACCTTCGCTCGCCTTAACTCATCCTCCCCCCTTCCTTCCTGGCCTCCACTTCCAAGCTGTTTAAGAGACAGGTCCGCAGGGAATGCACGGTTTATTGTCATAAATACATACGTGCTTCTGGTTTGTTTCAAACAGAGAGTTATGATCGCAATTATTTCAGGAAGTTTTTTTTTTATTTCAGCTGGAAGGAACCTTTGAGCTGCTGTAGCTCTTTTTAACAGTTGTCCAGCGGGGACAGCGGGAATGGGAAAGCGAATTAAAACACCTCAGGGCACCGGGGAAATTAACCTAAACAGCATGCCCTGGAACTGTGGAAGGAAATCGGAGTACCCAGTGAAAACCTACGCCGACAGGGCCGATCAGGCAAACTATCCACAGAAAGGAACCGAACCTGGTTTTTGGTGCTGTGCGGCAGCAGCAGCGTGACTGATCGCTGTGTCAACGTAAGCCCCATGCTGAGTCGGTCTTTGGAGTTACTGCACAAACTTCTCTTAGTGATATCAAAGCAGACCATCGCGATCTCAGAGTATTTAAGAGTCGCGCTAAACATATATTAAATAAATACTGCCTAAGGACATGTATTGAAGTAGGTTTTCACGGCTCAATGAGCGAAAACTGTTTTCCAAAACCGTTCTTACGGGATTGCCATGCCGAGCGCCTGAACTGCCTGAAGATTCTTCCGTGGGAAGCGAAACGTCGCGAAGGAGAGGAGGGGGAGCGCTCGACGCGGCTAACCTGAAAGACCCGCTTTTTTGGACAAGCAACTCTCAGTGTGGGAACATCCGATATTCAATACTGTGGTTGTATCTAAAACTGTGGCGAGCGTGAGTCATAAATGTAAGCGACTACACATAATGTGCAGCGCTCACAGATCGCGTGCAGCGCTCACAGATTATGTGCAGCACTCACAGATAGTGTGCATCACTCAGTGTGCAGCGCTCACAGATCGAGTGCAGAACTCACAAATTATGTGCAGCACTCACAGATTGTGTGCATCACTCAGTGTGCAGCGCTCACAGATCGCGTGCAGAACTCACAGATAGTGTGCATCACTCAGTATGCAGCGCTCACAGATCGTGTGCAGAACTCAGTGTGCAGTGCTCACAGATCGCGTGCAGCGCTCACAGATCGCGTGCAGAACTCACAGATTGTGTGCATCACTCAGTGTGCAGCGCTCACAGATCGAGTGCAGAACTCACAGATTATGTGCAGCACTCATAGTGCAGCGCTCACAGATCGTGTGCAGAACTCACAGATGTAGTGCAGCACTCATAGTGCAGCGCTCACAGATCGCGTGCAGAACTCACAGATCGTGTGCAGAACTCACAGATGTAGTGCAGCAAGCAGAGGTGTGACACTAGTAGGTTCTATGCACAGCGTACATTTTAGTGGGTTTTCAGTAAAGAAGAACGTTTCAAGTATAAATGGTGTGTTTCGTTAGATTCTAAACGCGATCTTGTATTTTAAAACGTTGGCCGCCACTGCAGTGTTTTGCAGATGCCTCGACATTCAGCGCAGTGTAAACACACACACACACGCGCGCTGAATATTTGACCTTGAAGCGAATAGCGCCCCTGAGCCGTCACCGACAAAGACTCCCAGACACCTTGGAATTTCTTTTGTTCATCCACTGCGGTGGCAGCGTCCCTGAGACTTTTGCAGAGGCTCGCGGAGAGTGGGGGGCGGTAGTGTAGCCGTTAACGCTATGCTGCGCAACGAACCCGGCTATGACCCGAGTTCGATGCCCGCTCACGGCCACCAAAACCACTGACGATTTTCTGAACCGATCTGGGTCCTTCCCGATGTCGCTTCAGCCTGGTGCTATGTACAAGCAACGTCACAGGGACAGCAAGGCGGCCGGGCATGGTGATTGACACCCACCCTCCCCTCGTGTGTCGTGCCGGCCTTCATATGTGCTCGCTAACAGCACCTGCCCTACAGCCTAAGGCTATACGAAGGATCTTTGTCTTTGGTGTTTGCGAGTTCTTCCGTAGACTCACAGAGGGCACAGCCTCCCCTCTCAATCTACAGCAGAGTCTGCCATCGAGCCTGCAATAGCCGCACTCATACATAAAAAAAAAACAAAGGTCCCCCGTATAGCTTTAACGGCCCGCAGGGTCAAGTGCAGAAAGCGAGCACACAAGCGACCTCTGAGGGTCGACACGGCACACGAGGAGATGGGGGTGACCAGCACCACGCCCGGCCGCCTTTGTCTCCCTGATGTTTATACACACACACGTACACACGGGCTTCGTGCAACGCACAGAGCGAGGGAGGGGGGATGTTTAATTACGTGTCCCATTCCATGCCCTCTCTCTTTCGAGTGTTCAATAGAGCAGGGATGGTGTGGAGAGCGTTGCTGTGTGTGTGTGTGGTCGCGCCTCGTGCTGGGAAGCGGTGATGTAGCGGTTAGCGCGCACGACCTTACAAACCCGACCACCCGAGCTTGATGCCTGTTAACGAACAACACCAGTGACGGTTTTCTGAACCAGTCCTGGGCCTCTTCTAGGTCGACTCAGCCTCTAAAGAGTGCCTTGTGGAGTATATAAACATCGCCACTAGGGAGACCTATATATATTTTTTCCTTTAAAGGCGGTGTTGTTAAATGTGTAAACTTGACAGAGTGTGGCCTGGTCATCAAACTGTACATAAAAACAACGGATTATTAAAATAATTAATCGTAATATTAATAATAAACATCGCTTTAAACTGCTCTCTCGGGACAGCCGCGTCGTTCGCTTCCTCTCCTCTCATCGCGACGTTTCGCCTCGCGCGTTCGAGGCATCCTCAGGCGCAGTGAGGATGCCTCTAACGTGTGTGGAGAGAGGGAGCGATCGACGCGGCTGTCCCGAGACAGCAGCTTTTCGAAGCACTCATCATGCATCGAGCCGTGAAAACCTACATCATTACATCACTTAAAACGTTCATGTAGTCATTCAATTTCCCAGGTATTCATTCATTCGACAAGGGAACGACTCTGAGTCAACACAAGTGGTCAACCGGCGTCAACCCCCCCAGACACTGCGTCCCATACATGATGATGTGATCAGCCAATCAATAAACGAGGTTTTTTTTTATTCGTGGGAGAAAACCGGAGAGCTCTGGAGGAAACCTACGCAGAACTGGGGGAGAACACACAAACCCCACACAGAAAGACGCCCTAGGCGGGAATTGAACCGTCTCACACTCAACTTTATTTTTGTCAGGTGCCACTGGTACCACTGAGTCACCCTGCCACCAAATTCAACAACCCAGCAAGTGCTTACCTATTATATTACGCTAATAATAATAATGGCTGCGATAAGATCATGGGAATGCATTGTTTGAGTTATTTTAATATGATGAATGATATTGCAGGGTTCGTGCACTATGACTACTGCCTGCTCGTGAGAGAGAGAGGGCAGGGAGGCTTTGCTCTGCCTCTCTCCACATCCAGCACGCTCTCATTCATCCTCACCTTTTCTCATTCTCTCACCATCGCTCCTCTCACATTCACCCAGGCATCGCACATTCTCTCTCACCGTCTCGCTCTCGCCTTCACCGTCTCACCACCTCATGATCTCACCACCTCACCCTCCCTCTCGCTATCTCACCCTTGCTCCCACCGTCTAACACTCTTGCCCTCTCCATCCCACCATCTTACTTTCACTATCTCACCGCACCATGACCGCAAACATTTCCTGGGGGGCGGCGCCCTCCCTCGGGTTCAACGGCAGCTCCTGGGTCAACGCGACGACGATGCAAGGCAACCCGGTCATCGACGAAGTCATCAACGCCTTCGTCACCATCATCCTGATCCTCACCATGGTGGGGGTTGGCTGCACCACGGAGCCGCACAAGATTCGCAGTCACCTGCTCCGGCCCAAGGGGGTGGCGATCGCCGTGCTCGCACAGTTCGGCATCATGCCGCTCACGGCCTTCGCCCTGGCCAAGGTCTTCTCGCTCTCATCCATAGAGGCCATCACCATCCTCGTGTGCGGATGCTGTCCCGGGGGAAACCTGTCCAACATCTTCGCGCTGGCACTCGACGGAGACCTGAACCTCAGGTGCCGGTCGCCTCGAGGCGTTACACTGGAAGCAGCGCTTCACGATTATGTTAATTGGCCGATAGCAATCATAATGGACACCTCGCGCACGACTCACTCTGTCTTCAAACGAATGCCTTCAACACTGAACAAATACTGTCGGAAATTGTAAGCTTTAGAATTGCTCGCCACGGCTCGTTTTTCGAGAGAGCCTGTCGAGCGTTCCTCCCCGATGCGGTTTTTCTGAAAGAACGGCCGTGGAGAGCGATTCTTATACATGGAGCTGTGACAAACCAGTAATGTCTAACATTGCTATAATCTATGTGCAGCATCCTCATGACCACGTGCTCCACCTTCCTGGCGCTCGGCATGATGCCGCTGCTACTGTGGGCCTACAGCCAAGGCCTCGCGGAAATGCACTTCATGGTTCCCTACGTCAAGATCATCATCGCCCTCGTCCTCATCCTTGTGCCGTGCACCGTGGGGATCTTCATCAACATCAAGTTCCCCAAGGCTTCCCGCGTGATCCTGCGGGTGAGCAGCGCCGCAGCACGGCGTCGATCATCGGTTTCAGACGCTGCTCCCGTCACCGCATTGGCCTCGTGTTGATGCGTGCCGCGCTCTGCGTTGCTCAGAGGTGTGCCTACAATAATTCGTGTTTATAAAGCGCCCTCCACTCAAAGGTCGCAAAGCCCCGTACAAAATCAAGACTGTGGGCGCAGGGTGACAAAGAGAAAGATCACAAAGGCTGATTAACGCTACAAACGGCAAGAGCTCGCAACTAGCGGTGACATGACACGAAGCGGAAAGGCAACTGATAAAGTCCGTAGCGCTGTTAGGAGCCCGTGTGAGTTTCACGGCGAGAATCGCCTCATTCCGATAGACGACGAGGAGGAACTGGTCCTCCGCGGGGGGGGATCCCGCGACCCACACGCGGGCAACTCCACTCCGCAACTTCCAACGCTTTTTGGCAGAGCTTTGATCGATCTGGACGATATTCAGCAGGTTGAGTCCACTAATAGGGGGGACTCATCTCTGCAGCAGCAGCAGCAGCAGCGGTCTCCAACCAGTCGATTGCGAGCGACAAGTCGATCTCAGGGTCGTGGAGAGTCGATCTTAATGTAGCCCATGTGGGTTCACATGTGATGAGTTCCACGTGTAATCGCGTCACCACGTAGTGTAGAGGTACAATATGCTAAAATATGGCATCGATTTGGAAGTTGTTCCGCCACAGATTTGGCAATAAATAAATACAAATTAAGAATACGTAAGTGTTAAGCGTAGCGTATATTTGTTGGGGTTTTAGTAAAGTCTTTAATAGTTGATCTTGTGTTGCATTTATATTCTAAAAGTAAGATTGCATTTTAGAAGGTTGGAGACCACTGTCCCCTCTTGCGTTGTTCAGTTTGTATCAGATCGTCGTTGTCGGAGCTCTGGCACTTTCTCTTTATGGACAGACGGACAGACAGACGTAGATGGACGCAGACCAGAACCTCATGACCGGTGTCCAGTGCTGAAAGTAACGTAACAACCCTCCACCACTTATACACTACCAAACGCTTCAGCCATTCTTTTACCGTTACGTTGCACCGGACCGTACTGGCTTCCATAGACCTCTTCCCGGTGTTTGTCACCGTGTGTCGTGGAGAACGGTGGCTCAGTGGTGCGTGATCCGAGTTCGAATCCCGCTCATGACCAATGCCAATGATTACTTTCTGAACTGGTCCTGGGCCACCCTTAGGTCGACTCGGCCTCATATGAGTACCTGTGTGGTTCCTAGAGAAAAATGTGGCCGGGCGTGGTGCTGGTCACCCACCTCCCTCCCTGTGTGCCGTGTCGACCTTCTCAGGTGCTCGCTAAGGACACCTGACCCGACACTTTGTTTTTGTGAACGTGCGTCAGACCGGGATGGTGCTGCTGCTTCTCACCTCCATCGTGTTGGTCGTCCTGTCCGCGTTGTTCATCGGCTCCACGATCTGGGTCATCTTCTCCCCGACTCTCATATCCATCTCGCTGCTCATGCCGCTGCTTGGATACACGCTGGGCTTCTTCCTCGCGGGGGTCTTCCAGCTCCCTCACAAGTATGTGGCTCAGCGTTGCGTGGCGGAGACACCGGCCCCTGGTTCAAGTAAACTTGAGCAAGAGTTTGAGTGCTGCACATAATAGGGGTGACTAACTTTAGCCTTGTCACCGACTTCTTGCTCAATGTCTCTCACTTCCAGGGGTGAGACTAACTTGTGTTTCTTACCGATGCGGTCGAATCACAACCTTCCTGTTCCACCTCTGCTCCTAAATGCTTCTGACCACTTTCCTACCGGAACGCCATATTGAACCGTACCTGCTTCCTTTCATTTATCGACCCAAGTGATGCCTCCAATGCTGGATGTGAAATGTCCCGAGGAAGAGAGAGAGAGGAGGAGCGCTCGTTACGGTTATCCCGAAAGAGCAGCACTTATAGCGTAGTTCTCATCACACGTCGAGCCGTGAAATCCTACATCGATGACCTCAGTGGTTGTGTTGAGGACAGGAGGGGGCGGGGGAGGTTCGGATTCTGTGCCTCTTGCTGTCTGCAAAGCTCTCGTGCGTAGACTCAGCGCTCGAGCCATGTCACTGGTGGCAAGTAGTGGAACCAGGGCATTAAATTCGAAACCTTGGTTCTTACCCATCGCTACATTCACCCATCTGCTACATTTTATGTCCACTCCACGATCTCCCCCTACACCCCCTGTCAGTCTCTCCGCTGAGCAACTGTGGGTCGTCTGGTCGCACCGCACTGTTGCTCTCAGGGTTCCAAGACTCCGCTGCTTTGTTATCCTGGTCCCATTGGGGTGGAATGAGATCGCAATAGCAATCAGGACCAGAGAGCCACTCATTTCAGAAGCTACTAAAAACACATCTGTACAAATATTACTTATAGATCTGATAACAAAACGTTTACACTTTGTAATATTGGGCAACCGGTGATGTTAATTTTGTATCCAACTGTGTATTTGTTAATTTAAGATTAATTTATTAGATGCGTATGTGTATGATAATAATAATTGTATTTATAGAGTGCTTTCACCCGAGGGTCACAAAGCAATGCACAGAGCTGCGGAGAGAACGGCACAACAACGACATATAAACCGAAAATCAGCAACAATAACGTTTCATTGAGTTTTTTTTTGACAAATCCGAGTTGTGGAGAGAACGGCATGTCAACTTCATCAGGACAGTTCAACTGAAAGTCAAATAGTAGCAATAAATTATAGGACATAAAGTAAGCGGAAACAAAAACAATTCTTCAACAAACATATTCCCGAACAGGTGCAGGTCGGCAGAAAGCCGCATCAACAGTCCTCATCAGAGGGCTTGAAAGCCTCACGTGTACGATGATGTAAGTCGCCCTGGATGAATCTGCTAAATAATAAGTTAAATGAATCCCGTGATCGGGTTGCCGGGTAGACGAGAGCTTGTGGACCCTACGTGTAAGGCACTGCGTCACGAGCAGCACTCATTTCAGGCTGATTCCAACGTTTGGGACCGGTACAGATTATTCGCCACTGATCTAATCCGTGGTGAATCGAATCCAGGCCGCTGGGTTGGTAGCACGGTGTGCTGACCACTGTGTGCCACTGCTCCCCGACTCAGGGGCACACGCCGTGTTCGCAAACATGACTGGCAAGCCAACATATATATAAATAACTTCCCTTTGTTTATCTGTGTTTGTTCTGTCAGCTGGCCCAATGTCCCACACCCTCATGGCCCAGTGTACCTTCGCGAAAGCCTGGCAAAACATCGAGGCCATTTTTGGGTCACTAGGTCACTCCACAGAAATTCAAATAAATACCCAGCTGTTCTTGCTGGATAACCGTGTCGTGTGTTCCTTCTCTCTCCTTCACAACGACTGGTGATTCTTCCGACGTAGGAGGCGAAACGTCACTAAGGCGAGAGAAGGAACGCTCCACACGTCTTTCCCGAAAGAACAGCTAAGAAGAGCAATTCTCATCACGCATGAAGCTGTGAAAGCCTACATCCGTATCATAAATAAACCTAAATCTCGACGTGTGTGTAACCGACATCAGCCATCTCGTCTCTCTCTCCTTTCACTTTCGGCCGCGTGATCGCACGAGAGAGACACAGACCGGCACGACGGTTAACAAAAATACTAGAGATGACCGGCTGAACAATGCGCGCGCGTGAATGCACGAGAGGATATTCCGATGGTAAGATTCTGCGCTGTGTATTTTTTTGATGTGAATCCCCCTGGTGCTCCGCACGCACCGCTGGTCTGCTGCAATGCGCCTCTTCCGTCACCACAGACTTGCACCCACGCCAACGCGTATCTTCTTTTGTATAAACAACTTTATTAACGGGCGGCGCGGTGGCCCAGTGGGTAGCGCTGTCGCCTCACAGCAAGAAAGTCCGGGGTTCGAATGTCGGCTCGGGTGCTGCTTTCTGTGTGAAGTTTGCATGTTCTCCCTGTGTCCGCGTGGGTTTTCGCCGGACAATGCGGTTTCCTCCCACAGTCCAAAAAAACATGCTGCTGCATAGGTTAATTGGCTTGCAGACGAAATTGCCCACAGCGCCCGGTGATGGACTGGCGTACCATCGTTGGTGTATCCCTGCCTTGCGCCGTGTGTCTGCCGAGATAAGCTCCGGCTCACCACGACCCTGTAGAGGACTAAGCGGTTTCTGTCAATGAGATGAGAGATGCGAACTTTATGAGCTGCCTCGATCACCGCCTTGCACCAACTCCGTGAACAACACCCACGCAGCAATGCAGTCACATTAACCTCCTCCGCATCCCTGCGGGCAACACAAAACGCCTCGTTATTAAACACATTCTACAGATGCCTCGCTCGTGTATATTTATGTGTTCTGTTCTTAGGAGCAATCAAACAACGCGTCTGTACCTCTCCGAGTCTCCCCGTCACTGAAACGTGTCCGCAAGGACGGGCGTGCTTTAATTTATGTGCGACCGTTCATATGTTCAACTCAACATATCAGTAGCCACTGGCTACATTCACCCCTCCTGAATTCTCCCATCACGATCGCACATCAACCGAACGGTCCGTGTCCACGACATGAATACGGGCAACTTCATCACCGCCGAGTCAGCGGCTACACGTGCTTATGTGGTCGTGTGTCCCGCGCACACTGTGCTACAAACAGCGCTGCGATTCCCGCCTCGGGCGCATTTCTATGTGGAGTTTGTACATTCTCCCCTTGTTCTGCGCAGGTTTCCTCCGGCTTCTCCGGGTTTCTCCCACGTTAACACCCCCCCCCCCCCACTTATTGATGACTTGGTCGATACAACCGTAATATACTGGATGCAGTGTCTGGCGAGTTGGCGCCTGATAACCTAGTGGCTGACTCCCATCCCCCCCGCTCTCTGCGCTTACATCGCGCCTCTGAGTCGTTCTCTCGTCCAACGATTTCCTTCGACATTGAACGAATGTCTACGGCGCGCGTTACAAATCGTCTCATCTCATCTCATTGTCTGAAACCGCTTAATCCTATATAGGGTCACGGTGAGCCGGAGCCTATCCCGGAAACACAGGGCGTCGTTACAAATCGTATTTCCTATTATTGTCTTCATTCTCTCGTCTCGCAGGTGCAGACGCACGGTCTCCATGGAGACCGGCTGTCAAAACCTCCAGCTGTGCACGGCCGTGCTCAAGCTCAGCTTCAAACCGGAAGACATCGGCCCGTTCTTTCTCTTCCCGCTGCTCTACATCTTCTTCCAGGTGTGCGGAGGGTTGCCACCTGTCCTGCGTTTCCCTGAACCGTATTCTCTTTCAACGAGTCCGCTGCCCTCCTGGGATATCTGAACGCGTTTACTGGAACAAGCCATTTATTCAAAGCCAGTGTATTTTTTTCAGTTGTACAGATTATAGTTTATTCTGTTTGCTCCAGCGTATGTCCAAGATGTTTGTTTTTCCGAGGTGGCAACCGTAAATCTGCGTGAGAGCATTAATCTGGATCGCTTGTGGGGGGCAGATGAATTCCTGAGTACAAATATACCCTGCGTGTAAACTCGGAGACACAGCAGCGCGTTGTTTGTCTCTAAACACTGTGCTGATGATGTCGGCACTCACGGCTCAATATATGCGGGGCTCTTTAAGAGCTGCCGTTTTTGGAGAGCTGTGACGAGCATCATTCCTCACTGCTTCGCGACGTTTTGCCTCCTACATTAAAGCGCCTGAGGATGCTTCCAACATGGGGTTTGGACCCATCACGAGCGAGAAGAAGCCATCGCCACGGCTATCTCAAAAGAACAGCTTTAAGAGCACTTATTTGTACACACTGTCATTTGTTCCCAACCGGTGGGTCGCGACCCATCGTGGGTCACGAGCGCCACCTGGTGGTCCGTGGAGACCAGACCCGAGCGAGCGAAGTGGGCCTTGAGGTACAAAAGATAAGTGGATGTTTATTATTACGGTAGAAAATACTCAGTGAACTTGCAAGCTCTGGCTGTGGGTTTCCTGCAACACAGCAAACGTTCATAAGATTGGGAAACCTTTGATTTCGTTGGGGAGTTCTTTCCAATAACATGAGGGAACAAGTTTGACTTTAGTCTAGAAGTCGTTGTTCAAACGGATTCGATGCTTAAGCGGACTTTTGGACTGGAAAGCCAACTTTGGCCCGAGAAGCCACTCTGCCCACGGAACAAAACGCGCTCTCCATTGGTAGTGCTGACTCGGCGCAACACCAATCTCTTTCCATGTCCTCGTGTCCCACAATGCTCGCAGGTGGTGATAGCGCTGCTCTTAGTGCTCACCTTCCGCGTGTACGTGAACTGCTGCCGGCAGACGAGCCAGCACCATACCGGTACGGCCGCGCTCGTCTCACCGCACTCTGTGCCGCGTCATCTGTACGCCCATGGTGGAGCGAGACATGAGCGGGGAGAGGGGGGGGGGTCGATGTAGCTTTTCACTGCTCGATAGTGCCGGTGAGTAGCGCTGATGCCTCTCATCAAGAAGGCAACGAGGTTCTCTTCCGGGTTCGAGCTCCTTTCTGTATCGAGTTTGTGTGTTTGTTCTGTCCATGGCCGCGTGGGTTTTTGCCAGGTACTCTGGTTTCCTCACACAGTCCAAAAACATGCTGCCTGGATTAATTGACCTGCCTACATTGCCCCTTTTACCCTAATATGTTGTAACTTGCTTACCACTCTCCACTGGACGACTGTTAAAAAAGCAATATAGCTCAACGGCTCCTTCCAGCTTAAATACAAATTGACCGACGTATGAAAATTGCTGCTCTTTCTGTATGGCCGTGTCGAGCGTCCCTGCTCTCTCCGTCGCGACGTTTCGCCTCTCACACTGGAGGCATCCAGAAAGCACATCGATGGAGAGCACTTTATCAATGTTTCCCCGTCAGACATTGTCTCTGATCTCAAGCGCCACTCACAATATTGACAAAGGTCGGTTGACGACATCCGACTACTCCGTCACCGACCTTCCATTCATTCGGGCATGTAATAATAACATTTGCATTCCTCAAGCGCTTTTCACCCGAGGGTCACAAAGCGCTGCACAGAGAATATATTCACATCGGTATATATATTCGCATAGGTATTTCGTGACTGAGCTCCTGAATGATTCTTACCAGTTGAACTTAGAAAGCACATGCAGTGCTCTAAGTCACGTTGTTACCCATTCATTTAAGAGACATTTCACACAAACAACGATGCATTACGGTCTCAAGTGAAATGTTGACTTGTTGATTAGTGTCCGGAACATGGGGAATATCGGGTCTTGTTTAATATAGTGCAAAGTCAATATAAGAATATATGCATTGAAAATGTACATAAAACCACATACCTTTACATGCATATTTAAAAAATCATAGTTAGAACATTGTAATAAACAGAAACGTACTTTGTGTTTTGTTTAAAAAATTATAATCACGTTTTCATTTGTTATGAATGACAGTCCATATGAAGTGTGCGTTGCATGCAATGCCTGTAAGGATATGATGTACACAATAGCCATCATTTCTGTACAATCTTTCAACGTTACACGATCGTGCTGGATCGAGGTTCATAGAAAGGGTAGCACACGCAAGAAAGCTATTCATTTGCTATCCGTACAATATTTTCACAGTTCAGACAATGCGAAAGTATGGCATTGGTACCCACTGATGTTGTACAATTTGGGCAGAGAATAATAAGTCTTGCATTTTACTTGAATTGTCATTAATCCACACGTATGGGTTTCCCTTTACCATGAATGGCTAAATATGAACACTCACAACTGTGAACAGAAATTAATTGGTGAATGAAACAGCTGAATGCCATTATTTGAATTGGACATTACTAATGCTCAAGCCAGAGAAACGTAAATCACGATATTGAAGCCTGACAATATTACTTTCACGTTTTAATGACGACTCATTTTGAAGTATAGTACTGAACAAAACGTTGAACTTTTCAAACTTCATTTGCCGCAAAATGCTTATCGCAAAGTGTATTAGACCACCTCTGACTACCCGTAGTTTTACAGCAAACATACCACTCAGACTTAATAAGTACCAAAACTAAATCAATATTTGACTTGGTTTCTACCACTGAACTGCAATATGAACCGGGCGGCCTCACTTTGATTTTCAGCCAAGGCTGCCTATCACAAATGGTGAGTCATGCATCAACAATTTATATGTCACATCGCCTCCAGCCAGCACTGGTTAGAATGACACGGTCATATATCTCTTGTGAGCAAGACAGCATATGGAGTGATTTTCACGTGACAGCAGAATGACAGAGCCTTATGATTTATTTACATCTCGGCGACGGAAAGAACGGCAGAGTGCCGCTCTCTCCGTAGCCCTGTGCAGCGCTTTGTGACCCTCTGGTGAAAAGCGCTCTCTAAATGCAATTATTATTATATAACGCAATGTGTGGCCGTCCTGAAAGAACAGCCTTTAGGAAGCAGTTTTCATTATCGAATAGCTGCGGAATTGAGTCTGGATACCGCCTTGTTGGGTGACCAGCATGTGTAACAGACGGGTGTAATTAGGTGTTGTGGGCAGCAGAGGGCACTGGAACGTCCTTCCCAAACCTGCACTGACCAGCATGATGAAGTATGGTCAATTACCCTCAAGGCCCGCACGGCATGGGCAGGAATCAATCCGGCAGTAAAGTGAGAACGTGCAGTAGATGTACTGGCACAGCTCACAGTACACAGCCAGAATTACTGGTAACGTTTATTATTAAAATTAGTAAATAAAATATTGCTTACCATTATGAATATTTATTCAAAATTATACAGAATGGTTAGTTCTTTTTTGCTATACCACCTCTACCTGTTCAAAACAGCACATTAAACGTAGATTTTAGTAGTGTATTCAATAATTCAGTATTTTACTAATTATCCATTCAGTGATGTAGGTTTTCACGGCTCTATGCATGATAATGTTTTCCAAAAGCTGCTCTTTCAGGATAGCCGCGTCGATCGCTTCTCCTCTGTCTTCACGACATTTCACCTGCCACGTTGGAAGATCCTCGCATCCAACGTGGGAGGTTACCCTGAAAGAGCAGCTTTTGTAAGCAATCATCAATTCGCCATTCAGGATGATCCACGCCTTTCAGCAGTGGTTCTCAAACGCTCAAACAACATCCTTAGAAATGGTTTTGTAACTCTTTCTAGACCGATGAGCATCGAAATGTATTTTTTCTGAGATCCTCAGAAATCTCTTTTGATCGGGGCATAACGCACTTCCAAAAACTCGTGTGGCGGAGAGCAGACTGATGGTGGTGACCAAACTTTCTACTTTCTCATACAGGGCAGGGCCACCCATCTCAGCCCTCATTGTCCACCCATTGATTGAAAGACATGACTAATTACCCTCTTAATTGAGCTGATTATCCTATATGATCAAAGACTTTTTCTGACAGAAATTGCATGTTGGATTATTTTACTCAGCAAGTAAATAAAAAGCAGATTTGTTTTAAGTGCTATTTCTTTAATCAAATTCTATTTGTGTATTATTAGGACTTCGATAAAGATGTGATCATGTTTTAGAGCAAATTTATGCGAAGACACAGACAATTCTGAAGGGTTTACAAACACCCTCTCACCTCCGTAAGTGTAACATACAGGTACATTTCCACGTATTATATTTCTCTGTTAAGTTTGTTAATTGGAGATGTTGTCTTTCAATTGAAGGCATATGTAATGTAACATTGCCATCGTTACTTCAGCCGGAGTCGGCTGAAGTAATCACTGCCGCTGGCTGAGTGTGTGAGGGATTACCCACCCGAGACTGTTGGCACCACGCTTGGCACATTGTGACCTAGCAGGAATCAGTGGGGGCATGCTGTACATGACAGACTGGTGTTTACGGTAGGCTCTGGCGTCACTTTGTCCATTTTGAGCGGAACATACACAAAGTCAAGCCGTACTTGACAAGCAATCACCAGCAAGGGGGGGGGGCGGCACTGAGGCGCAGCGGTGGCTTCCGCGCCTGACAGAGAGAAAGTCCTTCGCGAGGCAATTCGAGTCCCCGCCTTGGAGCTTTGTTCTCTACTTGTTCCGCATCAGCTCTCTCCAGATATAGGACGCAGCGGTAAATATTGGCGCTGAGTAACCAAGTGGTTGCCTTCCATCACACCCTCGCTGGGATTCTCATCCACCTCCCATCCAGCTGGGCACCTCCAATCCAGCCCATTCGAGATGAAGTTTGCAGACTCGTCAGTGGTCAGGCGATCCACCTGCGTGTGGTTTTTTTTTGTGTTCCGCTCTGCGTGCTTTCACTCAGAGAGCGTGAAAGAGATTTACACGGGCAAGTCAGAGGCGGAGGATATGGACGTGGAGTTCACCGCGAGGGAGGAGGAGGAGGAGGCGGCGCCCGCGAGCCACGCCTCGGAGTCATCGTCGTGGAAGAGGAAGCTCTCGTGGTGGAAAGTCAAGAGGCAGGAGGAGAGTTGATGGGAGTTGTAAAAACGGTTATGGCTGATTCACCACCAATCCAACGACACGGCAAACCAGCAGTGGGCAAACGCCTTCGCCACGCGTGTACCGTAAATGTGAATCCAATTGGTGTTCGCGTTTTGTATTCCACAAATGTGTTGTTGTTTAAACACTGCATACGGTGCCCACTGTGGTCGTATGTAAGTTTACGCTACATCGCTACTTATTTTGTCCCCATAATGTTAACGGACCTGATGGAATGATGCAACACTTGTGTTTGCACAACCAGTATCACGACTCTGTGGATGTTTGGGTCAGATGGCCGTGAGTGAAATGTGTGTCGCAAACCCTTCTCCACGTGGCGCGGCCAATTAATCAAGTTGTCACGTGGGCACGCTTGCGAGTTCCTTACTGCTTCAGCAAACCACCACCTGTGTGTCCTTTCAGAGCAATCGCACAGCATTTAACAACTTGGTACAGAATCATAGGGTGCATCTTCGTGCTGCGAAATTATGGTTCTCATGGCCAGGCGTAGTTTGCACTCTTTTGGTTGTACCTTCCACTACTTGAAGGCATCCTGGCAGGGTATTAAAAGCTATTGAAGTAGACATAAAGTCCAGGTTAAGGTGTGCATGGCTTTACCAGTAATTTGGTCACAATATGCCCTCCGTTCCGAACGATGTCTAGAATCAAGTGTTTCCTGCTATGGGGATTACAATAGCATGAAGAGGATGAAGGTGCTATGAGTCACGTGGTTTTTTGCGCGTGGTCCAGAAGATACCGTGGATTTATATCGACCCTCTTTCCCCTCCCGCCCATCGTTATAGCCACTTGCAGAGTGCCCGCCCTGCGGTCGAGCGTGTTACAAGCACGTAACACGTCCTTCTGACGCCAGCATCAAGGCGGAAGCGTGCTTACCATGGTTGATGGTACCGGTGTAAAAGTGGGACATTAAAGCTGAAAGTGTTCCAGTGGGCGGCATGGCGGCGCAGTGAGTAGCGCTACTGCCTCACAGCAAGAAGGTCCCGGGTTCGGTTCCTGACTTGGGTGCCTTTCTCTGTGGAGTTTGCGTGTAATCCCCGTCTCAGCGTGTACTCCGGTATTCTCCCACCTTCCAAAGACACATTGTTGGCCAGGCTTTTTGGTCTGCTGAGTAAGTTGTCCCAAAAAGGTTCTTTGTGATGTACTGGCATAACATCCGCGGGTATATCCCCGCCTTGCGCCCTATGTCTGCCGGGATAGGCTCCGCCCCGCCCCCCCGCAATTCTGTTCAGAATTAATCGGATACTCATACTGACTGACTGATTAGTAACTTTTTAAATATCAGGGCGCAGTGTACTAATTCAGAGTACCATTGTTTTGGGACTCAGTGACGTGAGATTATATATTGATAGGATAGCACGTACTGATTAAACAGGATTGCATGAACCCTAATCATAGTTTAGTGTGTATGTACATAGTGAGTCGCCGCGCAGAGATTAGTTAGTTGCTGATTTGCTATCCTCTGCCGTTCTTGTTGACGTGCCGTTCTCTCCGCAGCTCTGTGCAGCGCTTTGTGACCCTCGGGTGAAAAGCGCTCTATAAATGCAATTATTATTATTATTAGTGCAACGCGTTACAAACTCACAGACAACTTCAGTGACTTTTATCTGAATTGGCTGTGGGCCTCCCCTAGGTCGATTTAGAAGCACAGATGTTTGCGATTTTCAAACACCTGCACCAATAATAAGTTGTACTTCGAGAGCGCTATTCATCCGAGGGTCACAAAGCGCTGCACAGAGCTGTGGAGACCAAGGCATGTCAACAACATCTGAAAGCAAATTCAATAAATTACGGCTTTTGTCATATTTTAAAATGTAAAAAAGTTCCACCCTCACTTTAGCCTGTTTTTATTTCAATTTTTTTCTCTTTGTCATTTACCCATAATTCTTTCACTTACCCATCAAGGCAGAAGGTGTGCTGGCAACGTTGCCAGCACACCTTAGCAGATCTGTGTATATGTTTACGTGTGCCGTCTTCCCTCTGTTCTCTAGGAACTACATCCAACTTTGACTACAGTTACCGAGGCTATAGCGGGAGAGAGCAAGGTATTAAGGCTTCAGTGCCGTAAACAGAATAATGATCACACTTATCACGAATTCAGCATGGGAGATTTAAACATTTGGACAAACTCGAGTTTCTGCACCACAATTGTTAGCATTCCGCTTGCTCGCCGTTGCAAGCGATTGAGTGTCAAACGCTTTTCTTTACGAGTCTTGTTCCGTTGGGGTGTTGAGTCGATTCAGTAACGCGCGTGGGTATCTTCACGTGGGAGGATACCGGAGAACCAGGAGAACACCCATTCATACGAGGGGTTGATGGTACTGCAGTCTCCTTGATTACTTGCAACCCAGTGGTCCCATTGGTGTCTAACCCGTCCAGCTACTAGCCGGCTTTAACCTGCTTGGCTTGCTGACGCTGCTAATGTCGGTACATTGAAGGTGATTTAATGCACTGACCAAGGTTATTTTTGTGGCTTGATTCATGGTGGAATGACTTTACGTTGCATAACGATTGTATGTCTTTGCTTAATGATCGTAGTGTGGGCATTGGAAAATATTGAGAGGGAAACGATATTGAATGTACGGTATGTTTTAACTCGTCCCGTTGGTGTATGCTCACATTACAGGCGTTGCGGTTCCTGGAAATGATTTCGTAGTTTGCTGCGTAACAGTTTTGCTGCGTAACAGTTTCGCTGCGTAACAGTTGTTTCGCTGCGTAACAGTTGTTTCGCTGCGTAACAGTTGTTTTGCTGTGCCGCTGAAATTTAAATGGTGATTGGGCCCAAGATTGCAACGCTTCAGTGGCTCGTGTAGCGCACACACACCAGTCTGTCACAAAAACTTCAGTGGCTCGTGTAGCGCACACACACCAGTCTGTCACAAAAAGTTCAGTGGCTCGTGTAGCGCACACATCACTGTCACAAAAACTTCAGTGGCTCGTGTAGCGCACACACCACTGTCAAAAACACACCGCGTCGCACAGGGCAGTGTACGAGCAACGGCCTCGCAGTGAAACCTCGATGTCACGGACTAGGAGGGGCTAAAGGGTGTTGGGAAGTTGGTTAAATGCGGATCTTTATATGACGATCTTATATACAGAGTTACGACCATATTTATAATGAACACTATTAAAAAGACTAATACATGTATTTAATTGCAGCGCTAAAACACTCTAATAATAAATATAAAATATACATTTCCGTTGTTTCCGACGCAGTGTCCTGTCTCGGAATTAGCGATAGTGTCCATTGCGTCAAAAGTCCATTGAATAGTAATCCAATCCATTAAAATGTGGCTTTTACTGTAATGTTACTTTCAATTAAAACGAGTATATTAGTTGTAACACTTAATGATTCATGAAAGATTAACCTATTACTCAGTAGCTACTATTATGTGACTATTCATGAATAATGATCATCGGCGCACAGCTTCAAATGAGTTCATCATGCCCCGCGTGGCTTTAAGTGGAGCCTCCAACTCTTATCCACTCTGGCCTGAAGTGTTACTTATACCATATTAAGTTATTAAACAGCTCGACCTGAGCTACAAAAGCATTGATATTGCATTGTCCTGAGCTGATTGCTTTTTGGCAACACCTGGCTCACGCTGAGACTAGGATCTAAAGAAAGCCATGTCCAGTGTAGGCCAATCAGTTTCAAGGACAATGCATGTATTATCACAGCATTGTGTTTGCATATTTTGCCAAAAGTATGTGTGTTTGTTGCTAAGTGGACACTTTGTGAAAAATGTCTATTTGGTGTTTTAAGATCTTTAAACCTGTATAATTTCCAGAAATGGCAAAACATTTTCTCTTTTTTGTTAAGTTCTTTTATAGCCGCACAGTTATGCATTGATGAATTTCACATCTCAATGCAGGGGAATTGCTCTTCACAGTTCCCCTTTCAAGATATCCTTGTCGAGCGCTCCCGCTCTGTCGTTGAAAACTCAGTACGCGTGAAGCACACGTAACCAGAGTGACCACTCACGCAGAGTGACAACTCACTCAGAATTAATGATTGCTTCGAAAAGCTGCTCGCTCGGGACAGCCGCGTCGATCGCTCCCTCTCCTCCGTGATCGACGCGGCTGTCCCGAGAGAGCAGCTTTTCGAAGCAGTCATCATGCATCGAGCCGTGAAAACCTGCATCATCACTCAGAATTGACAATGTCTGAGGCTACCGCTAATGCGGAGACGAAACGTCTTGAAGGAGGCAAACGGAGTGCACGACACCGGTATCCTGAAAGAACACTTTTGGAAAGCAATTCCCACGCAGTGTCATTGACAAATGCATGGGATTCTTTTCCGCTCTGCGATGTCTGCCGCTCCACTCCACGTCCTGGCAGCATCTTTAGTTTAAATTTTCAATTCCCGAAAAAGTCTCGAGCATGTGGAACGAAACGTCGGTCATCGTGGCGAACCTCACCGCGCACGTCGCGGCGCTGTGCTCTAACACTGGCCTCTGGTCTTTATTGCCAAGGGTGGATTTAGAAAACATCAACTTAAGTTGAGCCCACGCAGGCTCGCGTCCGCTTTAGAATGGGGGGGGGGTCTTCTCCAGGAATATTAGGGGAATCATGAGAACCCATTCCCTACATTTGTGTGCGTTCCTCTATCAAATAACCGCCCTAATGTAAGACCATTGAAGCTCCCTCTCTGAAGCGGTTATTAAGAAAACGGCCTTTGCCTCCATCCCCGACCACTTCCTCCACGGCTGGCGATTGCATTTCTAAACGTGGATAGTTTGAGTCGAGTATTTCGCCATGTCCCTGAACGCTGTGGTCCCGATGTTTTAGAAATCTGCGGAGATCGCGCGTGATTCGGTGAATCCGCACGTGGTATTGTGCGCTGCTTTAGAAAGCTCTTTGCAAAGCTTCGTTGCACCTACTGGAGGGGTAAACGTTGAGCATATTACGCACGTTACGTTAAAATGTATTCATTATCTCGAGTGGACATTGTGTTCAAGCGCGTTTCGGGTCGCCTCTCTCGTTTACCGCTGTTTTCGTTTGTTTTAGTAAATTAAACAATGTGATAACTTCCAACACGTTGCTTTGTGATTCACGTACGTTACAGACAGTAGCTCACATCGTACATCGCACGGTCGATTCGAGGGAAGAGTCACCGATGGTCAGCGAGTCCACCGCAGGGATTGTGCTTCGAGACATTTCGTGCATCTCTCTCCGCCCTATGAAACAAAGCGGTGGCACGACTCCCGCAGGCCGGTAAATCTCTACC
>JAZEWT010000013.1:379799-392614 GCA_036362905.1 Mordacia mordax
CCACTGTTGTGTGTGGACCCAGGGCAGGTCTCCTGAGCGGTAGTAATTGCATCCGGGTCCCCAGTGTGGGTGACGGGCTGCAGAGGGGGCGAGGAGCCCAACCGCGACGTGGCTTCTGCCACAGCTCACGCGATGCTGCGGATATGGCGCCGACCGTGGAGGTGGCTTCCCTGGTGGCGCCTGTGAAGGCGATGGCGGCGGCGGAGGTGCTGGTGGCAATGGTGGTAGTGGAGGGTAGCGGCGGCGGTGGTGGTGCAGGCGTCTGTCACGCGATAAAATATCGACTTAACGTTTCCGCGAAATTTAAGGTGAAGTCTATTTCGCTTCCGTCGCGTGTGATTAGGTTCACTGGGACGCGGGATAATCTGAGGTCGCTGGCCTGCAGAAGATGATGACTGCGCCCCCTCTACCCCCACCCCCCGTGGCTATAAAAACAGATTTGAGCAAGAGCCGGGGGGAGCTGATGGAGTCGCCGCGTTACCAACGCCATCGTCACCTCCCTCCGCGCTCGGGTCGGCCCTCTCTCCCGTCCCCGCGCATCGCCGCACCCCGCGTGGTTGCCATTTGTTCACTCGCATGACCCGCTGACTCCTCTCGAGGGCCGCAATGAGCCGGAGCCTATCCTCCGGTAGGCACAGGCTGGAAGGGAGGGGTTCGCTGAAGCAGGGACACGAGGCCCCATCGCAGGGCACCCGAGGTGATTTCGTCACCGGGCCAATTATATCAGGCAACAGTGTCGTGTCTTTTTACTGTGGGATTTGGTCATTCCGTCTCCTCCTCGCTTCTCAGTGAGAATGCCCCCCCCGCCTTCCACACGTTAGTTAAAAATCTATTAGAGATTCGGAGGGGGGGGGGTAGGGGGATAAAACCTCCGATGTTTTGTTACATCCTAAAGAAAAAAGGTATATTTACATGCTCGTCAAATTAGTGCAGAATAAACATGAGCCGTTAGATTTATTAAAATTAGATTTGCTTTGGAAAGTCATTAAAGAAAGTAATCAGCGCTAATCACCTGCTCGCACAAGCTCTGTTAACCCATAGAGCGTGCGCTATCCACGGCAAGGATGGCCCTGCGGCTTTAGCCTGGATGGTCGGCCTGGCAGTGTGGCGGCGCCCGCACCCGCTCGCCCTGACACCCGCTGCTGTCACGCGTGCTTGGACATTCGCTCTCGCACTCACTCGCTCACACTCGCTCACACTCGCGCACACGTCCTCGCGCAGGTTCTCACTCTCACACGTGCTCGCATGCGCCCTGTATCTCGAATGGTCTCCGCGAGATAATCGTCTTTGCCTCTCATAGCCTGCATCCTGCATTGTGCTCTGCCTGGCGAGCATGACCTCTGTACCCAGCACGCTTACGCTGGCGAGCTGCCGCGTCTTTGGCGGTGTGCACGCACGTGTGCGCTCGTGTGCACGTGTGCGCTCGTGTGCACGTGTGCGCACGTGTGCGCTCGTGTGTGCACGTGCGTGCTCGTGTGTGCACGCTCGTGTGCGCTCGTGTGCGCTCGTGTGCACGCACGTGTGCGCTCGTGTGCGCGCACGTGTGCGCTCGTGTGCACGCACGTGTGCGCTCGTGTGCACGCTTGTGCGCGCTCGTGTGTGCGCGCGCGCGCATGTGTCTGTGTGAAATGAGTACCTGGTGCGGTGCGCAACCACATCACCACTGGGCGAGATGCTGGCCACTTCACCCTTCATGTGCTGTGACGGCCTTCCTTAGGTGCTGCTCGCTGACAGCACTTGCCACAGCAGTCTGTAAGACTTTACTGGGCACCTTTGTCTCTGTGTGTCTGCGTGCACTACCGACCTCCACAAAGATGTTTAATCTCTCGCGGTTAAGTGCCCTGCGCTGTAAACCCGACGAGTACGAGTTCGATTCCCGTTCACGGCCATCACTTGTCACGTGTGGGCCCGTGCCGCATGGGTCATCGGGGTTGTTTGACCTGACCCTTCCCGCGTGGTCAGTGCGGTTTGTTTTGCCATGGAGCGTGGACAAGGGAGCTCAGTGCAGCGCAACACGTTGATTCTCTTGTAAGGAGAATGTAGTTACGGCACACGAGTGCTTACGCCACGCGTGCAGACTTTCGAGTGCAGTCCCCTCGTGCAAACGATGTGCTTTCTCCGGGTACTTCGGTGCCTCCAGTGTGCTAAACGTCACGAAGGATTTCCAGTCGAGCGTGGCAAGGCAGCGGGATGCACCTGACGTTGAATCTTGGGGCTCGGTCGATCCTTGCCACGGCGATTCGGGTGCTTCCCCGGTTTTTGGCGGGTGCTTCCCCGGTTTTTGGCGGGTGCTTCCCCGGTTTTTGCGGGTGCTTCCCCGGTTTTTGCGGGTGCTTCCCCGGTTTGGCGGGTGCTTCCCCGGTTTGGCGGGTGCTTCCCCGGTTTTGGCGGGTGCTTCCCCGGTTTGGCGGGTGCTTCCCCGGTTTGGTGGGTGCTTCCCCGGTTTGGCGGGTGCTTCCGCGAGTAGGTGGCGACGCCCGTGCCGGGAGGCGGAAATTAAACAAATGCAGTTTCGCGACGTTCTGCGTTCTTGTCATAAGAATAGTTTATCAAACGTGTAAAAAAAAGAAAGGCCTTGTCAAAATAATACTCAGGGCGCCGTGCAAGCGACGGCAACGCTGTGAAAGAGAAAAGCATAAATAGCAATTGCAGAGAGAACGTGGAGATAAAGCAGACATTTTAAATACATCCAGAGGGATAAGAACTTGACAATGCACCGTACGCGTCGATTATATTACAAAGACTTAAAACCAAACCGTTTTGCCTTTAATCGTGTTGGCTCGCTCAGTCACATCATACGCTGTCCGTTTGGAGGACCCTCTCATCATTGCATCGTTAGTGTTTGGGTTTTATATCGATGTCTGCTTTCACTGCTTGGCGTGAGAATTGCTCTCAAGAGCTGTTCTTTCTGAATTGTCGTGTTGCGCATTCCACCTCTCTCCCTCACGACGTTTCGCCGCCCAGCCTAAGAGTGCTCTCGGCGTAGGAAGCAAAAGGTCGTGGAAGGCACGGCGGCTATCCCCAAGGAGCGGCTCCTGAGAGCAATTCTCATATTGGGGGTTTGCCGTTATAACCATCGACAGCTATGCAGTCATCCTTTATGGTTCCCTTAGTTGACTGGCGCGGTTCCGCGAATTTGCGAACGATTCTTCCGCGCCGGCTGTCCCGAGCTGCCAGCTTCCTGCGGCGTGGCTCTTAACTCGAGAGCGGCAGTGACGCCGTCGTCGTCGTCGCTGAAATCGACAACGTTGCCCATGGCAGAACGTGGCCGCGGAGGCACAGTGGACTGCACGATGGCATGGGAGAGAGAAGTCGGCCAGGTGGCAAGCCCGTGACAGGATTTCCAGACGCCGCGTCCTCTATTTTGTTTAGATGCCATCAGCCAAATGGTGAGTTTCTTTTAAGCCGTGGGAGTACTCCCACGGGAACCCACGCGGACATGGAGAGAACTCACAAACGTCACATGGAAAGGCACCCGTGTCGAGAATCGAACCCAGGGCTTTATTCGGTGAGGCACGATGGTTACCACTTTGCCGCCACCGCGTGGCTTTTACCTGCGACGAGGCAACGTTGTTCTCATGACAACGAAACTAAACGGGTGAAGCGTAATAATGATATCCGCTTAATCTGGTACAGGGTCGCGGGGCACCGTAGCCTATCCTGGCAGACAGAGAGCGCAAGGTAGGGCCATACCCAGGATGTGACGTCAGTACATCACAGTGCACTGGGTCAATTTACTCAACAGCCCAATTAACCGAGGCAGTTTTTGCCTGTGGGCAAATCAAATGAGGTAAGGTCCAAAATAGTGACCGCACCACCGTCACAATGTCTCCATCCTTTCTTTAGGTGCAGCGAGTCAGTGAAGAGACAACTGTGTACGGGTTTAACCTTTGTTATATCGGTCATCGGTCCAGAACGACAAAGTTCAGGCGACTCCACCACGGCTCGGCCACGTGTGCGATTCCGCCTGTTTGCATCGCTCTCGATTATCCTCGGGCCTGAAGCACAAGCCGGACAAGGCGGGCACAAGAGTGGGCTTCACCAAAATGAAATCGGACGTTTGATTGAGCTGATCAAATAACGTCTAATTTGGGGTTGTATTCAACGAGCGGTAACGCTCTCGTTTATTTGGCTTGACAGTCCGTCTCCAGGGTTATCGGCCAGATTAATTGACATTGCCTCCTTTCATTACGATAACATTGCTTGCGTCGCGGTTGCACGCAACACGCCATTAGTGAAGTGAATCTCGGATGAAGTTCATTCCTCGCTCTCGTCAAACGGAGGACTCTGAGATCGTCACACTTGCACCGAATTGAGCGTGGTCTCCGATGCACACGACCCTTGTTCTGTTGAAACGGCCCTTGGCTTTAAACATCTTAGCGAGGCAGTGCAATTCTCATCTCGAGCGCCTCTCTGTGTGCAGTTTGTGTGTTCGCCCCCTTCCTCTGCATGGGATTCCCCTAGATGCTCTGTTTTCCTCCCACAACTGAAAGACACTCATTAACAGATTGGTCGATACCATTGCAATGCAAAGGATGCAGTGTCTGGCGGGTTGGCCCCGGTTTACCCTGTGGTTGCCTTCCTCCTCCCCCCGCCTTGCACCTCTTTTCTACATTGAGCGAATATACGTGGCGCATTATACGTAACTATTATTCTTTATTTGCAGTTTACCGGCACATAGTGGTTTACGAATGTTGTTGGTTCAAGCAGGTCTAACTGCTGATGAGACACGGAGTGTTGAAACCGGTTGAGAGATTTTGTTTTCTATTAAACCAATCCTGCAGCTCAGATGGACTCCCAGAAGACCGTCTGGCTGAAAGGTTGTGTAAATATATACTATTAAAAGTACATGGTTTAGGTGGCGAGAGACCAACACGATGATATTTTATATATTCAGATGAAGCACTTCTTAGTAGCAGATAAGAGAGAGGATGGGCTAAAGCTTGGATGATTGGTTATGCCTAATCGCGTTGGTGGAGTTTGGAGATTTTATGCAAATCAAGGCTGCAGAGAATCACTCTGACACACAGCATCTCTACAGAGAATCGCATGCATCGTGATAAACACTGCATCTCCACAGAGAATCGCATGCATCGTGATAAACACTGCATCTCTACAGAGAATCGCATGCATCGTGATAAACACTGCATCTCTACAGAGAATCGCATGCATCGTGATAAACACAGCATCTCTGCAGAGAATCGCATGCATCGTGATAAACACTGCATCTCTACAGAGAATCGCATGCATCGTGATAAACACAGCATCTCTACAGAGAATCGCATGCATCGTGATAAACACTGCATCTCTGCAGAGAATCGCATGCATCGTGATAAACACCCGTGTTGACTATTGAAAGGAATAACGATGTGCGGATAAATAATTTTCTATCGGTTCTGCGATTCACTCCAATGGATCAGTAATCAAATGCACTCGGAAATCAATAGCGATCGCTTTAATTAAGCAAGGCATTGCCTGCGATGGTAGAGTCATTGTCACCATGAGCTGTGATCCATCCACGACTGCACGACGCCTTCCTCAGCCCTCGCAATCGCTCACGGCCGTGTGGTGCAATAGTCAGACCCGGTGACGCACGAGCTAATTTCAGAATTGAAATAAAATCAATGCAGGCACGTTCAGGAGGAGCGCTCGACATGGCCTGTCCACAAGAGCCTGCCGGTGCGTCCCAGCATGGGACGCGAGATGTCATGGAACGAGGTGTCGGATCCTTGCCACGGCGATTCGGAGAGAGCAGCCTTCAAGGGCAGTTCTCAAACATGGAGTGGACAAATCCTCCATCAACACCATCTCAACACAGACACCACACCGAGGACGTCGATCACAAGCGCAATCCACTCCGACAAATGAACCACGAAAGCACAGGCCGCGTTTTACCGAGTAAACAATTATTATTTACAACGCACTGTTATAATTACGGCGTCACCAGTATCACACGTGAAGCAGTCGGGTTGATGGACGACCCTGCACTGACTGCTCCCAGAACTTTACCCGTCGACTCTTGCTCCCCCACCCGCCACCCGTGTTGAGGACCCATCTGTCACCTGTCAGCGTGGCGTCTCACCCGCACTGTGTTCCACTCGCACCAACACTGCCGGTCACAACACTTCACCCGTCACATCGTCCTTCTGCCCCCCCCCCCCCATAACCTTGCTCAATTCAAGGGATGGTAACTCATCTTCACTGCTCGTTGTATGCGAATTGCTCTGAAGAAAAGCTGTTTTTTTGGGATAGCCATGTTGAGCATCCCTCTTCTGTCCTTCACGACGTTCCACCTCACGTTTTGCAGCCATCATCAGGCTTCTAAATTCAGGATGATCGCTTGACACGTCTATCCTGAAAGAGTGGCTAATGTGAGCATATCTCACACTTTGAGCCGTGAAAACCTACATCAATATAAAACCTCACAATCTACATTGTTAGTGGACCTCTGAAAATTGTCTCTTAAATGCATTGCTGTCGCTCAAGGGCTGAGTTGGCCTAAAGTTCAGCATTGCTTCCAGCTTTGCGCTGATCTAAAACCCACTGACGGCGTGAACTCACGGCGCGTAATCACAGCTCGGGATGCGCGGCTTCACCACGAGCGGGCGGGACGAGAAGCGTGGAGGCGAGCCGAGGATTGCGCGCCGCGGCGTCTGCGCGCAGCGGCGTCTGCGCGCAGCGGCGTCTGCGCGCAGCGGCGTCTGCGCGCAGCGGCGTCTGCGCGCCGCCACTCGAGGGGGCTTTTGACGGCGTGTCGTGGCGACACGCGTTCGCTGCCCACCTCGCTCGAGCGACGATGGGTCGGTCGCTCGGCTGACGGATCTTCGTGACATCTCTTCAAATCAATAAGGATGGTGCGGAGAAACGGGACGTTCCAACGTGCGGGAGGCAGGGCGACCACACCGCTGGGTGACAGGAGCCGGGGTTAGAAACTGGAGGCAGGTTCGCTGCACTCCCCTTGTTAGTAGTGGCTTTGTTGGTATGCACTTCGAGGGTAGGTTTTGGATTTTACAGAGTAAACATTGGATCGTGAAGTATATGCTTTTAAGAGTTTTCTAATCGTTGTCCGTGGTGTGCGGTGACGTAAATCTGCCTCGACGCTCACAACACCACCACGATGGCCGCGCAACTGTATTCCAAACATCCCGTCGTTTCTGCGTTTTGTGCCAATCCAAAACAAACCATTTGTTTTCTGGATAATCCGAAATTTACCATCCGGGCCAGATTTATTTTTGCTTTCTTACAGATGTTTATGATTAATCTGAAAAATTGGGGCACATGCCTGGAGGTGGCCACGTTCACGACTTGGCAGTCTCCACCCGACAAATCAGCTGCAGGCATTACGGGCTCGTTAAGGGCCAGATGAAAAGTCAACGGTGCCGGGTTTTGTGGCGTGCGCGTGCCATCGCCGGGTCGGCGTGCCCTTTGCAGCGTAATTATGGCGAGCCACCGTTTGCCAGGGTTTGCAATTACGTCTCTTGCGCGGTAATTGAACGTCGAATTATTAAGCGGGAGCCCTCGTTAAATCGGCCACGTAAATTATCGCTTGTAATGTTGGGGCGATTGCGGTTGATTATTTTTGCGGATCGGAATAAACTGGTGTTCGACTGTCCGTCAAAATCGTGAAATACGGCAGAGGTTTGGAAATGCTTTCATCCAGCAGTTAATCGACCATGGCTGACGACGATTATGATGATCCATTAGAGGTGGAACAATTAACACTTTCTGGTGATTTGATGGATTGTTGTGAGCTGTGTGATTTGGTTGAAGATTTATTTTAGCAAAGACGTATGAAAGTTATTTATACGTGTGGAACCCGGTGCGCTATGCAGCTGCTTTGGACAGATTGTAAGGATTCTCCGAATTGTCGTAGAATTGTAAAATGTTGGTGATTGCTTCGAAAGTCTTCCCTCTCAGGGCTGCCGCGTCGATCGCTCCCTCTGCCTCCATCGCGACGTTTCGCCTCCTCACACGTTAGAGGCATCCTCAGGCATCGAGCGGTGAAAACCTACACCGTTACAATTGTAAAATGTTGCAATGCAGCTGGCATGGCTTAGCTTTAAATAAATACAAACGTTTGGGTTTGCGCTGTGGTGTGTGTTGGGTTGAACCGTGAATTGCTCAGTATGTCGATCGTTTCACCCCATGTGCTGGGAGCTTCTTCAGTTGTTCTTTCGTTACGAAATACTGGTGTTGGTTTGCACGGCTCGATGTGTGTGAAAATTGCTCTCAACGGCTGCTTTGTCAGGATTGCCGTGTCGTGCGAAGGCTGGAGGAGGTTGGGCACCACATCCGATATTCACCGTCGCATCCGACATTCCGCCGCTTGTTGGATGTTTCAGACAACGCGCAACGTTAAGTCACACCGAACGACGCGCGGCACAACGCGCAGCACAACGCGCAGCACAGCGGTGGGAACGTTCCCTGAACCACGGCGATCGCCGCAGGTTTGGTGGTGTCCGAGAGAGAATTGTAGCGGACTCGACGTCAAGTTTCTGTTCAAAACCTCAGAAAACCTGACGCGTCCGCGCTGCCAAAAGCGACGGCGGCTTGCAAGGCGCGCGCTTGTCAATATCGCGGTTTAAGTGAGATCGATTCAGTTTCAAGCACATTTTCCCCGCAGTCACACGCCGCTGCGATATAAAATCGATGTGAAAAAAATTGATAGAAAACAAAAGAAGAGGCCGGGTGCTTGAAAAAAAACCCCTGGATACGATGACCTTTCAGTTGAACGTTTTTTGTCTTTTAACTTCGGACAGATGCATGACATAATCAAGAGTGGCGTTTCGCTGTCTCTGCGGCCCGTCTGAAAATCCAACGGGAGCGACGGCCGAACGGCTGCACAGCTGCCGCGCAGGACGCAGATTTCTCCTCCTCAACGGCGAGACTGAGGGAGTAGGCGACGTGTGAGTGGTGACCAGTTTATCCACCCGTTACCATCATCAACCACGGTTAACCCACTGGTTAATGAAGCCCCCCCTCTACAAAGATCTCGTTGCGATCCTGCGCTGTAATGTTTCTGCGGACGGAACAGAGCCCTTTGCGTGGGTGTTGGCGATCCTGGTTTCAGAATCGATTCCTTGGCTGTGTGTGTGTGGGCTCGTTTTGACCACCTCGTTTCTGTTTCTTCCCCCCACCGTGGTGTCCTCCCACCGCGGTGTCCTCCCACCGCGGTGTCCTCCCACCGCAGTGTCCCCCGGACACCGCGGTGTCCTCCCACCGCGGTGTCCTCCCACCGCGGTGTCCTCCCACCGCAGTGTCCCCCGGACACCGCGGTGTCCTCCCACCGCGGTGTCCTCCCACCGCAGTGTCCCCCGGACACCGCGGTGTCCCCCCACCGCGGTGTCCCCCCACCGCGGTGTCCCCCCACCGCGGTGTCCCCCCACCGCGGTGTCCCCCCACCGCGGTGTCCCCCCCAAGTCGTTAAGAGAAATCTGGTGTCGGTGTATACTTCGCGCACTGTTTGCGCGCACGTGACGTGTACAGTGTGAGTTGTATACGGACGAGTGTGAGTGCCGGTTGGATTCGAGCCGACATCGCTCACATTCCCATCCACTCGAATGTACCGATGTGAGTTTTGTACTGATGTAGTGGGATTTCATGGCTCGATGCATGATGATTGCTCACCAAAGCTGTACTTTCGGGATAGCAGTGTCGAGCGCTCCCCATCTCTCCTTCGTGACGTTTTGCACCGCTCGTTGGAGGCATCTTTAGTCCTCCTGAGAGTCTGGAATGCCTTGAGGATGCCTTCAATACGGGAAGCTAAAGATCAGCGAGCAGAGAGACTGGATACTTGTCCCTTCTCACCATCCTATTATCCGCACCCAGCATGGATAGTAGAAACGCTCTTCATCAACCGTGGTCTCGCCTTAATCCAGCAGTGGACAGATCGCAGCCGGAGATGACGGCGGTGATGATGACGACGACGATGAGGAATCGCGTTGTGAATGCGCGTCACATTGGCACGCCGCTAAGCACGCTGTGCGTTGTCGCGTTGACGGAGGCAACCTCGTTTTCGGAGGAGACCCGGAGTAATCCGCAATTAGTATTCTCGCGATACGTGGGTACGCGTCGCGAGCGGGAGGTAATCATCGTACCGTCGTTATTGTTCTCCGTGATCCCAAGAGACGTTTTTAATTGAGACCCTATGACACGGGTGTTTGTTGCTGATAAAACATGCCCGGAAAGTGGGAAAGAGAAACAAAAAACTGCCTTAAAAATGCAAATTGCGGCGTTTGTTCTTGAATAGTTTTCAGATTGGCATTTTTAATATGCGCCTTTTCAACCGGATTAAGTATTTGATATTATCTGTTTGATAGGCATAGTGGCGCAGTCGATGATGAATCGGTTTGTGTGCGGATGCTGGATGTATGAGCACATCGCTGGATTTGGGGTGGATGGGGGAAAAGTCTTCATTTACGGGATGATGAAGAAGGTCCCTACCCTACCGCCGTGTTGGTCATGTTGTATGCACGTACCGAACCAGGCTGGGCCGTTGTTGTGGCCGGTTTAAATGGCCTCTTATCTGGGATGGCCAGGGTTGGCCGTTTTCCCACCACAATGGTGGGGAGTGTTGGTACATCACAGCCAGATGCCCTTCGGCATGCCAGCCTTTGTGAGTTGGAATCTCTCCCAGACCTGTTCACTCAGGAAGACCCTAGCAGGAGTGCTAGACTCCAGATGTGTTCACCAAAGGATGCCCTAGGACACAGTTCCAAGCCCGTGTTGTGAATATTAACGACGTCGGTGTTGACTGATGCTGTGGAACGGTTAGCGCGCCGGGGAGGCAATCCAGAGGTCACCGGTTCGACTCCATCACCCGGCGCGGCAGCTTAAGCAACGATGCGAGTTGTGGAAATCCCCCCGACTTTGAGCAGTGGTGTCAACGTCCGTGCACCGTAGCCCGTCGGCAGGTCACGTGCGGTGGGGGAAAGTGTGGGTACGGTCACCACTTCTGACACGTACTGGCAGGATGGAAGAGTAGGGTCAATATACCCTGTAGAGCAGAGTTTTCCAACCTTGCACACATCAAGGTCCACGTAACCCGCTTAGGGTTAGGGTCACCTAGTGGTCTTCACGGACCACGAGGTGGCGCTCCACTGATGGGTCACGACCCACCGGTTGAGAGTTGACGCTCTACAGCGGCTCTCTGGGGCTCCGTCTAGCGTAGGCCCTTCCGCTAGCATTGGCACGAGCAGGCAGTTGCAGGTCCGCACCTTCTAGCTCTTCACCGATTAGTCGATGTCACGTTCCGAACTCCCGCCGCCACCCCGCTCTCTGTGTTAGAGCTGCGCGGTGTTGCCACGGTGGCCAGATGCCTAAAATCATTTCCACTGTCGACG
Organism: Mordacia mordax; assembly: GCA_036362905.1. NCBI lineage: Eukaryota > Metazoa > Chordata > Hyperoartia > Petromyzontiformes > Petromyzontidae > Mordacia > Mordacia mordax. The sequence goes on from JAZEWT010000013.1 coordinate 391,142, forward strand.
TGACTGTGGTCAAATAAAACTCGAGTGCCTTCACAAGCCTGGGATCTCCTTGGGTTCAAGCCAAGTGCAGTGTTGCAGCATAATAATATAAAGTGACACACACGTGCACACGCATGAAGACAAAGATCCGCTGTAGAGCCTTAACGGACCCTTGGGGCTACTTGCGTTCGCGAGCAGTTCCTACAAAGGCCAGCAGCACGGCACGTGAGAGGGTGGGTGACCAGCACCACCCCCAGCCGTCGTTGTCTCCATGGTGGTGACCTTAACACAGATCGCACCAGATCCTTGAGGCTGAGTCGACCTAGCGGAGGAGACCAGGACTGGTTCAGATACTCCTTACCACTGGGATTGGTGGCCGTGTGTGGAATTCGAACTTATGTCATCGTTAGGTTCATGGTGTACTGCTATACATTCATGCCCCCCACAAGACAAAGAGCCCCCGTATAGCTTCAACAGACTGTAGGGTCAAGTGCTCTTAGCAAGCACCTAATGAAGGTCGACACGGCACATGAGTTGGTGGGTGACCGGTACCACACCTAGCCACCTTTGTACTCATTTGAGGCTGATCCGACCTAGGGGAGACCCGGGACCAGATAAGAAAATCATCCCTGGTGTTGGCCATGAGCGGGGTTCAGGTTGCCCTGGGTTCGTAGCCCACAGCGCGCTAACCACTGATCCACTGAGCCACCGCAGGCCACCTTGCACACACACGCACACACACGCACGCGCACACGCGGTGCATCACGATCCAAACAGATGGAGCCGTTCCACAATCTCGTGACCTCCAGAGGTCACGCTGCGGAGGCGCCGATTTGGCCGGTGGCGGCACTGACACGGGCACCAATCTGTGCCGATGGTGCCGGGCGCATGTTTGGCAGGAAGGTATTGCGTGTCACGTCCTGTTTAGCGGGATCTCCTGCGTTAGAAACCTACGCTTCGCTCTTGCTTCCTCGGCGCTTCTCTTCCAGCACTCGGGGAAGTTGTCGGTGCTAATGCGAAGATGATCGCCTGGAATTAGCGAATGACTTGTGAGATTCTTTATATCAACCCCCCCCCCCTCCCCTTACGTCTCCCGGGTTCGAATCTCGGCTCGGGTGCTTTTCTGTGTGGCGTGAACGTCATTGACGCATTTGCAAAAGTCCACTCGCGTCGTCCGTTCCCAACAAGCGCTGAGCGGGCGACTGCTTCAGCACAACCGCTGGGGCGCCGTGTCTACTGGCCGTGGTGGTCTCGGCAGGAGACACGTGGCCTCCACCCGTGACATTTGTCTTGATCCCCTGTATGTCATCGTCGTGGCGTGCTCTCAGACCGCACGGTCCACATCTGATTACCCCCCCGCCTGCCCGCCCCGCGGCCCCTCGCCGCTCTCTCTCGCCGCGGTTTTAAAGGCGCGCGTACGCGCTTCATTGAACTGGCAGAAGTTTTTTTGCTTGCGCGATGCTCCCATCATTCGATCGTTTTCTCCTCCCCCCC
>JAZEWT010000013.1:431372-447054 GCA_036362905.1 Mordacia mordax
GTGGCGTCTCTCGGACATCACTCGCTCATCGAGTGCCTCCGCGTCTCGCTGACCGTGTCCGTGCCTCTGCCACCCGCAGCTTCCTCGAGCTCGGGGCTCCGTCCTCCACCCGCGGCTGCGCCGCAGAGACGCGCGGCGTCAGCGGCAGCCCGACCGTGACGCCCGGCGCCCGGCCCGCGCCCGCCCGCCCCATGGCTACGTCCGCGATGCGGCCGCGGCGGCGCCGTCTCCTGCATCTGCTGCTGTCCCCCACGCTCGCGGGCGGCGCGGTGCTCGCGTCGCTGCTGTGCCGCGCCGAGGCCGGGCCGGCCGTGGCGGAGCCGGGCGGCGGCCACGCGGCGGCGGCGGCGGCCAACGGCACGTGCTCGGGCTCCTACAAGTGCAAGGAAGGCATCCTGCTGCCCAGCTGGTTCCCAGAGAACCCCTCGCTGGGTGACAAGGTCGCGCGCGCCATTGTGTACTTCGTGGCGCTGGTCTACATGTTCCTGGGCGTGTCGATCGTGGCGGACCGCTTCATGGCCTCCATCGAGGTGATCACGTCGCAGGAGCGCGAGGTCGTCGTCCGCAGGCCCAACGGCGAGACGACGCGCACCACCGTGCGCGTGTGGAACGAGACGGTGTCGAACCTGACTCTCATGGCGCTCGGTTCGTCGGCGCCCGAGATCCTGCTCTCCATCATCGAGGTGGTCGGCCATGATTTCAAGGCCGGGGACCTGGGCCCCAGCACCATTGTGGGGAGTGCGGCCTTCAACATGTTCGTCATAATCGGCCTGTGCGTGTACGTGATCCCCGATGGTGAGTCACGCAAGATCAAGCACCTTCGCGTGTTCTTCATGACCGCTGCGTGGAGCATCTTCGCATACATCTGGCTCTACCTGATCCTGGCCGTATTCTCGCCGGGCATTGTCGAGGTGTGGGAGAGCCTCGTCACGCTCATGTTCTTCCCGCTGTGCGTGGTGCTGGCCTGGATCGCCGACCGCCGGCTGCTCTTCTACAAGTACATGTATCGGAAATACCGCGTCAAGCGGCACGGCATCATCATCGAGACGGAGGGCGAGCGGCCCAAGGCCAGCATCGAGATGGACGGCAAGGTGATCGGCCCCGGAGGCGGAGGCGGCGGCGGCGGTGGAGGCGACGACTCGATGGTGGACGGTGGCGCTCTGGTGCCTCCCGAGTCGAACGAAGCAGACGAGAGCCGCCGCGAGATGATCCGCATCCTGAAGGAGCTGAAGCAGAAGTACCCCGAGAAGGACATGGACCAGCTGGTGGAGATGGCCAACTACCAGGCGCTGATCCAGCAGCAGAAGAGCCGCGCCTTCTACCACATCCAGGCGACGCGCATGATGACCGGCTCGGGCAATATCCTGAAGAAGCACGCGGCCGAGCAGGCGCGTCGCAGCTCGAGTCTGCACAGCGTGTCGGTGGCCGAGCAGACGGACGAGCACACGACCAAGATCCACTACGAGCCGTGCTCGTACATCTGCCTGGAGAACTGCGGCTCGTGTGCGCTGAACGTGGTGCGTCGAGACGGGGACCTCACGAGCACCGTGTACGTGCGCTACAAGACGGAGGACGGCACGGCCAAGGCCGGCTCGGACTACGAGTACAGCGAGGGCACCCTCGTTTTCAAGCCCGGAGAGACTCAGAAGGAGATCAACGTCGGAATCATCGACGATGACATCTTCGAGGAGGACGAGCACTTCTTCGTGCGCCTCTACGACATCCACGTGAGCCCCGCGCTCGAGTCTCCCTTCGAGCAGAACCACGGCGGCATAGCGGGCATAGCGGGCATTGCGCTGGTGGGTGGCGGGGGAGGTGGTGGTGGCGGTGGTGGCGGCGGTGGTGGCGGTGGCGGCGGCGTCATGCCGGCGTTCCCCGCCACGCGACTCGTGCCGCCCTACGTCGCGACCGTGACCATCTTTGACGACGACCACGCCGGCATCTTCACGTTCGAGGACAAGATGGCCCACGTGAGCGAGAGCGTGGGCATCATGGAGGTGCGCGTGCTGCGTACGTCGGGCGCCCGCGGCACCGTCGTGGTGCCCTACAAGACGGTGGAGGGCACGGCCAAGGGCAGCGGGGAGGACTTTGAGGATACGTACGGCGAGCTGGAGTTCCAGAACGACGAGACCATGTAAGTAACGCCCGCTTATCTTCGGTCTTATAGTCGCTAGCTCGCTCGTTCGCTCTCCCGCTTCCTGTCTGAACGTGTGCTCGCCGATTTGATCTGCGCGGAGTGGGTTGGTTCGGACGAAGGTCACAGGTCGCGTGAAGCTTGCAGGGGTCACGAGGATTCTGGTGTCGAGCCCCCCCCCACCTCCCACCGGTTTGACCACCGTCAGTGTTGATTGGTGCCCGTGATGTTTATCGACACGTCGCGCGTTCATGTTTGTGTTCTTGTTCGAGTCCGCGATAACTGAGTGAATGAAAGTCATCAAGCGTGACGATGGCAATGACAACTGCCACCAGAGCAAGCCGTGACGTCGTGGTGATGCAATGTGAAGTGAGATGCAGCCGAAGGTGATCGAGTGGCGCTGTTAGACCCCAGTGCTTTGACGAATGCCACGCATGCCTGTTTGATGTGTACGTGCGCCAATACGAATGCACACTTGGCTGACGCGATGATATTGGGTTGGGTGAAACATGCGGCACAGCTCGCACCAACATATTCTAAGCAAGAGAGACCGCCCAGGCGAGATCGTGTATGGGTTTGACTGCTTAGAATCATCGGATTTAAAAATCCTCGACTGCTGCTGCCGTTGAGCTAACGAGGAGAGTGGTTTAAGTGATACCTGTAAACTTTCAACGCGTGTGGGTTTGTTGTTATTGTCTGAAACAAAACAACGACTTAACATTTATATAGAAAACACCAGCAGAACGTTCCGTCTTAATTTCAACAACCACCCATAGCCACTCTCCGTGACATTGTGTCCGTGTTTAAGGCTTGATCGTCTCGGTTCAGTCTCCAGGTCGGTGTCAAAATAAAACCAGGGATGGGTGATGTGGTCTGGATGGGAGTTTGGGGGAAGTGGGGCGACAACAATGCGATGTCAAACGGCAGGAACGCTCGTCCCAACCGGGCGCTCATTTAAATCATTACCAGCGTTCATCCTTAACGCGCCGCCGTTTGCAAGTTGACTCAGCTGCTGCAGGCGTATCGGGTGACGGCTGCCGGAGGAAGGTGCCTCAACTCTGGGAGCAGTCTGCGCGACTCAATCCGCACGGTGCTCACATTATCCAGGTTGCAGTGACCGCTTGTTGAGAAATGAGTTGAATGTTTTCTCTCCCTCGGCTGCAGCCGAATGGAATGAATGGCTGTAATAAATAGCGGAGCCAGGGAAAGACAAAGGTGTCTGGCAACGTGTTTGTATCCCGGGTGGGCAATAATGGCCGTGTCAGGGGCACGTTGATCTGAACGCACGTGTTGTGATGCGCAGTGCTTCGCGAGCTGACGAAATACGGCATTGATTGAGGGAGACCCCTGTCTCGGTCATTGTTTTCGTCCATGACATTTGTTTGTGTGCATTTATTTGAAATGATTGAAATAATAATATTTTCATTTCTAAAGCGCCTCTCACTCGTGTCACCCAGCTATGTAGAGAACGGCATGTGAGCAACATTAGAATAGATCAATGGACTAAAGTAATTACTATAAATCAGTGAAGGACATCAAGTAACGATACAATAATTTATAAAACAAAAAGGACGGAATACGTGTTTCTGAGAAGGCACAGATCAACAACGGGCTATCATTCGAGCAGTGAGCAGTAAACACAATCCTAAGCAGTAGACTTCAATGTGTCAAATGTCACGACGATAAGGTTTTGAAAATGTTTTTAAACAACACATTTTGAGGTTGCAATTTCGTCTCACATTTGTATCGGTCCAGCATTGATATTAATTGTCTATTACGAGTCACAGCGAAGTGAAATGCACGCCTGGTAAATTATTTCCCAAGGTAGACAGTCACCTCGCATAATCTTGTCTACCTGGATCACCATCAGGAGATAGTCTTGTTATCGTTACAAATGCGGTGAGCGAGCACACCCGCGCGCTGCGTGCGCGTCATTAATTTGTGTCGTATGTTGTATACTCAGCCTTGGGGAAATTATTACGTAACTCCAGCCTCAAAATGCTATTGAAAAATCAACTTTCCTTCCACCGCTTTTGGTATCCGCTGGGTATTGCAAAGCTCCAAGGTCAGAAGTGACTAATATAACGAATGTAACTTTCATGTGCACCTATCAATCATTCATGTAATTACACGGCTGACAAGAGACCCTGGGTACTTTGCTAAACCCTGGTTTGGCTGGCAGAGGGGAGTAGAGCAATACTGTTTTTTCCTGACCTCGTTGGTCTATTGGCCTCTGTACGCGTCTATCTGTCTAGGCCTCCCCATCAGAAAAATGTCAGTTCTGTATTTTGACCTTCAGTGGAATCATCCTTGCATCTTAAAAAAAAAAGGTTCCCCTTTATACGAGCACCAGGTGTAAAATAATACCCCCCCCCCCCCCTTTATACCTATAACGTTACAGCCCCGCTGAAAAACTGGGAATACGCTGGTCGTCCGGAGTACAACGCACGCTCCCTATGCCAGAGTGTCGAGGACTTGGTCTCCCGACAGCTGAGCGTGCAGACACTTCAGCCAGTCGGGCAGAGAGCAGGGCTTTAAAATATACGACAGTGGCTTGGTGAGCATTACTTACTTATCTTTCGCTTCACTTCAGGTTTTGTTTAATTTATTCCAGTTGGTTCAGAAAGCGTCTGGCGACCAAGCCACGGCATGGTCGCAAACTCTGCTTCTGTTGAGCCGCTTGGGTGCGTGGAGGAGGATGCGTGCGATCGCCTCGCCATCGTGCCACGTTCAACGAGGCTCCGTGCACCCTCTCGTATCCCGTGCAGGAAGTCGCATCGCGTAGACCTCGAGAATATGGGTCCAATGTCTTTTGGCTCTGTGGGGGGCACGACTTTTCTTGCTTCCTGCGCTGATGGTTTCATCCAAATTCCTCCATCTGTCTGAACCGTCCGTGTAAATTCGTTGAGAAGCTGAGCGTTCGTTTCCATCTTCCTCCGGTGCTGCGTTGGCTGTCGACGTTTCGTCTCCAGTGGGGGTTGTTATCGTGATTTTCTCAGTTTCCCTCCGCGGGCAGCTCTTCTGAGCCTTGTGTGGGTCTCTCTGCGTCGTGTGAGTTTGCTCTATGTTCCCACTTGCTTGTGCTGGCTCGGGCCTTCAGCACGAATTGCTTGGATTGTCATGAGTTTTCAGAAGAGTTGGGAGTGTCTTGTCTCCATCTCAAATATACATTCGTTCGTTGCAGTTTGGTCTTTATTTTCCCGTCGTGAGTGGAGGGCAGCGCCTTTCACCGTGAGCATCCATCCCAGGGTTCGCTGTGTCTTCAGCCGAGAGTGGAATTTCCCTTTCAAGGGACGAGTCTGGTGTGGTGGCGCTCTTGCTTCCAGTCTCATTCGCATCTGCGCTGAGCGTGGACTCTGCCGAGTCACCGAAGTTTGACCTCTGTCGAAGCACGATTTGCATCACTACAGAGGCACAAGGAAACCACAGAGGTGGGGTGAAGGCAGCCACTTGGGCAGCCAGCGCCAACATTTGCCTGACCCTGCGCTACATTATGATATAGTATCGGCCACACATCACACTAGAGACACTCGTTTGAGAATTGTCCTAGGGGAGTGCCAGGACCGATTCAGAAAGTCGTTACTGGTATCGACTGCGGAGGAATCAAACTCGCGTTGTCGGGTTCGTAGTGCAGCGCGCGAACCACCACTCTCACAAAACCACCCCCACATACTCGCTGCCGCCTTGTTTGAGCAGCCACCCCCACCATCGACAAAGCTACATACAGAGCTACCAAACAATGCCGACCTACTCTGCCAACAGCCTCAACAACTGCCGCTCGCCGCTTAGTGGCTGTAACGTCACCAGGGCATCTGTACCAGGCTCGGTGCAGCTTTGGCCGCGTGCAGTGCCATGGGGCTCATTATCACGAGGCCAAGGGACGGACCCAGGTGCCATCGATACAAATACCCACCCACATATCTATGTAGCCACTCACCCACTCACATGCCCATGTACTTAACACACTGCCAATATCCTGCACGTTCCGATCTACCGAACTAGCCATCCGTCTATACAATAGTCACTCACTTAAACACATACCCACCTACCCATAGTTACATACACACTGATTCACCCTCCAACCCACTAGGTTGGATGTACAAGGTGGTACAGATGTTTATGAAGCAATTAAATTCTCAAACGTAATGTGTGTGTGTGTGTGTACGCGCGTACAATTGCGTGTGCGATGTAATGCAAGCAATATAAAAATTACATGTATGACGTTGATTGATTTGAACTAAATGAAGGTTGATGTAGGTTTTCACGGCTCGATGTGTGATCGTTGCTTTGGAAAGCGACAATCAAATGAGGTTGTTTTTCCAAATAAAATAAGGGCTCAAGGACAGAAATATTAGGGGTCATCTAAATGTGGATTTACAAAATATGTGAGCGACTACGTACGTTCGATTAATTGCTTTATTTTATCTCGTTTTTGCCATCTCCTTTAGGTTTTTCATGTGATCGTGTACAATTTTTCTATTTTTCCAAAAACGCCTTCGCCCATTTGTAACGTGAGCATGTAATTTACATGCAATTACCATGCACCGCGAATCATTAGTCTCTGGACGCATGATCCGCAGGATGAGTGTTGAGCACAATCATTTACCTAAATCAATTGAGCGATGCGTTATTACATGAGTGAGTGAGCGTGTTCGAATCCCCTTACAATTCAGCCAGGTGTGAGACCTGGATGACACACAACCATAAATATCAATTGCATATAGCAAGGAAACTAAGTGTAAATATAAATTAACCCACGCTTTTGGACCACGGACATATACATTTGCAGGTGGCAACGATGTAATAAATAAAATTACTAGGCGACTCTCTTTCAGGTGCCTTTCAGTGTGGAGTTTGCGAGTTCTCTCCCCGGGCCCGCGTGGGTTTTCGCCGGGCACTCTGGTTTCCTCCCACAGTCCAAAAAAACATGCTGCTGCATAGGTTAATTGACTTGTAGACTGAATTGCCCGCAGTGCCTGGTGATGGACTGGCGTCCCATCGTGGGTATATCTCTGCCTTGCGCCCTGTGTCTGCCGGGATAGGCTCCGGCTCGCCGCGACCCTGTACAGGACAAGCGGTTTCTGACGATGAGATGAGACGAGACTCCCTTTCAGTTGAATTGTAGAACGGGCGTCAACAGCACCTGCACTCTGATTGTCACAGACAATCAGAGTGCCATGTTGTTTCCAAGCACGCGGGAGGTCACGAACGACGCAGTTTGGTTTGTTCAGCCGAGTTAGACCTCCTCGCACAACTCACGCAGAGTCACTTTAGTCGACATGTTCTCGTGGAAAAGCTGTTCCCTCTCGGGACAGCCGCGTCGATCGCTCCCTCTCTCCACGCCTCTAACGTGTGAGGCGAAACGTCGCGATGGGGAGAGAGGGAGCGATCGACGCGGCTGTCCCGAGAGAGAACAGCTTTTCAAAGCAATCATCATGCATCGAGCCGTGAAAACCCACATCGTTACAGAGATGTTTTCATCAATCAGAAATAACTAAAAATATTCTACCTCTCATCGCCACCCCTTCCACTATCAAGGGTGGTCCACATGTCTCGTAACTCCCTTATAATTAACCCCAAACATTTGTTTTCCTTTCCGCATTTATTTCCGAGTAAGATAATATTTGTTTCTGATGACTGACACGAGTTCACATACTACTGAAGAACGGCTTGTAGTGAGCCGATTGGGTTCATAAAAGATCAAACTGAAAGAAAAAAACATGAAATGGGGGTCACGGGACATCTGGACCACCCTGTAGAATCCAACGGAGGCCAATCAACACAGTTAATGTCACTGCAACAAAGTTGAACGCAACGTCGATACAAATCGGTTCCTGGCACCCTAAGCACCGGGCACAAATCCGGGTCAAACTCTGATCACATTTGGATCAAACCTGCACCGGTGGGAACCCGATCTTAGGTTCGACACTTGCAGCCTTTTGTGCCAATCCACTGTTGGATGAGGGCCTCCTCCACGTCACGCGGCGTTATTTGACCATACTTCACTACGCCGGTCAGTATGGGTTGGTTAAGATGGGAAGCAGCGTCGACATGGCAGAGGATAATAATGGAGTATTTCCCTTCTGTTTCGCTCAACGTAGCCCTTCGATTGTGTGAGCACGTGTGTGTGCGTGGTGAGTAACTCATGGCATTACTATACAGGCTCCGTTCTTCCGTGATTGTGAGATCAGACGCGATGCGGTGGTTTGATCGCCGGGCGGTCTCCGCTGTTTGGATCCGCATTGAGCCAATAGGAGCCACTTTAAATCCTCACGGATCGCTTTCCGAACCAACTTGGGGCACTGCAAGCGCCTGCGTGTCATCAATAGCGGATGGTGGTGGATGGGCCGCCAGATTTACAACAGAGGTCACGATGATGAACGGAGCACCTCTGCTTTAGAGTAAAGCACACGAGGCCGAAGGAAAACGAGTCTCTGGACGCCACGGAGCGCGTTGTGTTGAGATTTATAAATCACGTCGCCGTGATCGATAATGCGAATGGAGGTGGGGATCAGACAAGCGGGTGGGGATCAGACAAGCGGGTGGCGAGTAGACACGAGGCATCGCTCGTTTACGGGGAAAAGCGACCCAACGTGATTCCTGACGTCTGTGTGCGTGAGTCAGTCCATGGCGCTGGAATCTGGCCCGTGGCCTGTCGGCGGGCCTTCGACACCTTGCGTGATATAAGCTCAAAGTGCACCTGGCCTGGCACAGGCGCCGTGTGGCTATCACGGCTAATTAGCGACGAACGGCAGTTGCTGTTGCAATGCGAGCGTTCAGGTGACGATCTAACCAGATCTAACCAGATCACCAGCCTCGTTATCTTCGGCCACGGTTCAACCGATGTTGGATGATGGGTGATCCCCAAACCCAGTGAGAACCGCATTCCCGCTACGTCATAGCCCTGCGAGGCAACAATTATGTCAGGAGCTCCTCCCACGTGAGAGGACCGTGGGACGGGCGATGTCATCTTGACATGCCCAGCATGCTGCGATTTGCTTTAGTCTGCAGATTCAGAAACCTTTTGACGTAAATATTTTACGAATAATAAATCTGATTCCAGAGTTTCTTCACAGACCAGAGACATGACTCGAATAATTTGGATGCAATGAAGAAGGGCCCATTTTCACAACGCCCCCTCAGATCTATAGTTCATTTCAAGACCACATGGCGTTAATAACGAACGCGTTGAGATTCTCGCCAACGGGGCTTCTTCACCGCTGCCAACTTAGCAGCGTCATCAAATTTATCGTACGAAAAAGCCTCCCTTTACCCTTACTCCTATGATTGCCGGCGCTATGTTACTTGTACATAGCGTATTGAAAAACAACTCCACGTGTGATGATGCAGGTTCGTCACGGTGCGCTGTACAAGAATTGCTCTCCATAGCTGTGGTTTCGGGGTAAACGTAGAAACGCTTGTTGATGCCTCCAACGTGGGTCGCGAAGGAGAGCGAGGTGGGCGGGGGGGGGGCGCTCGGAACGGCTGTCCTGAAAGATCAACTGCGCAGAGCAATTTCCAACCGACTATTATATTCGCTCGGTAGTTGTGTTGCCCTGTGAGTCGTTATGTAACGGATGACTAACGCACGTTTCTCCGACGACACAAGTGTAACATTCACAAAGCCACGGGGTCATTTGCAACAAACATTAATTTGATGTTGAGAGGAGGGCACATTACTGAGTGCAGCTATGAACAGTCAGGTTAATATAAAGAGATCCGAAACTGTACTGATGCAGGTTTATCACGGCTCCGTGTATGATAATTGTTCTCCATAGCTGCTCTTTTGGGATAGCCGTGTCGAGTGTTCCATCGCGACGTTTCACCTCCTACGCTCGAGGCATCATCATGCATTTCTAAATGGGAGTGAGACTTCCAGAGAATCCCGGACACGAATGTCTAATATGCGAGCCCTTCTAATAATCCTCACTGCCTGGTAGTCATCACGCCTCTGTACTTTCAGGCTTTTTTCCTCCCAGTTTGGATTTTATTGGCCATGCCGCGGCAGTAGCTTCACGGCGTCTTTATTATTATTATATTTTTTTAAACCCCGAGGCTCTGACGGTGATTATTTACGTGGCAGAGTACCTGGCTGTTAGCTCGCATGCTTAGCGCTGTACATCAGGACAGTGGTGTAATGCGTTCCATTCGTCGCGCCATAAGTAATAAGAACCGTGACTGTATTGAAACTGATTGGTGTTGTGCATCGTGTAAGGAGATCCATCTCAGTGCCGAGACAACGTGCGGCTCGAATGCAATTGTTTTGTTGTAAGACAGCCAAGGATTTCAATTTGACCTCACAGATTTCATTCCGAGCGAGCATCAGCGTGTGTGTGTGTGCGCGCGCGCGCGCGTCAGGCGTGGTGCTGGCCACCCACCCCCTCCTGTACCGTGCTGGCCTTTATCGGTGCAACTCGCTAACGGCGATTGACCCAACAGTGTGTTAAGGTTATACTGGGGACCTTTTGTTTTTGTGTTTCTTCCCCAGACCAGGCACCTTTATTTCTAAAATCTTGGCGAGTATGACGCGCCACGGATAGAGCGAGTGCTTCATTTGAACCGTTGGAATTGTGCGATTAGATGATGACAAGGGGTGAAATGGCTGCAAGATGAAGCCAGCTTCAGAGGCGATGCATTCATGAGCTGCTCTCCCACCACCCTCGCCGTCCGCGGTAATTTAACCCCAATGTCGGTGACTCTCTGTGACACGGCTCGGAATCCGTGCAAGTGCGATGTTTTCCGTATTAGTGCCGACCGATGACCACTCACTTCCGGGGCTCCAGACCTGACCGGTTATAATCTTGCGTCTGCTGAGGATGGTGGCGCTGTCGGTGGTAGTCAATGACCAAAGATATTTCGCTCGGCGTTTAAGTGGTGGTGCTGGTGGTGACGATGCTGCTTGTGGTGGTGGTGGTGGTGGTGGTTATGGTGCTAGTGGTGACGATGCTGCTTGTGGTGGTGGTGCCAGTGATGTTGATGGTGGTTTTGATCGGAACAACATCATGTAAAGGCGCGGTGGAATCTGAGCGCTCTCTGAGAGTATGATGTTGCTTCCAACATGGAAGGTGAAACGTCGCGATGCAGTAAGCAGGGACGCTCGACACGGTTATCCTGAAGGAACAGATATGGAGATACATTTCCTGGTAACCTGCATTTTTTTTTTCAAGTCGCAAGCCTGCATTGGTCCTCGTCCTGCAAACGATGGCATGGGAGCCCGTATCTGGCTTCCTGCGGAAATCTTGAGTCTCGTGAATTCTACGCAAGAGCATCTTGCTTCACCTTGTCTGCTCACGTTTGATGTTTGACTATTATAATGGGAGAAATTCGGAGTGTTCTGAGGAGTAGCGAACTTATGCCCCGTACGCTGGATACAACACATGACTCTATAAAATACAGCCGTCAAATTACGTCTACTTTTGTGTGAAACTAACTTCAATATCTTAACGGTACGGTTGTATCGCAACCTCCCTTCCCACCTGAACTGCACTGTGCTTTGGCTACGGTCTCGTCGTACCAGACCGTACCGGCTTCCTTTCACCTATTGCACACACGCAATGCTACTGCCGTCTTCGCATGATCAAAGTTTGCGCGGTCGTTAAGGCCATCGACCTCTCGCCACTGCTCCTTGAAAGGGCCTGTTCACCCCCCCAGTAAGGGATTGCGTCTGCTCCCTGACCTGGCGGAGATAATCCGCTCATACTGCGTAATACGAGAGCCAAATCTCCTCGCGTACAGGTCACACGCTCTGCTTGCATATACATCATGTTCGACCAGAGCTGTCGTGGCAAGGTCAAATGTCAGGTGTGATCCCGCTTGATTGGGGTTGTGCGACAGAGTTAATCAGACTGGCTGCGGGTAATTGTTCGGTCAAACGCGGTCAAACAGCGCTCGCAGCCTCTCAGATCAGCCGTCCTTCAACAGGCAATTCCGCGCATGTCAAACGCAAATTGGCAACGCTCTCTCCTATCGTTTACTTGTCATCATCCCAAATACATTTCATGTTTGGCTCTGCGGTGTTGCTCACTGACCCCCGTTAGGGCCGTGTACAGCGCCATCGCCCACTATCTGTAGTCTGTCCCCTACTCACCTTCACGATCTCTCTACGGGCACGACTCGCCAGCATAGCGGTAACACGAACACCACAGCCAGAGCAACCACCTCGCCATCACCCCCGTATGCCGCCGTAACCGCCACCTTCAGTCTCAATCGACGCGCACACTCCCAGAAGTCTGTGCAACGGATGGGCAGTGTACGATTTACTTTGATGTGTTTTACATGGGGAGCCCGATGGGTGATGCCCACATATGGCCTGTTTAAAATTATTTATTCTAAATACATCTCAAGCACAGACCCCCCCCCCCGCCTTCCCGAAAAACGAACAGCACCACGAGGACACGAGCATCACCATCGATACCTTGCTTTACCACCAAAGACAAAGTTCTCCCGTGCAGCCTCAATCAGCGGAGGGAGGGATCGTGCAGTTAGCGAGCACCGATGAAGGCCGGCATGGCACAGGAGGAGGTGGGTGACCAGCACCATTCTCGGCCGCCTGTCTCCCATGTAGCGATGTTTACACACGACACGAGGCACTCATTTGAGGCTGTGTTGACCAAGGGGAGGCCCAAGATTGCTTCTGAAAGTCGTCACTGGTGTTGGCCGTGAGTGGGACTCGAACTCTGGTCGCCAGGGTTGTGGCCCAGTAAGCTAACCGCTGAGCCACCCCTCCCCGTCACCACTGAGCCACCCCTCCCCGTCACCACTGAGCCACCCTTCCCCGTCACCACTGAGCCAGAAACACGTGCGATACAGGATGCCGTGCCTGGGAAATGTTGGCGCCGGCTAACTGCAAGACTGCCTTCCCCCACCTCTCTGCGGTTTCCTCGCTAGGCCTCCGCATCTCGTCCATGAAGAGGCGTGGATTTTGCGCGGCGCGTTACAAGCTCCATTATTATTATAATAATCATTATTTGTTTCACGACCGCCTTGTGTAACGCGAGGCAGCGAGCGCTGCGCCTCCGTAAAGCCACGGGGGGCCGGTACGATAACGGTGTCCGTCTGCTACCTCTGATATTACACCCGATAGGCGCAATACTCACTCACACAGTGCTGGTCCGCAGCTATCGCGGTGGTCAAGCCGTGCGTCATCATTGCGCAGATGATATCCATGCAGCCGCTGGGCTTGCGATAGCGATGGTAGTGGCATTAGATGTCGATCCCGGTATTGCGATGCTTTTCGATGGTATCGTGGTGTGACACCTCGTACCGAGCAGTGGTTTTAAATTTCTTTTCTTGCAATCCAGTTGAACACAAATTTTCGTGCCCGCGACCCAGCAAGGGCTTCTGATTGGCGCTTTCATTCCGTGAAGCTTTGTACATTTAAATTTGCAAGGCCACCCAGGGCCTAACGTTAAGCGACTGGGGGTATCTGTGCTTTGAAAACCATTGGTATAGAGTGACTATCCCGGCAGACACGGGGCACAAGACAGGGCTATACCCACGATTGAAAGAGCAGTCCATCGCAGGGCACCGGAGACAATTTCATCAGCAGGACAATTAATCTCGCTAACATGCCTTCAGACTGCGGAAAGAAACCGGAGTACCTGGTGAAGGCCCTCGTGGACAGAGGAAGGTACTTGGACGCATAGAGCGTCGAAGCTCTCGTCTCTGTGTGCAGCAATAATCGCAAACGGTTGAACGATTGACGGCAGAAATACAGCTGCCGTGGAGAGCATCACTGAATAAACACTGGCTGCTGCAATCATGAAACTTGTCAAAAGATTTCTTTTAATGGCATTGGATGCACAGGGATCACCTACTGAATCCGTTTTCACCCGAAAAAAATCTGCCGCGCGTTATTGCAGATGTGATAGAACCAGCGGCTGCAAGTGAAATGTATTGATGTTCTGTAGCTTTTGGGGGCTCGATTGCATCTCAAGAGCTGCTCTTTCAGAGTAGCTGTGTCGAGGGTTCGTCTCCTGCCCTTTGCAACGTTTCGTCTTCCACGTTGAGAGCAGCGTTCGGCAAATGAATAAGAGACGCAACTTCCAGCTCAACCAGAGTCTTTTGCTGACGTCATCTATTTCCGCTCCAAAACCTGGTATCGGGGATGAGACTCGGAATTACCAGACGTCGCATTGGCATGTTTAGTTGTGGAAGGAACCCGGAGGATATGGACGCAGAACAGGGAACACAAACTCTGCACAGAAAGACACCAGAGGCACTAATCGATCTGACTATATTTTAGGTCTCCAGTCACTAGCAGTGCAGTGTCATTTGCAAAAATATTGATTTGAGATTGTTTAAGTGAGGTGTCAAGGTTGCGTGTTACTGTTAAATTATTATTATTATGGTTAGGGTTTTATCCAATTTGGTGGTATGAGTTTGCTATTTACGTGTTGATGAGTTGGTCAGTTCGCACGCTCTAAGGTATTGCCGAAAACCAGCATCAAGAGCTTGCAAGCTCACTGGGTACTTTCTGCCGTAATACTAAACATCTGTCTACATATATCTCTGCGACTCGCTTACAGAAGCAACTTCCACTGGCAGTAGCGCGAGCAAGCCGTTGCAGGGTCGCTCCTTTAACTTGCAAAGACGCGCGCGTAAATAAGGAAGTGGCTGACGACGTTCGTTAGGTCCTCTTGTGTTTTCTGAGATTCAGCACCAGTGGCCACAGCTCCGTGGTGCTGAATGCGGGATTCCGAGTGAGACCGCTGTTCAATGCCTCGCTTCAAACTGAAAAGCATCGCGCTATGGATACACTTACCATCGCCTACGATGGGCTAAAGTGAGCTAAACTAACGGATATCTGGCAGTTCGATTCCCGACTCGAGCGTTTTTCTCTGTGGCACGTGCGTGTTCTCCCCCTATTCTGCGTGGGTTTCCTCTGTTCTCCGGTTTCCACCCACGCAGACAAAACAAACACTCATTGATTGACTGGAGAGAGGACCAGCGATTAAAGGCAACCCGTAGACAGTCACTCGAGAGTATTTGGCATACTCTTCAACACGGGCCGGGCATATTTGAAGAGGCGCGAGTACCCACACTTTACCCTACCATTGGCGACCTGTCGTTCGGCTTTTGAATTTGAATGAATGCTCCTGGATGGACAGAGGCAGGCGAGACGGGAAATTTGAATCGTTGATGAACTGATTTTGTTACGGCTCTATGCATGAGAACTGCTCTTGAGAGCTGCTCTTTCGGGATGGCCGTGTCAAGCTGTCCTCGTCGCACGCGAGAGTGGAACACTCGACACTGCTACCCTGAAAAGGCTGCTATGGAGAGCGATTTTCACTGGGCCGTGTGTGTGTTTTTTCGATGTGTAGATGAATGCAGGTTTGTTTCGTATACTTCCTATGCCCACACGTGTAACATTGTCACATTAGGCGAGTATTCGCGGCTCGGCTGCTGTTTGATGGAATTGTTCTGGCATCTCGCGCTGCGTCGGGAGGGGGGCGGCGGCGGCGGCGGCTGCGCGCTGGCTCCTCGTGACGGGAAACCTCCCACGGGGGGTCAGCAGCTCGGAGAGGAGACGCACAACTCCCCCCCCCC
>JAZEWT010000013.1:493417-506678 GCA_036362905.1 Mordacia mordax
TCCTCCTCGTCCTCCTCCTCCTCCTCTTCGTCCCATCTCTCCTCCTCCTCCTCGTCCCATCTCTCCTCCTCCTCCTCCTCCTCTTCGCCACGTCTCGCTCGGGGAGTTTTCTCGTTGGCAGCTCCCGGCGACGGGAGCGCCCGCATCAACATTCACGAATGGTCTCAGAGCCGAGGTCCGACCAATCGCCGCAGCAGTGAAAAGGTCTGATTTACATTTCAGCGGCGCCGGAGACTCGCGCGCCTCCCTCTCTCTCTCTCTGGGTTGCTCCGCCGAGCCACAGCCGCACTCGCCCGCAGCGATGAGAAATTTGGGCCGCCTCCACCGCCGCGTTCTCTCCCCCTGCCCAGCCACCACCGCCCCTCGCCTCGCACCTCGCCTGCACTGAATCGCACCTGCCACAGGAGTGGGCACGCGTGTGCCAGCCGCCACGGTCGCGTCGTCGAGGGTTATTCCGGATGAGATTTGCCCCGGTGTGGTAACGTTTCTCCGCATCGCCGGCACTGGAGCTACCCTGCATAAAACGAGACCTGTGCAGGTCTGTGGGGGTCTCCCATGTGAGCTTATAGGTATTTGACCAAGTCTCTGAGTGTATCTATATATGTACACCCGCGAGTGTTTGCTATCTCTGTGTATTTATGTCCGTGGCGCTGTTGTCGCTGTGTAAGTCCAAGGTATTATTTTCTCAGAAACCGACCTCGGATGACCCAGCTTAACTCAAAGCCCTGCTTGCAATCGCTTTCCAGTGCTGCAGGCAAAGCCGATGACGTTATATATTCATGTCAATAATGCATTGATTGATAGATTAAACATATTCTACAATGTATTCTTCTTTACGATGCTATGGCAGACTTTTATGAGCACGAACAGCACTGCATTTGAGAGAAGATAAAGGCCAAATTGTATTCTATGGCCCTCTCAAAGTTTTATTTCAAACACCAAAGATTTTCTCCTCCTCAATGTATGATGAGGACATCTAATATTTCAAAGTATAATCAGCTTTGCAGAGACATTATTACTTAGCCAGGAAAAATATTGGCTACGAAGCATTATGGGTCAACAAATTCAATCTCAGAGTTCATCACAGACACTTAGCTTCATTTAAACGTCTAGAGAGGAGTCTGATGACATCATTTTGCCCATTTCGTGTTGGTGATAATGAAATAAATCCCGACAGTATGCCTCCCGATGTTTTTAGAAGGTCGCTTCCATTGTCGTATTTCAAAAAGCAAAGGCACGATTTACGTTCGTTAGATTTCCTTGATGCGTATGTGTGGTTTGTACAACCAACTTGTCATGCCACTGCTGGATGAGGGCCCCCCTCGGCCATGCTGGCTGTTACACAGAACACATCTCACCGCTTAGTAACGAGCAAAGCAAGCATCGTTTCAATCTCTCCATCTCGCTCACATGATTAACAACTCGAGGGTTTTTTCTCCCCCTTGATTTAATACGTCTCAAGCCTGCCTTGTTAAGCGTCTTCGCGTGTCTTTTAATTAGAGGTCTCATTTTGGTTTAATTTGTAAAAAAAAAAAAGCCCTTTGGTGACAGCGACACTGGCAGGACTTGGGGCTTGTAAAGGACATTTCCGCGAGCGGATAGTTAAGGGCCTTTCTTGAGAGCGACGTCATTCACACGAACCGCCGCTTCGCAATCTGCATATAAAGTATTACTTAACCCAAAAATAACGGTAAGCAAATTTTTAAGCAATCCATAACCTTTTTTTAACTACATCCGCAGAGATCCTCGCATAGACTAAATGTGCCACTTGTATTGGCTCGTAAAATTGTTATATTACAGGGATGCCCTATTAAAATAAAGCGCGGTTAAGGTTTATGTTGTCGCGTATGTGCATACGGCTCAATTTCAAAACGTATTGAACCTGCGTAATTAGACCTGCCAAAGTGACACGGGCAGGATGTTAAACATTAGCTCACAATCGCACACGGCGCGGTCGTTACCTGTGATTTTATGCAAGCGCTGTGCACGGTACGGCCTTGCTTTATGCGTGGCTTCAGTCCTTCGTAGTGTTTTCCCACGCCACCGCGATCAATCTGGGTTGCCTGAGTTCAATTCCTGGCCACGTCTAACATAACGATTTTAGCGCGCGTGCACACACACACACCCATTCCCCTTGAGGTCGCACGAATACATTATTTGTGAATATCGTGGCTTCTCTTGGCTGCAGGGGTCACATTACATAGATGTTTATTCTTACATAAGACAGTACCCAGTGAGCTTGCAAGCTCTAGATACAGGATTCCTGTGGCGACGCAAGAAACGCTCGAAATGATCGACACAACAACGGGTAATATGACGGTAAACACGCTGACACAGAACACACTAACACTGAAATAATGTGCAAAAATGCATGTCTAACTATAGTCACAACATAAACAGTAAAATGCACGATTGCACAATTTAACATTCTCAGCACCAATGTGTACAAAGATCTCAACTCATCTCATTGTCAGAAACTGCTTAGTTCGCTGCAGGGTCGCGGTGAGCCGGAGCCTATCCCGGCAGATACAGGGCGCAAGGCAGGGATATACCCACGATTGGACGCCAGTCCTTCCCGGGCACTGCGGGCAATTTAGACTGCAAGCCAGTTAACCTATGCAGCATGTTTTTTTTACTGTGGGAGGAAACCTGAGTGCCCGGCGAAAACCCACGCGGACACGGGGAGAGAACATGCAAACCCCACACAGAAAGGCACCCGAGTCGAGACTCGAACCGGGGACCTTCTTGCTGTGAGGAGGCGGCAGCGCTACCCACTGGGCCACCGTGCCGCCCTGAAATAAGGTTGAGTTATTTACAACCGAAATGAATTCGTAAAGCCAAAGAATGTCAGCAGTTAATTACATGGCGGTCACAAGACATCTGGACCATCTTGTAGATAGGAATCGCTGCTGCAAATATTAAAGACAATTTCACATTGGGTTAATCATAGCACTGCGGGAGTCAAGTTAGAGGTGGCAACGCTGCACGCAGAGACACGGAGAGTATTCAGCAGGCCGAGTAAGCTGGCCGTGGTAAAGAAATATATTCTTCCGCTGAAAATATCACGAAGGATTTATTGCTGGGCCTGCAGGCAGGTCAAACATGAGGTTTAATTTGAAGGCATGCAAATCCCTTCCCGCAGGAGCAAGAGGAAAGCTCTTTAGTGAACCTAGAGAGTGGTAGCTGTGAGGGCGATTTAGAAAACACCTCGGGTTGAGCGGGTTCATGTTGGTCACGTGACGCTGGCAGCCTCCGCGGGACATTGTGGGAATTCGTTTGTCTGCTCGGTGCACGATTGCTCTCCCAGGCTGTTCTTTATGGAGGTGAAACGTCGCAATGAGTGAGGAGGAGTGCTCGACACGGCTAGCCTGAAAGAATAGCTTTGGAAAACAATCCTGATTCTGATGCTTGCTTCCAAAAGCTGCTGTCTCGAGACAGCCGCGTCGTTCGCTTCCTCTCTCCATCTTGCGACGTTTCGCCTCGCACGTTCGAGGCATCCTCGGGCGCACTGTGTGCGCACTGCGTCCGAGGATGTCTCGAACGTGCGAGGCGAAACGTCGCGAGATGGAGAGAGGAAGCGAACGACGCGGCTGTCCCGACAGTAACTTATCGAAACAATCATCACAAACGGCCATTGGTCCGTGAGACAATAAGACATTGTTACGAACCCAGAACTTTCTTGTTGTGAGGCGACAGCGCTACCCACTGGGCCACTGTTTCATTAAATCTAAAAAACATATAAACACTCATTCACTAATTGATTAATTGTCAGACCCCTCCACACCTTTCTGAGATTCTAGCAGCACTTTGAGACCTCTGGGGGAATGGCGCTACAATATAAATATAATAATGAACTTAAATAAAATAGTATTGATGTAGGTTTTCTCGGCTCGATGCCTGATGTTTGCTCTCCGAAGCTGTTCTTTCGGGTTAGCCGCGTCGAGCGCTTCTCCTTGGTGACGATTTCCCCCTCCCCCCCCCCCTTCACGTTGGAGGCATCAAGAGATGTGCTGGGACTGTCTCGTCACGTCTGAAGATGCCGCATTTAAATTAAATTCTTCCCAGTCGGAATAAATCCACTGCTCGATTACAGAGGCGTCTTGGAACCGCAGCGATCTCTCGCTGAAAATCCGTGCGCAATCCAGCTCGGTTCATAGCCAACACGAATCTCCGTATGCACGCGACATTGACATCAAACGCCTCCGCCACCGCAGCTGCAGTCAAGTCGCTCCGTTTGTATTCAAGCTGGAAGGAGTCGCTGAGCTATGTAGCGATTTGAACAGTTGGCCAGTGACGAGGGATGAGTTAGTTATCAGGTAACTTTGGCTTTACACGGGATGGGATGCCGGTTCATTACAGAGCAACGGGAGCAATTAACCTAGGTAGTACGTATTGGGACTATGGGAGGGTAACTGGAGTACCCGACGAAAATTTACGCGGACATGCAAACGCCACGCAGAAAGGCGGCACCCGAGCCGGGAATCGAACCCCGACTCTCTTATCCGATGGCGTTAACCCGTGGTCCCTTCCACACCACGTATTGGCAGCTGCTGCTGATAACTCTTGGCCCGGTGCCACCATCTGATCGGGCGCGCACAGGAGCAGCGCGGGCCCTGTAGCAGCAGCAGCAGTAGGAGCAGCAGTAGGAGCAGTAGGAGCAGGAGCAGCAGCAGCAGCAGTAGGAGCAGCAGTAGGAGCAGTAGCAGCAGGAGCACGCGGCGGCTTGAGCGCGATTCGTTGAGATGCTCGCACTCGGAAGCAGATAAAAAAAATGGATCCGCGGCGTCGGTAATTGCGCGCTCCGACTTTGGCTGCTGTTTCTGTTGTCGTTGTTGCAATGTGTGTTCAGTTCACGTTCGGAGGAGCAGCAAATGAAGCGTTCTGTTGCGTGTGTGTGCGTGTACGTGTACGTGTGTGTGTGTGCGCGCGCGTGTGCGCACGCGTTCTGTCGCTCTGTCTCTGCTGTGAAATAGAGGAGATGGCTCAGAGGCGCGTGCGTGCACCGAGCATTGCATTGCTCGCCGCTGTAAAGTCCTTTCTTTAAAGAGGTGTGTTTATTTACGGATTATATTTCGTCCGGGTATACCTTTCACGATAAAAATAAATAAATAAATAAATATAGATTTGTGGTGGGGCCAAAAGAGAACCCCCTGCTCCTCTGTGAGTCGGATACAGCAAGCTCCGTGCGCAGGCGTTTTTCATGTCGCTACCAGAAGGCGTGCGTGCGTCTCGGTGCTCGAAACACAAGCGTACCCTCGCCTGCATCGTGACGGTGCGGCGGTTGTGTGGGGGGAAGCGCGGTGGTAGCGCTCGGCACAATGGGATACAACATCAAGAACAGGAGGAGGAGGGGGGTAGTGAGCGGTCATGAGCGGTGGGGGTGCGGGGATGCGCAGTGGCAGCACGAGAGGACAGGCACACAATGCCACGCCATGATTCCCGGTCCTTGCGGATGAGCGGTGGAAGGAGCGGCTGGCAGTCGTTCTTATTACCTATCTGGTGAGGAGGGGGGTGGGGGGTGACTCAGCCAGTCATCTTCTTGCCGTTGAGACAACAATTTCCATATTATGTGGAAGTCGACGGTGATTAAAGATAGGAGAGACTCGGTCTCGTAATGATGCCGTGGGATTTCCTCCACTGGCTTAGAGCTGTGAAAGAGAGGTGGAGCACGGTCTAAATGTCAACTGAACAAGACACAATAATCACAATAATAATTGCACTTCGAGAGTCACAGAGCGCTGCACAGAGCTGTGGAGAGAACGGCATGTCAACAACATCAGAGTAGATCAATTAAACGTAAAATAGCGGCTATAAATCAGAGGACGTAAAATAAGGGATAAAATAACAATTGTTAAACATGTGAAGGAAGGAATAAGTGTTTGTGAGCAGGCGTAGGCCTACAGCGAACCATTATCCAAGCATAACAACAGTGAGCAGCATCAACAGTCCTAGTTAGAGGACGTCATTGCCCCTTTAACCCGGTTACGATTAAGGCCATGTTTGAATAATGGGAACTTGAATAGACTGTGTGACCATAGCTCGGTTACAAATCAGAATAGGTGGTCATCACTTCTGGTAGGTTGCCGGTATTAAATTATGTATTTAAAAGAACAAATCCTGGGACTTAACACACAAGTTGGCCACGATTACTGTGTGCTAGATTTCCGAGACAAAGCATTCTACAGGGTATGTCCTTGCTCAAATACGGGTGCGAGAGGAGAAACCACACACACACACACATAAATATAAAATAAACCACATGATAATGCCACAGCCTTGTCACTATTCCCGACATTATTCATCATCACAGTCTCACCTTTGGTCCTCTGTGGCATGAAGGCTGTCACAGGTCTGTACTATCCACCAATTAATTCCTACCACTTTATAATTTTATAATTCTGGGTGTCCTATTAAAATCAGGCACCTCGAGGTTCGCCTGATTTTACCGGATATGGCAGCAGGAAGCAGCCTTTGCCAGAAACTCGTGATGAGAGATTGCAGATGGGGGAAGGGGGGAGGGAGATAGGCTGTGGGAGGCACCTGGCTTCAAGGTGTGCGCCTGGCCTGGCACAAGCGCTGTGGTTATATCACTGCCACTTAGTGGCGAAAGGCCGGTTGTTATTGTTCTTGTTGGGTGGGGGAGGGGCGGTGGCAGGGAGCGGTGGTGCAGCGGTTAGCGCACCGCTCCACAAACCCGACCACCCGGGTTCGATACCCCGCTACGTCCAACGTTGGTGACTAATACACGAACCGATAATATCGGAATCGGCGAATGCTTACGCGGCTGGCAATTTCACAGCCGTACTAATTTGGTCCTTTGATGTCACAATTATTTTCATTGCATTATATTGTGAACAAAGCGATATGAAACGATTACAAATTGCCAGCACTTTTGTTGTGTACGCATCTCGCCTAGTAATTATACTGAAACAAACAAAGAGCCAAACAAAAACTCTCACACGCTGGGGGTCGTTGAAAAATATCGCTTTTGGTCACGTTTTTCTTTAAAATGTTTCTTCGGGTCTTTGATCTAAATACCAGTAAAAGATCGTGGCCTGTGGGGGTTGGAGACCTGTGGGCGATCGGTGAGAAGAACAGATTCTCCGGCGAACAAAATAAATATTTGTTCGTTAAAAAAATAAAAACGGTTTCGAGACCTCGGGGCAGAGACGCTTGAGCTCTGCTCCTAAAAACGACGCGGCGAGGGATTGATGTGAATGAATAATGAATTCCGTGGCGCTGGCTCCATATGCTACGCACTCTCGATGTACCGGGTGCGTTGGCGTCACTAAAGCTCAACCGCCGCTCTCCAACCGTAGGATTTGTATGTTTTTTAATGAAAGAGGGCCAGATGCGCCGGGTATTTGCATTTAAATTAATTTATATTCAAGTGTAACACGAATTAATTTTAGAAAGAACACGTTGCTGCACCCCTGGTGGGTTGCACGCGCGTTAAATCGCGCGTGTCACACGTAATTTCACATTTGTATACCTTGCATGTAATGGGTTCGCGTGACCCTAGTTTCCACTAGAGGCCGCTACATTAAGCATAGTGCAAGTACAAAATAGGCGAGATCCAATAGGTTACGAGAAATCTATTCCTCAAACTGAAATCATGACTTTGAATCTGGAGAAAACCATCACTGTGAACGGGCTGACGAGCAGCACGAATTTACTGGCTGCCCCGTGCCAGCCAGGCTTTATCCGAGCCTACATTGTAATGCGTAATTGCTCGTGAAATGCAGTGCGGCCAGGTGAGGAGGGGACACTGAATCAATGAGATATTCGGGGGAAGTCCTGTGGAGGCTCATTCCGAGCTTGTTCCCTGCTGATACGCGCCTCTCGGCTGTCAACGGGGGCGCTGATGACACGCGGGGTGAGGCTGAATTCTGTTACCATCGCCGGTGAATGGCGCTGAGAATTGTTTCCCATAGTTGTTCTTTCTGGCAAGCCGTGTCGAGCGTTCCTTCTCTCTCTCCGACGTTTCGCCTCCCACGTCGGAGGCATCTTCAGGAGTTCTGAGTCGCGAAGGAGAGAGAGGGAACACTTGACACGGCTACTCCGAAAAGAACAGCCTTGGAAAGCAATCGTCATACTTTGAGCCGTGACAACTTATATTGTCACGAAAGTAATGGTGATTTCCTGTTCACGTGAATGATTAAAGCGATGCTCATCCCCTGTTGACAGCCTTGAGTCAGTGATGGAAAATCCACGTGTCTGAGAGAGGTGTGCTGATCCACAGGACGTTAGCTGTTGACTTTCTCACAAAGTAGTACTCGTTTTATCGACTTCAGAAGGTTAATGGGCTTCGTCAATCCCCACCAGGATTTGAACTTTCCATCAATTGCGTGCGATCCGTTTGCTCTGCCGCACAAATGCGTACGTCCGCACTGAACTATAATCGTGGCGTGTGGGCCCTTACGGGGACGTTAGTTAGCGATCACACGTTGAAGCCGGATTGGTCCGCGTAGGTGCGAGGAAACACCACGGAAACACCACGCCGACACGGGGAGAGCAGAGAGCTTGACCCGAGATGGACCAAAGTCGGTCAGCTCTGTGCTGACGTAAACATTCAAAGTCTTTGGTGACGCGGTGGAGAGAGCAACAAGTTATTGTGCTCGCAAACAGCGATTCCCAGGTCACGTCTGGACCATCTGTCACCAATTACATCACATGCCAACCCTAATCATCCCTGGGTCTATTGCAGAAACCATCATTATGTTGTCATTATCCCGAGTCCCTCGCCCACCCCCACACCCCACAGTTGTGCTCATCTTGATAGAGCACTGACACGTGTTAATTTAGCGTTCAAGCCAAACTTCTAAATGAACGGCTTCTAAATTATAGCCTGGTTTCGCAGTTTAGATGTCTTTAAGGATTGTCCTACGCTTATATCGTGGACTGGAAAGCTGGCAGAGGAGGGTGGAGTAGATTATTCTATACAGTCAAGATCATTATCATCAGCAGCCGTGATTAATCCACTGCTGGATGCATGCCTCCACACACTTGTTGAATCGTCGAACTTGCTGAACGGGCTACGTGCATTGGGACCATAGAAGTAGAGCGCGTCAATTAGTTTAACCGCACTGTAATAATATTGATAATTGCACTTCTTGAGCGCTTTTCACCCGAGGGTCACAACGCGCTGCATAGACCTGTAGAGAGAACGGCCGTGAGCAACAACAACGACGTGGGTCTGGTCTCCACGGTCCACTAGGTGGCGCTCGCGGCCCTCTAATTGGTCGCGACCCACCGGTTGAGAGTGGCGCTCTTCATAATAGGTGATCGCCATGCATACCAGTTATTATAGGGCCCGGGGTTCACGTGCCAATCAAACGTCACCCTGCTCGTTGTTAGTGCTGGCGCTTGGTCGAGCGACAGGGTCCGCTCAGATATCGCCTGCCGCTGCTTATTTTAGCCGTGGGTAGCAAATCGACCTCTGGTCAGCGAGTTCATAGCGCGGCGAGTTCATAGCGCAGTGCGCTGACTGCCGCGCCACCGCTCCACCTTGTACCCTCCACGCGTGCTTTAGCGAGAGGCACGGTTGCCGCGCGCTCTCCCGCACGCTGCCCACACTGGGGCACACAAAACTATGACGCTAATTAACGTGGAGTTAGGCTGCGGTTGTGATGAAGTGGGCTCCTCTGTAAGGCGATGTCCTACCATTACACACACAGCGCCCGCGCCACGCACAGCTCGCGCGCTATGGGAGAGGAGTGCGTTTTGGTGCGCGGTTATGGGCGCTGCTGTCACTTAGGTAGACACTCATCTCTGCTCACGTTGATATCGGAAGGGATGATTCAATAAAGTGGATTTAATCCCAGCGCGGAGGACATGCATTGTACCTTTTTAGCTGCCCGTGACCGTGCCGTGCTTTATTCATAACTCGCTTATCCGCTGCTCTAACTTATTAAAGTGTAAAGTTGAACGAAGTTTCACGGTTTTTATTTCTTTTGGTCTCTTGACTTTTTTTTTAATGTGTTCGTTATTGTACTGATGTAGGTTTGTCAGCTCGACGTATGCTGTTCATTGCCCTCCATAGATGCTCTTTTGCGATAGCCGTGTCGAGTGCTCTTTCTCTCTACATCGCGACGTTTCGCCTCCCACGTTGAAAGCATCATCAGGAGCACCTTGCAATGAGCATCTCATATGCATTAATAATAATAGTAATTACACTTCTATACCACTTTTCACCCGAGGGTCACGAAGCGCTGCACAGAGCTGGGGAGAGAACGGCATGTCCGCAACAACAACGACATAAGAACAGCAAATCAGCAACAATAACGGATTTTTGTTGTTGCAATATTTAGCTGTAGAGAAGACGGCATGTCAACAACATCAGAGCAGTTAAGTGAAAGTCAAATAATGGCTGTAATTTATAGAATGTGATAAAATGAGCGACAAAAAAGATAATTGTTCGGCGAGCAAGGAAGGAATATATGTTCCCGAGCAGGCGCAGGTCGGCAGCGAGCCATCATCCCGACACGACAACATTGAGCCGCATCAACAGTCCTCGCCAGAGGACTTGGAAGCCTGACGGAACGTTAGTGGAATGATTGTGAAATAGTGACTGCGGTACTGCGAGCTCGGTCGCCCGATTTGTGGCAATGCCCCTTTTTAAAAACAACGTTTTGGAGAATTGCTGTTAACAGCTGCTGCTTATAAAGCGTCAGAAGCCTGATAGTGCCTCCAATGTGGGAGGTGGAACGACGCAAAGGAGAAGGCACACTCGACGCGTCTACCCCGAAAGAGCAGCAATTACGGCGTTAGTCATTGTGCTGTAAGAAGGTGGAAAAGTCCATTGAGATTGTGTTGTCTGCTCTCGTAATGATGACGTAAAGCGGGATAGTTCCAGGTGGAATTATCACTGTGACGCGGCCACTCCACGTCGCGTGCGTCACGATCGCACGCTGCACCACGTGGTGAAGCGTCGCAGATGAAATCAAAACGCCGCTCGGTAGCTCTCGGTAGCGCTTGTGGTTCCCCACTCGGGCACCCGACCCATTAGTGTCAACTGCATTCAGTAAATTGCCCCGGCATCGATGCTGTGAAGCAACATGAATTGCGTTACCGTGTCGTGAACATCATCGTCCGTTGCGCTTGACCTAAAATAGAATTTCAAAAAAGACGGCACTGTGCAGAAATGCCGCCGCGACGATTGTGGCGGTGGAGGGAAGGGCTGGGTATTGCCTGGTAAAGGTTGCCTGTGCTGCAGCGGAGGGAATCTACGATTTATTTTGATTTTATTGTGGGTTATTTCGGCTGCAGCGCTGATGATCCAGAGAATTGTCGGCACTGTGTGTGCTCCAGCTCGCTCACCCTCTGAGTTTCCGCGTCTTTTTCAAGATCGCTCTAGGGTCCGTACCTGCTGCAAGCGTGTAATGGGCAGTGGCAGCTTCTACGATGTGCAGATTGCACAGCACTGACATTAAGGCGGCTGAAGCTGCGATGTGGACAGTAAAAACTGGTTTAGGTTTTAACGGCTAGATGTCTGAGAATTGCTCATAAATGCGACTCTTTCGGGGTAACCGAGTCGAGCGTTTCTTTTCTCTCTCTTTTTTTTTAACCATAAGGAACGCTTGACACAGTTGTCTCAAAATATCAGCTCTTAAGAGCAATTCTCATTCAGGACTCGAGGGCATTGCCGCAAGTTAGGCGACCTTGTCGTACGAAATGTTGCGCAATCACCCTAATAATGCATGTGCAATGTAACGTTCAGAGTAATTACGTCCGCTTGTTATTCAAAGTTCGGCTTCGTATTGATGTAGGTTTTACTACATGATGAATGAGAATATCTAGCAGCTGCACTGACCGGAAATCCAAAAGCATTCCCCCTCTGTCCTCTCTCCATTGTTATGTTTTCATCCCCGCGTTGGAGGTTTAATCGTGCGAGGTGAAATGTCGCGACATAGAGGAGGACCGCTCGACATGGCTATCACGAAAGTGCAGTTCTTAAGAGAGCGATCCTCAACTATGGCTTCTTTACGGAGCGAGCCTGTGGTTTGACACGTGTATGAACCTTGGATAAAGACATTATTTAGTCTATCACTCCGGTACTCTGGTACTCGGCCCGGAAGTACTTAGAAAAAAAATAACTTAATTGTAATTTACGACGCATCGCTCCTTAGTAACGAAACGTGGACCGGTTACTTCTTAATGAATTAAGCTGCCAATTATTTTCACGCCATGCGCTACTCAAAAAGCCGCTTCCCAATAACCCGCACCTTAAATGCGTACGTGAAAAGTGCGTTCGAAATCATCGGGGAGACATCTCAACCTCAAGTCACGCTGCGCCCGTGTCGTGCAGTGAATCCTTTAACTTGAAAATGATCCAAGAAGTGGAACGTAATTATGGTTTACATAACGAGCTTCTCTTCCAACGAAGGTTCGCTGACCACCGCGCCGTACACTCACAAATGCGATGTTGGACCCCTCGGACGCAGAGACTCGCACAGATGAGAGGGTCTATTAGTAATCGTGCAATTGAGGTGGAACGGATCTTCGGGGTGGCCGGGTGAGACGGAAGTGCTTTGCATGCACCGCACAGTAATTTTTGCTGGCTGGTTTAGAAGGAGGGATGGGGGTGAGCATAGGGAGGGAGGGTGAGTTCGAGAAGAGGGATAGGAGAGAAGGAAGGAGGAGGGGGAGTGATAGGCTCTGGGATTCCCACGCACGCGAGGGGCAACTCTTCATACATTATACTGGAGGAAAAGTTTTGCTGTCTGGAGAGGGGGAGGGAAGGAAGGATAGAGGGAGGGAGTCTCCTCCAAAGGACGTGAGGCCAGTATTATGCCAAGAGATAAAAATGTAAGTACGTTATTAAAGTCACGTAAAAGTAACTCCAATAAACAGATGTAGTCGGCAGAATTATTAACATGGCTAAAATGATTTTGTGGAAGAGGGATTTATAATTGTCAATGTTTTGGTCAGCACCCATTAATAACGACTGCCATTGTGATAAATGGTTCTTGGAGAAAGCGTCAATATGTTCAATTAAGTATCGGTACCCGCTTAATCCTGTACAGGGTCGCGGGGAGCTGGAGCCTATCCCGGAAGACAGTGCGCAAAGCGGGGAAATACCCAGCATGTGACGCTAGTACATCGCAGGGCACACTTTCAGGGCAATTTACTCAGCAGGACAATTAATCCAGACAGCAGCTGTTTTTTGGACGCTGGGAAGAAACCGGAGTACACGAGGAAAACCCACGCGGGCACGGGGAAAACACGCAAACTCCACACAGACACCCGAGCCGGGACCCGA
>JAZEWT010000013.1:529628-540522 GCA_036362905.1 Mordacia mordax
GATGTGACAGCCCCTCCCTCCATGAATGCCCCCCCCCCCCACTTTAACATAGCCACGCCCACCCAATCTCCAGACCTCTGACACACAGTGATCTCTTTCTGATATTGGTCCTGCCCCTTGCTCACAGGCCTTGCCCACTACTCATCTGTTGCCACCTGTCCTGTTTTTCCCGGATCATCCTCCTCTTTTAGGCGGCTCTTCCGAGAAATATGCGCGCGTGACGGATCAAATCGTTCTTTAAAGTTTGGGTTTTTTCCAGTTGCACGTCTCTCTCCGATTCTATGTACCCCCACGATACGATCCATTATTTTGTGTGCCTGTGTGGTGGCAATCCTGCTCAGCTTGTACCACTGTGTACCCTGCAACACAACGCAAGTATCGGGACGGATACATCTAACACAGAGTGCCAATTAAAAAAAAAATGCTCACAAATCATTTTCGGGCGAGGAACACCGAGGCAGCCTGAGAACGCCAGGATTCAGGAAGGCTGCCACAACCGCATAAGCCAGGGTGCTCGGCTCGGGAAAACCTCTCCCGCAGACACACACACACACAAAAAAACCCATTGCCGCAGCCTTGCGGCGGAATGGCGCAAGACAGTGCGCTAATGAACGGTAAATAAAATCTATCACACGGCGCCACGAGTGCTTCGGCTCGGAATACGACGAGAAAATAAAAAATATATATAATAAAAACGAGCGGACGCGCAGTCCGGCATGCTAATGCACGGCGAGCCCACTTCCCTCGCGCCGCTAATCGCGCATTGCTCATGCACGCCGCGTCTGCAACGCTGTTTATATATATTTTTTAATACAGCGCAATTTTCGGGGGGTTTTTTTGCAATTACGCCGATGAAATTCTTTAATGATCTTTCAAGTTGGACTTTGGCAGCCTTTCGGCATTCGCGTCAATATTCCTTGCTCATCGGGAAGACCTGCCTTTGTTCGGCAAAATTCCACCGTGGAAAATTAGAATTTCGATGACGTACGATCCGTCTCTTTTTTTTTAAGTGAGAGGAAATGTTTCCGTCCTTTCACCGAAATGCGTGTGCATCGTGGAATGATGTTCGATGCTGCATTTATACGGTGTTACTTTTTATAAATCACCGCAAATGCCCTTGTGTGCGCGTGTGTGGCAGGCAACGTGGCAGCGTGGGCGCGATAGAGCTGCCTGCAAGCGCTGTATTATCATTCACCGCACTTAAGAAAATTATGGCGCTGTTTAAATCGGGACGGCTGCGGCTCAGAAGTTTATCTTTTATGCCTTCGACACAACAACATGTCAATCAAATGCCTTCCCCGTCCATCGATCGATTAATCCGCTAAAACACCAAATATCAAATCTTCTTCAGTGTGGATGATGCCATGCGTTATTTGTACAAAAAAGGATTGTTGAAGATAAGGAACAGAATGAAAATGTGTCGCACCTCTGATAGCACTCGCCTGAGAAAGCAATTGCAGGGCTGCACCTTTACATCAAATGTACCTGGCTATATTGAATGTGGCTTGGCCAACATGTTCTACCACTGTCTGCGTTGGTGACGCAGACCAGCACCCGGCACACCGCATTAAGCACGTCGCTTGCAATGGCTACGGAAACTTTCCTGCTCTCGTCTCCCAGCGTCGCAGAGAACATTCAGTAAGAATGCAAACCCCGAGGACACGCAAGTCATTATATCACGAAACAGCACCTTGCATGCACAGTGCTCCAGGATAGCGTGGGCGTTACAGCCCTTGAGTGGAGCTGCCGGCACCCGCACATTGAGTGTGAATTCAAACCCCATCCACACAAAAGTCGACTGCACTCTCAATCATCGGCCCCATTATTGGGTCCTTTCTCGCTAAGCAGGTTTGTACCATGCGCGTCACTTGCCACAGCCAACGTTCTTTGGACAGACCGGGCCCTGTCATAGGAATGTGTACAGCAGTATGTCGACTTGACGGATGAATCGGCGGGAAAGCGTGTCGGGAATTGAATTAAATCCGGATGTGTACGTGACTATCTTATTTACAGAGTGATGAGCGTATCTAATAACAACCTGTATATGGCAGAATACAACACTTAGCCAACAGCTGCAAGAGAGCACTGTTTGGAAGAGACATTGCAGCCACATTAACAAAGGGGGGGATCTGTGAAGAGCTGGAGTAATTCTCACCTCGCATCGGAGGACTTAAGGTCAGTGATGAAACGTGAGGAATGCCGATGAGAAGACGCAAGTGAATAATAGTCTCAGCTTTCCATGGAATTCGATGACATCCTCGGCAGAAGATTTGAACGAAGGACACGAGTATTGGAGGCTCAATGCGGCTCTCTTGTTGACAAAGGCAAAATAAATTGCTCGTGCGCAATTGGCCATCGAGACATAGGAGCTCACCTCGTATTTACAACCTTGAGCCATTGTTCGAAATTCTACATTGCTATGGCAAGGGTAAGTATCTCCAATATTGAGATGCCCGTGCAAGTGGGTAGGCATTTTAACGACCCTGTATGAGACCACGGTGTATAAGTGATGCTAACAGGTTGTAGTGTAGTAAAGGGAAACGTTACTGCACAGCGATGTGCTCTCATGATCTCTCTTTCGGGATAACCGTGTCGAGCGTTCCTCACTCTTGAGAGCAATTCGCGCGCATAGAGCCGTTTCATTACAGTGCAGCGTGTTTACAGTGCACAGTCTTAACCCCGGTGCAACCAACGCAGGAGGTTAGAGTTTGAAATGTACTTTAAAACTCGTCATTTAAGGAAGGCGAGGAGCATTTGGATGGAAGCATGGAAGTACCCTACAATACAACTGAATTTCCGCGCTGCACTCCGCATCCTAGAACATGGCCACGCAGAAGCCCATGACGCCTGTTCAGCACAGCTGTCAGCCTATATGATGTTCCTCATGACTGAGTCTTGCTCATGAGGAACATCATTTGACAGCAGCATATGTGGACTACTGCGCCACTATCCCACTCCAAGCACAGCATTATTGAAACAAGACACATCATCATCATCTAATAATCAAGAGGCATTTGCAATGTTTGTCCACATTGCTATTGAATGTTGTTTTTTCGCTCCAGCTGATTGCTCTACGACTAAACAGAAACGCGGTTAATCACGCTCGACTTGTTCCAAATGTTGACGGTTATGTCGTTGTTGTTGGCATGCCGTTCTCTCCGCAGCTCTGTGCAGCGCTTTGTGACCCTCGGGTGAAAAGCGCTCTATAAATGCAAAGATAATTATTATGTGCATCCTACCAATCTTTAGTTTTAGTAGTGGGACGTAGTTCGGTGATCTGGAACTGCTGCTCCATAATATCATTTCTCCAAAGTGAGTACGGTAATTAATAATAACTTAATAATTTATTTCATTGATCAAGCAGCGCCTTTTCACACAGACGCCCTACAGCGCTGAAGTAAAGAGAGGTGGGGTGGCGGCATACATCACGATGGTATCGGGGCAATTAATCAACGAGTGGGTTTTTTGTTTTAGTTGTGGGATGAAAGCGTTGAAACCCCGTGAAAGCCCACGCAGAAGAGGGGGATAATACAAAACGTACGGATGTAGCTTATTCATGGCTCGATGTATGAGACTTGCTCGCCATAGTTGTTCTTTCGGGCTAGCTATGTTGAGTGTTCCTCTGCTCTCCTTCGTGATAGGAACACTCAACACAGCTCGCCCGAGATAGCAGCAATGCAGAGCAATTCTCGAGCACACAAGCTCCACACGAAACGGCGCCTGAGACCGGAATCGAACCACCTCGGTCAGGGGCCTTCTTTCTATGCGGCACAGATGTTACCACTGCATAGACATCCTGCCGCCTCGATATTGTGGGCTCCACTACATCAGCCGTCCTCTGTGGGCCTGGATTCGGCTTTCTTAGCCCCGGGGAACTCCAGTGGAACCCTGCTCGCTCTCCTTGTGTCAGGAGCTCGTCATGCAGCAGTATAATGGCATGGGGTTGTGCTAATTAACGTGATTTCCCTGCAGCCACGCAAAGAAGCAGTAATGGAGCTGTGCTGAGCTCACTGTGCTATGAACCATACGACCTGTGCTCCATTTCTGCCCACGGCTGACATCACGGCGAGTAATATCCGAAATGTTCATTGACGCTTTCCCCAATCGCTCTTTACGAACCCAGGCTGACCACCGCGGTGAAGTAAACACCCCACGTGAGCAGGGATGGAATTGGACACAAATTCACCGTGGGAACGCACCCGGGTCTGCAATCTCCTTTAAACTGGGGCTCTGGGAGGTCCTATCCCAGAAAATGTGGCGCTCATGGAAACGAATTTCCTGCAATTCTGTGACTTATGAAATGTAAACTAACTGTGCGAATTTAAGACCATATGTCTATAATGTGGCAGTCGGGGTGTCATTCCACATGATTTTGGTGCTCCGATTTGCGGGTCGTATAACGTGTCAACTCTGCAGAGAATGGCGCCAATTAGTCGTATGCTGTTCTCTCGGCTCGGAGCTCATCGCACCCTCGCCATTTAGTCGTCAGCACAGACCGGTGCTTGGTGGCTGAAGACCACCGTGGAGGGCAAGGAGAGCCCAATGGTCTCCATCCGGGATTTTCAGTCTGGGAACAGCATTCCCGGCCAATTCCAACCCTGCCTATGACCGAGAGCACACGCATTGTGGAGACCTTCATCCAGCAGTGGAGTGACACCGAATCACCGTTCATTAATGCTGCAGTGACCTGTGCGACGAATTACCAAACGCATAATTAACTCTGCACTTAGTTGCATTCTAACAAAATACAGCCAATCCACTTAACCACAGATGGAGGATCTTGCATGGGTTTTTTTTCTTCAAAAAAACCCCATCCATCTGTCTCGAGGCCATCTTTAATGCCCACGGTGTTTATTTTAGATTACGTGCACCCTGGCAGAGCCTGGCTGACCCAGCCAGCTGCGTCGACCCTTCTGGAAGATGGCTTTGATTCTAATCTGAACCGAGGCGCCGCGTGTAATTCTCGTGCGTTAACGATTCGAGGGTGACTCTGAGACGCGATAGCGCCGCGCGCACACGGAGCCTCCGAGCCAATCGGTAGATGTGGGAGGGGGGTTGGTGAGGAGATGCGTGCCGCTATCCCAGAAGCTCGATCCTTGGCTCCCTGGTGGGAGAGATGGCACCGATCAATTGTCGAGGCCGATGAAGTGTGGCAACGTTGGTATACGGGCTGGGTTCAGGGCATGAAAGAGGTGCCCCAACCTCATAACCCCCCCCTTACCTCTTCACGGTTCATAGTCGGGCAGCACGGTGGCCCAGTGCGTAGCGCTGTCGCCTCAGAGCAAGAAGTTACCTGGGTTCGAATCTCGGCTCGGGTGCCTTTCTGTGAGGAGTTTGCATGCTCTCACCGTGTCCGCGTGGGTTTTCACCAGGCATTCCGGTTTCCTCCCACAGTCCAAAAAATATGCTCCTCCATAGGTTAATTGGCTTGCAGATTAAATTGCCCGCAGTGCCCGGTGATGGACTGGTGTCCCATCGTGGGTGTATCCCTGCCTTGCACCCTGTGTCTGCCGGGATAGGCTCTGTCTCACCGCGACCCTGTACAGGACTAAGCGAGCTCTGACAATGAGATGAGAGCTGAGACCACTGGACCTCTGCATCCTGGGGCCACCCAGTGCAGCTGCACAATCCATTGCTGCGCGAATACTCACAGATAATAATAATAATTGCACTTCTAGAGCACTTTTCACCCGATGGTCACAAAGTGCTACACAGAGCTGTGTAGTTGAGGTATTTATTATTGGCTGGGGCTGGGTAGAGGTACGGTGGGCTTCGGTATTGTCTGAGAAAAACTGAATCAACTGATCCACCTGTACTTTATTAATGAAGCGAGGTGAGCGTGAGTGACTGGTAGGATGAAGGAGCTGATTAATGGTCGAGAAGAGGATCTTGGGCTTGTCCCAGGTATCAGCCTGGATGCTGGAAAAGTGGTTGGTACAGGCACAATCATGTGCCTTCTGGTAGCGATTGCTCTGGTCCTTAAAATATTGAGCGTGAACGGTGAGGCGAGATTTCCTCTAAGTCCGTACGACCCTGCGTGCATACGCCTTGAGGTCCTGGAGTTCAGCAGTATACCAGCAGGATGGTTTTCCGCCTTAAACCGTGTGATTTTAATGTTGTCAAACCATCCATCATACTTGATAACAATCTAGTGAATAATACTGCAGATACTCATATATGCATTGAGCGGATCAATCGCTCAGTCAAACAATTAGTGTTTTATTTACACATCGAGGCAAGCGCATCTCTTCCACGAGAGAAACGATGCTTGTAAAGAGACCAGTGTACCATCGTAGAGATGCAGGTGATAGATTGATGAGTAGCATTACGGGGGTACCTTGTCCAGCACTGCGAATGCGTTACTGGTAGATGAACCGCCCTATAGCAGGACATTTTAATTTGGCTACTAATGCTACGTGCAATTTACAAATCTACAGGGAAGTGAACGCTCTAATTGGGATAAACCTCGTCCTCAACGCGAGACCGTGCTTGCGTGTTCTCGCGCTGGAATGAGCCTCCAGGACATAGAGCTTTTTAACGAAACAGCGTTATTCGGAGCAGCGCTATAAGAGGTACTCCTGTACTTCTCTTTAGGCGAGCCCTATGTTTACACGTTAGGCCATACCACTTAGATTGTATCTACGCAGTCTCTCAAGTTTCTTGATTTGAATTCATCTGCGCAGAGATATGAGCATCAGCCCTTTGCATGTGTAGCCTTCTTTCTCTCCCACGTTTTCCGGTTTGAGACATTTCGGAACCCTTAACGCGGTCATGTAGATCCTCTCATCAATCCACTGCTAGATGAGGGCTGCATCCACACTGTGTGTGTGGCACAGGCGCTTGCATGCACAGTGTGGATGTAGCCCCTCTTTCCGCAGTGGATTGTTCAAAGGCTCCACATGAACGCGTTAAGTTTTCTGAAATGTCCGTGTGAAGTTGTGGAACTGCCCGCCGTGAAAAATCAGATCTGAGAGGGTCCTCTCCACCACTTGCTTTAGGTCCCCCGACCAACCGACTCCGTATATTACACAACCCCATGCTCATTGCTCAGCATCCCATCGACTCCCGTGAACATTGAGTCGTAGTTAACGCTCGCATTTTATGGCGTCACCTGGTGGCTATTAAGCGCTTAAATCAATTGGCAGGGCGACAAAGCACAAGTTCTGTGCAATAGCGGCGTCCGTGGCAGGCGCGCCCGATGTCTGATCATGACCGCGTGTAAAAGTTTATCGCCCGTGGCTCTAAACAAGGCAGCGGTTATAAGCATTGGCTGGCCCCGTCCAACGACTCGTTCCTTAAAATAACAATATTAATGGACTGCTTGCGTATATCGGGGACTGTGCGGTGGCGCAGTGAGTAGGTAGCGCTGTCGCCTCACAGCAAAAAGGGTCCGGGTTCGGTTCCCAGCTCGGATGCCTTTCTGTGTACAGTTTGCGTGTTCTCTCCCCGTGTCCGCGTGGATTTTCACCGAGTACCGTCCAAAGACACGCGGCTCCATAGGTGAATTGGCCGACTGAGTAAATTCCCCCCAGTGCCCTGCGATGTACTGGCGTCATAGCTTGGGTACAGCTCTGCTTTGCACCCTCTGCAGGGATAGGCTCTGGTACCCCGCCATCCAGTAGAGAATTGATCAGGTAATAATAATAATAATGAAGATGATGATGGTGATGTATAATAGCGACTTTCAGCCGAGGTATGAAATCTCTGCGGGTTCTGTCGCGGTTCGCAACCTGAAGGCCCACTTGGTACAGTTGGATGATGGCTCTCTGCCCACATGCGTCTGCTCGCGAACTTGTATTCCTTCCTTGTTTGTTGAAGATTATATTTTTAATCGCTTATTTTCCGTCCTATAATTGAATGCTAATATTTGACTTTGCGTTGAAGTGTCCTGATGTTGTTGCTGACACGCTGCTCGCTCCTAAGCTCAGATGTGTCACAAAAAAAACCCTAAAACCACATTATTGGTGCTTTTTTGCCGTTCTCATGTCGTTGTTGTTGGCGTGCCGTGCTCTGTGCAGCGCTTTGTGACCCTCGGGTGAAAAGCGCTCTAGGAATACAATTATTATTATCATCAAATAATAATAGATGCTCGCAATTATCCAGTTGAGAACAGCGGCTATATAATATGTTATCAGTCGATTGATTAATGAGCAATTTTTTTTACTGTGGGAAGGAACCATGGAACCCGGAGGAAACCCACGCAGACTAGGGGGAAAGAACCCACAAACTCACTGAAGAAAATTCGCCCGAGGGGGAAATCGAACTGCCTCGGGTAGAACATTTCTGAGCAAGTGACGTAACCACTCCATGGACAGCCTTCTCGACCCGAGTTTAATTCGCGATGCCGGTAATGACTTTTACATAATAATAATAATAATTGCACTTCGAGAGCGCTTTTCACCCGAGGGTCGCAAAGCGCTGCACAGAGCTGTGGAGAGACGGGCATGCCAGCAACGACAACAACATCAGAACAGTTCAATGTACAGTCAAATAATGGCTGTAATTTAGAGAAGGGCGTTAAACAAGCTATAAAAATAATTGTTAAACAAACGATGGAAGGAATAAGTGTTGCCCAGCTCATTTACTCCGTCTTCTGGCACTGGCGTCGCCACGACCGTGCATGTGCATGCATGGTCCTTCACTGAAGTCCATTGTTTGTGTTGGATCAAGAGGCAGAACAAGCGTGCAGGGTGGCGCAACGCCAGCTCAGTGATGGGAATCTGTGTCTCCGTGGCGCAGGGCTTGATTACGAATCGCTTGGTGCGGTGAGCCAATGCTACAGATTTGCCTTTTCGGGCTCGACAGGAATACTTCACCGATCTCAATTCGTCGGATGCTGTCCGCTGCTTCCGAGACGGCGGTCTGCGTTGGAAACAATGGAAGTAATATTGTTTAACTTTAGTCTGTTTATTGCCGCCATTACATACTTGCACTCCTCTGTTTAATTGCGCTAATAATATATAGGTTGTTATGAGAGATGGTCATTACTGTGTATATAACATCGTGGTATAAACATCCGTATTTAACGGACTTCTGTACACGCTTTCCCCTGTTAGTCCGTTAAACTGAGGTCGTGCTGTAGTTTCAATTCCGATTTCCTTACATGGTGTCCTACATAACAGAACCGTGGGGATGATTGTTCTGAAGTTACAGCTGACATCTTAGGGTTAATTTTTTCGACAGAATAACAAATGTGTTATAATAATGACGGTTGGCAAGATATCGAACAAATTAGATGAATGTAAAGTGTCAACCCTTTCCATTCTTTGTTTTTCTTTGTTCACCATGGCTCAATTTATCTGGGACACCCTCTATACATACAGAGAGACGATGTAATGCTCTCCTTGTATCTCTCGGTTGAGTCTTTGCTACGGCAATTTGCACTTAGAATGAATGGGATGATAATGGAATTGATTATATTTCCCACACCCAATAAAATTGTATTTATGACGTAAGGATGGGCGCGGCGTGTATAAGTATCCCATAGATATAAATAACCCGACAGAATATCGGTTACATATCGAATTCCACGTATCCTTTTAATGCCTTTAACTTGGAGGATAATAATAATAATAATTATGAGTAGTGGGAAAAGATGTGCAATTGGAAACGCTCATGTTTGGAAGAAGTGTGTATGTGTGTCATTGTTGGTCTCGATGGTAGTCTTGTTATGGTATTTTAGAAAAACAGATTGTCCATTAAAGTACAGCCACTTGCCTCGTTATGAGCATCTGCCAAGGGTTTGGCAGAGCTCTCTAACAAGGGATAGAAACTTCACACGCATTCAGTGTTTGCTGGATATAAAAGACAAAAATCTCCTGTATATACTTAAGAGCGTTGGCACAAAGTGCTATTAGCGAGCATCTGTGTACCATGTCGGCCGTCGTGGGGGGTCGTGGGGGCTTGGTGGGCAGCAACCACGCTTTTGCTTCCACAGATGGCGATGTTTACACATCGCCCAGTCAATCTGGGGGGGGGGGGGAGACCCAGGGCCGGTTCACATGATCGTCACTGGTGTTGGCTCTGAGTGGCAGTCGAACGAACTCCGCTAGCCGGGTTCTTAGCGGTGTACTCTGAGAACCCTGCTGCTGAAGAAGCGAGTAGTGAGCGCGCTGTGTAATGAACCCAATACCATGAATTTGAGTCCTGACACGCATGGCACTCGCATCGGAATTGCCGAGTCCTGAAGCCTCAGGAGTGGTGGCTATTTACGATGTAGCAACCTGGCTTCTGAGCTTAAATGTGACCCATAGAAAGCAATACCGCGCCTTAAATTTGTGATTACATTAGCCGATATTATCCCTTCTTATGCATGGGCTTTCTCCAGGTACTCCACGTTTGTTCCACGTGCAAATATTACTTGCAAAGGAACTGGACGAACATCCCGGTAATGCTTTGTTGGATAATCCAATTACGCTATTATTACAATAATAGAATGACTCTCTCTACTGAAGAACACATACATTTTGTTCATTTTGTTGATCGATTTACAATGTGTTTACTGTTTACTTACTTAATGGTTTTACCCTAAAGCTATTAGTGTAAGGCCACCAAAGCGATGCTTGAGTAAACATATACAGTGTGGCCCATATGTATTGCGATCCCCATTTAATTCTCTAAAATTATATTTCTGTATACGGATGGCTCTGCAACGTAATGTCAGCAACATAAATATGGCATGGAAAATGAATGAATATGAAATCAATTAGGGTTATTTAAAGGAGATGTTAATGAACAAAGGGGGAGAATGTTGGTGGCTGATTAAACGTAGTCACAACACATCTGGAGAAGCCCTGTACTCATGCACACAGGCGGGTTGTCTCGAGCATCGAGGTGGAGCGAGAGGACGGTCAATCAGAGCCCTCCGTGGCTCCACCTGGACGGGTCGCTTCAC
>JAZEWT010000013.1:549789-563409 GCA_036362905.1 Mordacia mordax
TATCGAGCGCGCACCGGCAAAACAGCCTTCTGGCTGGGCTGGAGGGAGGGGGTGGGGGTG
Source organism: Mordacia mordax (assembly GCA_036362905.1). Lineage (NCBI taxonomy): Eukaryota > Metazoa > Chordata > Hyperoartia > Petromyzontiformes > Petromyzontidae > Mordacia > Mordacia mordax. Next base: position 549,850 of record JAZEWT010000013.1, read on the forward strand.
AGGGAGGGGGGCACCCTGGGGTGGCGGTGGGGATTCTGCGAGTCGGGGAGTTCTCCGTTCCATTCACCGGGACCCTCGTGGACGCCACTCTCCATCACTGATGATGATGATGGGGTTGCTGTGGTCCTCCTCTAATTCTCGTTACCCCGCCCGCCAGGACTTGGCAGCGACTCTCGTCGCTATCGTTCTGCCTCTTTCTGTGGGGAGCGAGAAGGGAAGCTTTGGTCCGCCCGTGGGAATCGCCGAACCACAGCACTGAATGGCGCAGTTTATCGCACCATTGCTCATGGACGAGACACCTAGGCGTAGGAAACCGCGGCGGGGGGGGGGGGCAGTAGTGAACTCGGCGGTAAGTCGGCGACAACCAACCAGACAGGTCACAAAGCGCTGCACAGAGCTGTGGAGAGAGCGGCATGTCAGCAACAACAACGACATAAGAACAGCAAATCGGCAACAATCACGATTTTTTTGTCATGATGCTGTCAGGAAATCAATTCGTGAGGATTTATTTTTTACTCGTGAGAGAGAACCGGAAAACCCCGAGGAAACCCACGCAGAACAGGGGTAGAATACACAAACTCCACACAGATGGGTGCCCAAGGCGGGGATCGAACCTGCTCGGGCAAGAACCATTTTTTTCCTGTGAGGCCAGAAGCCACCCCGCCGGTGTGGCTTCTGGCCTTCCTTCCTTCCCTCACCTGACTCGTCGTGGCCTGCTGTTGATTACACGTCGCATGCTTCGCGTTGTTTGTGAAATGCTATTGGTCGCTGTGATCTAAACAAGAGTCGCCACGGGGCGACGCGATGTGGCGGTGACCTTTACGCAAACTTGATTAACAGCGACAGCAACACCGCAAGTGTCTTGGCACGCCTGAGGATGCGTCCAGCGTGGGAGGCGGAACGTCGGCACGGAGAGGTCTATCGCTCGCTCTTTCTCCCACTGTGTAGCAGACACTCACTAAGGGGAGTCCCTTCGAAACAGGGGCGGCATGGTGGCCCCGTGGGTAGCGCTGTTGCCTCACAGCAAGAAGATCCCGCATGCAAACGCCACACAGAAAGGCACCCGAGCCGAGATTGAACCCGGGACCTTCTTGCTGTGAGGAGGCGACAGCGCCACCCACTGGGCCACCGTGCCGCCCCTTAAATGTAAACTGTGCTCCCGACTTGTCCGCGTGCGAGTGTGAGCGCTTCGCGAATGCCAACGTAGCGCTAAGACTTTCAGTGGATTGGGATAATTAAGTGCTTCTATTCGTGCTAGGCTGCTTATAACATCACAACGCTCCTAATGATTTCGCACTAATTACAGCTTGTCAGAACAGATTTGCAGCTGCGTATTAGAAATCAATTTTTACTCTTTTAAACCATAAGGCAATTACTTTTTTTTATGCTTTCTGGTGAAAATGTGCACGGGCGGTTTAAAAGTTACTGGGCGGACAAACTTCTTTGTCGAAATGTCTTGGCGCTGAGAGCTAGGTCAGCTGTCAAATCACCTCCGTGTAGCTCCACATCGATTTACACTCACGAGTCATGTGAGGCTTTTCCCCGATATACGGATATTCTATATACAGAGACTCGCTCCTCACAGCAAGAAGGGCCCGGGTTCGAATCTCGGCTCGGGTGCCTTTCTCTGTGGAGTTTGCGAGTTCTCTCCCCGTGTCCGCGTGGGTTTTCGTCGGGCACTCCGGTTTCCTCCCACAGTCCAAAAAAACCATGCTACTGCATAGGTTTATTGGCTTGCAGACTAATTTGCCCGCAGTGCCCGATGATGGACTGGCGTCCCATCGTGGGTATGTCCCTGCCTTGCGCCCTGTGTTTGCCGGGATAGGCTCCGGCTGACAATGAGATGGATTCGAATCACCCCATAAGACAACTGTTGTTGACTGCCACACAGTGGTACTCACTTTTTCGACCGTAGAGGAGATGATGGGCCAAGTCAACGGCGGATAATGATGTTCGCTCATCATCTGACACGCGCTCCCCATAAACTCATTCTGCAGTAAACAAACGCACTCCGTGCTGACAGCTTTACGCTTCGTGCCCGGCGAGTGTGTGAACGTTAATGGCTCAGAACGGCGTTATCCAACTATTGAGCACAAAGGAGACCCATCTGGTCAAGCAAGGCATCGCGTAACAGCGTTAACTCCAAACAGCCAAGGATAACTCGGCACTCATTAAAATAAATTTAACAGTCAAAATATGTCACTGCTTGTTTGGCGCTGGCAATTTTGCATGCGAAACTTAAGCGCGATTGAGTCGCTGTACGCCTGCGATGTGTGTGCGTATTGGCCCCCCTCGGGCAATGACAGGAGACATCGCCGCTTTAGGATGAATGGGATTTGCATGCGAGGATGAGTGTGCGTGTGTGTGCGTGGGGAGATTCGTGTGGCGCGATAGGCCGGGCAACTTCATCGGCTACGTAATGCTGTGTGGAAGCTGCCTGGCCCTGTCGCTCCACACGAAGCTTCGGGTCTTCTCAGCTGCGGTCATGCCCTCTCTTCTCTACGCTTGCGAAACGTGGACCCCCCTGGCGGAACATCTGTGCCGTCTAGAAACTTTCCGGCTGGTCTGCCTACGATCCATCCGGGTTTAACCAGGTTGGCTTGTGTGAGGAGCTCACAAGTTCTCTAAAGATCTGGACAAAGTCCCATTGGTGAGCTTCTCTGGCAGGCGAGGCTGCGGTGGCTGGGTCATGTAGCCCACATGCCCAGCGACCGCATGCCCAAGCGGTTGCTGTTTGGCCGGATAGAGGGGGGGCTAAACGGGCGGGGCACGGGCTAGAGAAAAGATGGAGCGATGTGGCACAGGAGGCCCTGGAGCTGAGTGGACCTGCTGAAGACTGGCACCAGCGGTGTTAAGATCGACCTCTGTGGAGGAGAATCGTGAAGGACGCTACGGGGCAGTTGGGGGCAGTCGCCTTCCAACAACAACGGAGGCGGAGTAGCGATGCTCACAACAATGAGCGGAGCATCGGGCGGCTAAAACACAGCAAGTTATCAGAGTAGGTAGCACAGGTATTGCATCTGCCAGTCATCTAAGTCAGACAGCCTATAACACCTGGGTCTGTCCCGTGACCTTTCGGCGAGCCTTTGACACTTCACGTGGCCTCAGTACATCTGGCCTGGCATAGGCGCCGTGGTGACGTCACCACCACTTAGTGGCGAATGACGGTGGTTTTTATTGTTGTTGTTGTTGTTGTTGGTTGGTGGGGAGCGCTAGTGTAGTGGTTAGCGCCCTGTGTACCAACCCAGCCTTATTGATGTTCTTCATTATCATTGTTGTTTATTATTACAGCAGAATTTACCGAGTGAGCTTGCAGGTTCTAGATGTGGGATTCCTGCAATACAACCAAACGTCCAACCACCTGAGTTCGATTCCCATTCGCGACCAGCACCAGTGACACATTTCGGGACCATTATTGGGCTTTCCAGAGTTCGACTGAGTCCCAAATAAATCCCTGGTGCATCACCGCTCGGAAGACAATAATAGCCGGGCGTGGTTCCGTCTACCTTCCCCCTCGTGTGCCATGCCGACCTTCATAGTTGCTCTCTAGCAAACACTTGACCTTACAGTCTGCAATGGGCGTTTGTAACATCTGTGTCTTGTCGCGTATGGAAAGCAGTGGTGCGGTGGTTCGCGCGCTGCACTGCAAAGCTGGCCACCCGAGTTCGATTCCCACCCGCGACCAGGAACAATGGCAAATATTTAAAGCCCGTCCTGTGCATCTCCTGGGGCGACTCAGCCTCAAACGCGTTAGATGTCGCAGTGTGTAAATATCGCCATAATAGTGAGAATCGTGTGGCGTGGTGGCCACCAACACCCTTCGTGTGCCGTGCCGGCCTTCATAGATGCTACTCGCTGACAGTTCTTGCCGCAACAGCCAGTTTTTCCTGAAGCTGGAAGGAGCTGTTCAGCTATACAATAATAATTGCATTTATAGAGCGCTTTTCACCCGAGGGTCACAAAGCGCTTTCTAACATTTGTCCAGCGGGGAGGGGTAAGCAAGTTACAACACTTCAGGGCAGCGGGTGCAAGTTAGTCAGGATAAATAAATCTTGGCAGCGGCGTGTCTGCATGAGTTTATTTCACGGACACACGCGTCTATTTGTCGGTGGGTCTGTGTGTTTTTTATAAGCACGCAGGTTTGACACCTGCGTGTGTGTGTGTGTGCGCGATAGTCTAGGCGAGACGGAGAGAGGGGGACAGAGAGAGAGCTCGTGACAGAAAGGATGGCCTCATTTGCATGATAATGGAAGACACTCACTCCATCCAGCCTGTCTGATGTGTGCTGCGCGCAAGTCAATCAGCGAGATGAGTTATACCCCATGAATAAATGTCAGGATGTTGTGGGTCGAAAATAATGAGCTTATTCAAATTTTGTCAGGCGAGGGGTATTTTCATATTAAATTGCCAAACTTGAAATGACACTTCATTTTTTATTTTAATTCTTTCCCATTAGATGAACACAACTGAAACAAAACACGCAGAATCCTGCCACCCCTGCCGTTGCGTTTAATATTTCATATTCAATTTTGACCGTACAAGTGACGTGCGTAGGTTTTATATATTTTTTTGCAGATTTAAATATATATATATATATCTGCGAAAGCAGCATTAACTTACATTCTTATTACCATTCTCTGTGGTCAAACTCATCTTGTATCGTCAAATCTGGGACCTTAAGCGGATTTGAGGCTTAGATAAGTTCTTAACAATAATAATAATATTTGTACGTCTAGAACGCTTTTCACCCGATGATCACAAAGCGCTGCACAGAGCTGTGGACATTGCTTGGGAGGTCACAGGTGCTTTGGCTGTTGGGCTACAGGGAGGGGGTAGCAGAGGGGCAGTGCAGCAACGTGCATTATTGTGCTGTACTTATATGATCCCGTGTCTGTCAAGCCTACCGTCAGCAGACCTTAATGGGCAGCACGTTAACATCAGGTCGAATAATCCGAGAGAAACCAGCACAGAGTGGGGGAGACTCTCATCCAGCAGTGGAATGACAGCGCTCACATTTTAGAAACACTAGAACATGTGTCTGAGACTGGGGCATCACATTCTGAGTCATGCAGTCGGCCGCGGAAGAACTCTTCGAGTCGAGCGTTGAAATTCACATCACGTGTAATTGAGGTGAGCTTCCATCTGTGATTGCTCAGAGAAATCCATGGCTTATGTTTGTTGATTTGCAGGGTGGTCCAGATGTCCTGTGACCCGCATTTAATTCTAGACAACGTCGTGTGCTGCATACCGATGGGTGTGTAATGTACACCATGATGTGTGAACATTATTAATGTGACATTAAGAAAGCGTTGTTTTAAAGCGGGTAAAGGGGAAACAACTGTAAGAGGTCAATGAAATGGAGACGCGAAAAGTCTCCAAATCGCGCTCTCGTCGAATATTGCAGGAATCTGCGCGACTTGCGAATTATATTGAAAGGCTGGAGGAAGCACTGGCGTATTTTATACACATCATGTGCACACAAGGACAGAACATCGCTGGATGAGAAGTGATTTAAACAGCTGAGGGAAGGGGTCCAACACCACCCCCCCCCCCCCCCAATGCCACATAAGATCATTCCACATTGTGCGGTTATGAAAAGTGTGTTGATTGGCTCCTAGCACTCACCGTACATTCATCCTGAATACGACACAAATGATTGAAGAGCTCTGAGGATAGATGGAGAACGTGTGTGAGTGTGTGTGTGCGTGTGTGTGCGTGTGTGTGCGCACCTGCGTTTGTGTGCGTGTGCGTACAGGGTTGTGGGGAGTCATGACAATGTGTATAAACATTGTTACTCGGGAGACAAAGGTGGTCGGGCGTTGTGCTGGTCACCCACCTCGTGTGCCGTGTCGACCTTCATAGGTGCTCGCTAAGGGCACTTGACCGTACAGTTTGTTAAAGCTATACGGGGGATCTTTGTCTTTGTAGAGTCAGTTTTTTTTTTTATCTAAGCTAGAAGCAACTAATGAGCTATTTTGTTATTTCTAACAGTTGTCCAGTGGGGAGAGGGAAGCAAGTTACTACATTTCAAGGGGCCGAGGAGATTTAGTCTGGACAATAAACCTAGGTAGCTTGTCTTTGGCCTGTGGAAGGAAACCGGAGTGCTCTGCGAAACCCAACGTGGGCACAGGGAGAAGGTACGAGCCCATAATTTAGACACCCGATCCGGGAATCGAACCCTCACCCAAGTTCAATTCCGCACCACGGCCAACATCAGCGGTGTCAATGTGAAACGTGTCTGTTACCCTGCCGTGGGCTCACGCAAGCGTTCCCGGCGCTAAGCACACGGGCCCGCTTGGTTTACCCAGCGCTCGAAAATAATAGATGCTCGCCGAGAGCCGCCAATCCGTAACCGCTGGGTCGCGACCCATCAGTGGGCCGCGAGCGCCACCCGGTGGTCCCTGGAGATCAGACCCGAGCGGGCCAAATGGCTCTCGAGGTGTGAAAGATTGAGAAGCTCTGACTTCAAGCACTTGCCCTGAAGGGCTGCGGCAGGCTATATGGGGGACCTTTACCCTTGTGTAGCGTTGTCCGTGCACGAAATCAAATATAACCGGTTTTTTTTTTAAATATGCAAAGTAACAAAAGGTTTTACCCTTTCTGGAAACAATACAAGTGTTAAGATCTTTTGAAAAATACAATTTATAACACGTGGCAGGGTAATTAATTCGATATTGAATGGGGGGAGTAGACCACGCGATCAGCCGGCGCCAACCTACCGTTATCTACCAATTAATTAATTTGTTCATTAATTAATTCGGATTTGTTGTTGTTGTTGTTGTTATGGGAGGAAAACTGAGAACCCGGCGGAAACCTGCGCAGACCAGGGGGAGAACACACAAACTCCGCACAGAAAGCACGGCCCGAGGTGGGAATCGAACCTCCTCGCGCCGCACGTTCTCTCTGGGAGGCACTGATTTGCGAGTGCACGTTCACTGTGCCGCCCGAGAAAGCGCCGCGGCCACTCTGAAGAGCTGAGGAAGAGAAGTCATTTGCGTGATAATGAGAAATGCTCCATGCTGGCGAGGTGGCGTGCGGCCCACGTGGGTCCCGTGCTCCGCACGTCAATCAGCCGCTGGATTTACACGAGCTGTGCGGGAAATGCACCGAGGAACTCTCCTCTCCTCTCCCTATCTCCATCTCGCTCGCTGACTCTCGCGCTCTCGCTCAAAGCGACGGGGAGCGTGAGCGAGGGATCGACACCGGGGCGTGGGCACCTCCACGCCAATGATCCGCAACTGATTCGACGATGTGTCAATGCCATTGCGAGGAGTATACTCGAGGTCGTGTGCCGGGAGCGGGAGTCGTTTCCGCCAGGTCACCGATCTTGACAGACAGAGCCGATTGAAGATAACCGCCGATGCATTGATATAGGTTTCGATGGCACGCTGTGTGACCAATTGCCCTTAACGGCTGCTCTTTTGCGATAGTCGTGTCGAGCCTTCTTCATCCTGCTGAGAAACCTGACGAGCCTCCAGAAGCCGGATGATGCCTTCAACATGGGATTCGAAACGTCGTGAACGAGAGAGGAGGGTCGCTCGCCGTGGATATCCCGAAATAGCAGCTTTTAAGAGCAATTCCCATACATCAAGCCACGAAACCCCACAACAACACGTGCAAGATTATATATGTAGGACATATTTGGCTTGCTCGCTGTAAATCACGGCTGGGATGCCTGCCTGAATAATAAACACATAGATGAACGTGCAGTCCTGACCGTCCCTGAAACATGGAAGGTCTAACGTCGCAAAAGTAGAGCTTGAGGAACGCTCGCCACGGCTCTCCCGAAAGAGCGGCGCGCTCACGTGTGCGCTGCCTGTGTGCGATGCTCGGGATCGACTCTCAGAGTCTCTGAGCCACAACCTCGGTGGTGGGATTCAATGGCACGCGAACCGTCACCGCGCGCGCGAAGCCCGCTCCGAAATCGTAAATCGCGCGCGGCTGTCGAGGAGAAGGAGCGCTCGAGAGCCGCTGCTCTGGTCGCTAAGTGCCTGAGTGAGTGAGTGAGTGCGTGCGCACTCACTCACTCACTCTCACTGGGCTACGAACCCGGCCACCCGAGTTCGAATCCCGCTCACGGCGAACACCAGCGACGATTTTCTGATTCGATCCTGAGCCTCCCCGACGTCGATTCAGCTTCAAATGAGTTCCCTAGTGCAGTGCGTAAACATTGCCACTGGGGAAACAAAGGCGGCCGAGCGTGGTGCTGGTCACCCACCTGCTCGTGTGCTGTGTCGACCTTCGTAGGTGCTGCCTAACTGCACTTGACCCTACAGTCTCTTAAGGCTATATGGGGGATCTTTGTCATGTCTCTGTGTGTGTGTGGGAAGCGGAGGTCAGTGGTCAGCGCTCTGGGCTACAAACCGGGCGACCCGAGTTCGAGTGCACTGACGACCAACACCCAGTGACGATTTTCTGAACCCGTCCTGAGCATCCCCTAGGTCGGCTCAACCTCAAATTAGTAGTCAATGCGGTGTTCAAACATCGCCACTGGGGAGACCAAGTCTGTCGGGTGTCGCACTCGCCCCCGAGTGTGCTGTGCAGGCCTGCATAGGTATTACTCTGTAACACATGACCCGACAGTCTTAAGGCTATAAGGGGGAATATATTTACGCGCAGCCACCAAGCCAATATGTGATCACTCACACCCCCTCCCCCTACACCCCCCCCCCGCCGCCGACAGCATCGACCCCCCGCTGCCTGCAGCTGTGTATGTAGGCTGCGCGGTGGGATCCTGTGCGCTATGAAGCTGCCTGTGAGCTCATCGCATTTCGCGTTACATCCACGCGTGAGATGGGAACAGTGTGCTGCTCCTGAACTCTTTTGGAGGAGCGGTGAAGTTTCCACTCACAGGGGTTACAACCTGCCGCTGCGTTGTACGCCTCGCCTCCACCGTGCAGCGGCGTCGGATGAGAACAGAAGGCAGCAGTGGCAAGGATGTGACTCCACACACGCGCATGGTCATGCTCGGAGGCAGGTGGCGTTGATACGCGACGAGCCTTGCAGATAACTCAGCTTCCCTCCCCCCCCCCGAACGCCTCTATCATTGGAGATCCGTGCACTTTGATTTTGTTAGTTCAGTTCCTTTCCAAAACCGTTCTCTCTCGACAATCGTGTCGAGCGTTCCCCCCATCTCTCTCTCTCTCCTTCGCGAGGATCCACCTCCCACGTTGGAGGAATCTTCAGCAGTGTGACAGCACGTCGCACGCTGCTCTACATATTTGAGAATGTGACGTCTGTGTGGCCATGAGCTTCCAGTGCCGTTGATGTCTCGTGACCACGAGAGTTGTTCGCGGAAGTTCCACGCTTGGCGCTGAGTGCGCTCCGTCCTCCGCTGAGCTGATTTCGGAAGGATGCTTTTGTCTCTGCAGCTTTGTAAGAAGGCGAGATTGCTGAGCATCCCTACTAGACAGACAATCGTGTTTTTCTATAATGATGGGGCACCTTCAACAGCTTGTGAAATGTATATATTGGTATTTGAAAATCTCAACATATTGTTTTTTTGCCATAAAGGGTAAAACCTTTTCTCTGTTTACAATAGCCGTCTTGGTCATTATGTTTCATCCAAGATGTTTGTTTCTCTGTCTGTGTGTGTGCATTTATTCGAGAGTAAATAAGTAAATTTAAATCCAAAATGTCACTAATCTAAGTTATTTCGTTTGATTCGGTCCGGAATAATATTAATAATATCTTGTACATTACAATAAAGCACGTGCCACTTATTGATTCAGGTAGACAGTCGTCTCGTCCAATCTTGTCTCAAGTACGTGGATCACAGTCGACACACATTCTTATTATTATTATCATAACCGCTGCAGCAACTCGAACATTTACCGTCTCGCTGTCGGCTGTTGCGCATACATGGCAGAGGATTACATGAGACCCGTTTGCCACATGAAGCGTGAGAGCAGCGGAGTCAGTCACCCGAGACTCGCAGCTCCACCGTCCAAACGCCGAATGAATAATGAATGAGTTCATGAACGGCGCGCTTGGCGCTCGCAGAGATGAACGCGTCGACCTCGAGTGTGGCGGATGTATTCCTTCACGGGGACGCGTGCCCACGCGTGGCACAGGGTGCGAGGAATGATATTGGGCCCCTCCACCCTTCGCTGTGACATCCACCAGACCTCGGAGGATGGCACAGCTTTGCGCCCTTCAAAGTGCGTTCCACTCGCACGCGAGACTTGTTTTGTTTTTATCGATATAATTAAAATAAATGCACGAGGAACGCAACACTCAATTACATCCATGACCTGAAAACGAAGTGGTGGGTGGGTGGGTGGGTGGGAGGGCAAACGGGAACCATTGTATCTGTCAATTAAACATAACAATAATCAAACACACAAATAGAGCAGCCAATTAAACAGAGCGCGCGAGAAGCTTTTGCATATTGGCTCCGTGAGAGTGTGCGCTTCACACAGCACGATCGACCAGAAGCAATAGCGAATGTAGATTTAGTTAAACAAAAAAACTAGAAATCGATAATCCCGGCGGCAGTTTATCACCCCGACAATGTAAATGACTGACACATATGTGTCGAGGAGACATGGTGGATTTGAGGTTGTGTGTCAGTAATTTTGTTCTTTTCTATCTCTCTCCGCCAAATGTTTGATTGGCGCCGCAGAGACGGCGAACAAAACGGGGGGGGAAAGCAGACTGAATGCCCAGGTTTCGCTGCCAAAATCATAACTCGCCACTTTTAAAATAATCATTCACTTATACAAACATTACTGCCGTGGTGCAGAAATCCTCCACCCCTCCGCCTGCCCCGCCTCTCCACCAGGAACATGATCAAACAATTGTACGCCATCCAATTCGGGTGCAGCTGTTGCGAAATGGGATTGGACGCGCGCTCAGTACCGCGCGACTTGGCTGATATTTTCATCCATCGATGTATGTGTTCGCGGCTCGATGAGAATTGCTGTGTGCAGCCATTCTTCCTTGGGAGCCGTTTCGAGTGTTCCTCCTCTCTCCCTCGCGACCGTTTCGCCCTCCCCCCCCCAACGATGGAGAACTCCCCACGATACCTCTACCGTGGGGGGTCGAAATGTCGTGGGTGAGCGAGAAGGAACACTCGACACGGCCATCCCGGAGCTACAGATATTTGCGTGTGTTTGAGGGTTTGAGAGGAGGATTCCAGGGGAGTGGGGTGAAGGGCAGGGATGGAATTGTGTGGGAACGCACGGGAACACCGTTCCCACAGTGAAAATTCAACGGGAGGGGGGGGGGAGTGGGGCGCGTATTAAGCGTTCACGATCTTCTCAGAAGTCACCAAAAGACAGGACATTCGTTCTCAGAAACTCAACATTTTCTGGTGGCAGACCCCCTCGACTCCCCATTCTTAACGGGAACGTCTGTACTTTAATCGAGAAATAATTTTAGTTTATTGGGTCCACACAAAAATGTTTTTTTTATATATATATACGAAGCTTCCCAGTGATGTTTACTTTCATTCCCACCCCTGGCGCAAAGCTGAACGAAATGTAGCAACGAATAATTTCTGAGCCATTTGTAGTTTTAGATGGATTCGAGGGATTGTAAGACTGTCAGTGAGTTTATAATGAAGCTGGAAGGAAACGTGGGGATGGACAGCAAAGTTACAAAGTCTCAGGACACCGGTGGACATTGAGTCAGGACACGGCAAGTGGGCAGCAGCGGAGTCTTTGGGCTGTGGAAGGAGATCGGAGCCGAACACCCACGCAGAGAACACGCAGACTCCACACAGGCGCCACAGCAGGGGATTGAACCGGGATTATTCTTGCTGCGAGGCGGCAGCGCTCCTCACTGTGTAACATTGCGGTTAGGCTGGGGCTGAGTGGAGGAAATGCGCAGCGTTATTAATTAACTGTAGGTGCTATGTGAATAAATGCTGCTGTCAATTAGTGCGACGCGTCTATGATTTATATGTTTATTTTGTTTTGCTTTTAACCACCATTTGGTCCTTGTTGTTGTTGTTGGGTGTTCTTGTTCCCGGGTGTTCATCCCTCCCCCACCCCTTCCACCCCCCACTTGTTCTTCTTTCCAGCAAAACAATTGCGATCAAAGTAATTGACGACGAAGAGTATGAGAAAAACAAGAACATGTTCATAGAGCTCGGGGAGCCGCAGATGATTGAGATGAGTGAGAAGAAAGGTTGTACCTGCACGGCGCGCCGCTCAGGAACCCCGAGCGTAGCCTTGCCTGACTCCTCCACCTCCTCCTCTTCCTCTAATACCGCTAATTGCCCGTTTCATATATCACGTGGTGAAAGTTAATGAGTTCTCGCCCCCCCCGTCCCGTTTTATGTTTTGTTAAATTCTCGAGTCAAAATAATTACAGTATCAATTTGACTTCTCCAAGGGCGCTAATGGAACTCTATCTTAATGCGCAGTGCGGTGTTCTACCATGTGATATTGTGACGCGCCGATGTGTGTCTAAGCCGTGAAACTCTGGATGTCAGCGATGTTCCCTCATTGACTAATCGCTTGATGGATTTTTGTTTTAGGCGGGGGTGGAATTCCAAAGCGAAGGCAGTCGATCTGTCACAAGTGTTTTTGCTACCACGTCCTCTGCTGGGATAATCCTGCCCGTGTTAATTGTCCTGACTAAATTACCCGGTACCCTCAGATGATGTAACTTGTTTACTCCTCCCCCTCCGGACAACTGTTAAAAATAACTACTTAGCTCAACAGCTCCTTCCAGGGTAAACAAAAGCTGACTGACTGGCTGACTAATCCGTACTAACCAACAAGGCGGAAATGCGCGCTGGTTTGTGTGTGGAGTTGCTGTGTGAGTTGTAATTAACGTGCTGATCGTTTAATAACCCGAGTCACCCCTCACCCTTGCACCCCCCCGCTTGTGTGAAACCTCTTCCCCCCCGCCATCCCACACACCTCTCCCCGCCCTCCCCGCCATCCCACACACCTCTCCCCGCCCTCCCCGCCCCCATATCCCTCTGTATATTCCCACAGAAAGACTATTCACGTTAAGATAACAGACGATGAAGAATACGAGAAACAAGAGAATTTTTTCCTGGTTCTTGGAGAACCCAGGTGGATAGACGAAGGCACGACAGGTTCGGGATCACAACGCTCCCCCATCGACTCTGCCACAGTCGCGCATCGCGCGTCATCATCAGCCCACTACGTCGTTATCGATGTCGTCGTTATTTTCGTGGCTTTTTTTCCCCATTCATGAATTCCTTCACTCATTTATTATCGATTGCCGCTTTTGAGAATTGCTCTGCGTAGCTGTTCCATCGCGACAGCCGTGTATCCCGAAAGAGCAGCGATGGAGAGCATTTCCCATACATCGAGCCGTGACAACCTTTCATCGGGAAATTGCCTCCCTTTTTCTCAAACCCATTGACCGCATCCAAAATGCCCTCTCGATGCGCGCCTGTGCAATAGCGCGCCTGTGCAATAGCGCGCCGTGCAATAGCGCGCCGTGCAATCGTGGCACGGTTTAAAAGCCGACGAGGTCTATTTTGCATTCGTTCTCCTCGCTGTGATTCGTTCACGAGCCGCGTTGTTTCTGCTCCATTTGTGGATCTTCCAGCTCATGCGTTCCCCCCCCCCCCCC
>JAZEWT010000013.1:584117-595399 GCA_036362905.1 Mordacia mordax
ATTATAGCATAGCGCTGTGTGTGTGACTCCTATTTATATGTAGGTACTATGTATGTGTTAAGTCTCTATTATAGCATAGCGCTGTGTGTGTGACTCCTATTTGTATGTAGGTTCTATGTATGTGTTGAGTCCCCTCCACAGAGTTGCTGTATTCCAGGATCAACGGACGACTGTCGGGTTCCACTTGAAAGGGGTTCCATTGTCCTGCTCACACCCCGGAATCACATTAACCCCATCCTGTTCCACCTGTGACTAATCCCCTGGTTTGCATCTCATGAAAGAAGTTCCCAAACACTTGGCGATTCCCCTTTGATGTCCGCATTTCAGAGATCTCTATATCTGTGCACTGCTGACTTCCATGACTGGCCTCCAGGTTTGACTCGTTGCGTCATGTTTGCTTTCCAAAGGTGTTCTTTATGGATAGCCGGGAATGCCTCAGAACGCTTGAGGATGCCTCAAACGTGGGAAGCGAGAGGTCGCGAAGGGGAGAAGAGGGACGCTCGACACGGCTATCACGAAACAGAGCAATTCTGGTGCATCGAATAATGACAAACCTACACGTGTACAACTGCACGTACAATCCACTCACTCCGCTTACCCCCGCGAGATGTCCCGGATTTTTGTGCTTTCGAGGTGGAAACCTTAGTGTTGAACATTCCGCGAAAAAGGGAGGAACGCTCACCACGGCTATCTCGACAGAGCAGCTTTTGAGAGCAATTGTAACGTAAACGATTCTACTCTTAATTTAAATCATATAAACTCTGCTATGATCGAGTAATTATAATACAGCAATACGTTCAGGAGATAAATGCCAATATGGAGATCTGCTAGCCACGAGGGCTTCACGAGATAATGATTGTCATTTAGAGAATCCTCCACAGCTACTCTTTCGGTGCAGCCATGTCGAGTGTTCCACCTGTCTCCTCGCAAGGTTACACCTCCCACAATGGAGGCATCATCAGGCGTTCTGAACGGTTTAGCTGACACGGTTCTCATGTCGGGCCATGACAACTGACATCTCGTCACTTTGAACTAAAGATATATGTATATATTGTATAGCGCTAGGCATGCGTCAGGTCACCGAAAATGTCCTAGCCTTTCGTTGGTTAATCGGCTCGGAGTTGATTGCGTCATCGCCATCTAGCGGTTAGGTTGTGTTTAAGCTGAAAGCAATCGTTGAGCAATGTAGCTCTTTTTAACAGTTGTCCAGCAGGGATGGGTAAGCGAAGTCCCAACATCTCAGGGCACCGGGGGCAATTTCTTGATCACGGCAATTAACCAATTATGGTATTATTAACTATTGCTATTAATCAGACGCCCTTATCCAGCGCGACGTGCATGGTCACACATGTACACGTTTCCAATAAAGAAACACAAAATAAATATGAGTGGATGCTCAACATCGAAAAGTGTTAAAGCATTGTTGTCAGACCTCTAACGAAGGTTTGTCACAATGGTCGCGTGGATGAAGCTTGGCATCTGGTCTCTCGTGGCGGCACGGTGGCCCAGTGGGTAGCGCTGTTGCCTCACAGCAAGAAGGTCCCGGGTTCGAATCTCGGTTCGGGTGCCTTTCTGTGTGGAGTTTGCATGTTCTCTCCTCGTGTCCACGTGGGTTTTCGCCGGGCACTCTGGTTTCCTCCCACAGTCCAAAAAACATGCCGCTGCATAGGTTAATTGGCTTGCAGACTAAATTGCCTGCAGTGCCTGTTGATGGACTGGCGTCTCAACGTGGGAATATCCCTGCCTTGCGCCCTTTGTCTGCCGGGATAGGCTCCGGCTCACCGCGACCCTGTACGGGACTAAGCGGTTTCTGACGATGAGATCTCTAGCGTTGAGCGGAGGTCTGGCCTCGGCCAGATCCACCGCTGATCGGATGCCATAGCAGTGCAAGCCGGTGCGGTTGCGTGCCGGGATGACCTCTGAGCTCCCTCCCGCGACCCGGCCGAGCCCCAAACTAACCCGCGCGCGCGCCGTCGGTGCCACGGAGCAGACACGTTCGCCAGCAAGGTGAGCGCCATCCAGGACCAGTACGCGGACGCCTCCATCGGCAACGTGACGGGCAGCAACGGGGTGAACGTCTTCCTGGGCATCGGCGTTGCGTGGTCCATCGCGGCAATCTACTGGTGGACGCAGAACAAGCCCTTCAGGGTGGACCCGGGCACCCTGGCCTTCTCCGTCACGCTCTTCACGATCTTCGCGTTCATCTGCGTCGGCGTTCTGCTCTTCCGGCGACGGCCGAGCGTGGGCGGCGAGTTGGGAGGCAGCCGCACGGGGAAGATCCTGACGAGCAGCCTCTTCTTCTCGCTCTGGCTCCTCTACATTCTCTTCTCGGGCCTGGAGGCCTACTGTCACATCAGGGCCTTCTGAGATCAGCGCTGTGCCAAGCTGGGCGGCTTGCGGCCTTTCATGGGGCGTGAGTGAGTGCGTGAGATGGATGGGTGGATGGGTTGGCTGGGTGGATGGAGCCACCGGATCGGAGTGAGAGAAGAATGGGGTTGCTGCGGTGATTTGGTTCCATCGAGAGGATTGTTGTCACGATTGCTGTTGTTATTAATGAGCCCTGCTGCAACCAATGAAATGGGGCATCTTTGTCCAGTTTCACCCAACTTGTAGCCTGGAAGCCTGGGCTGCTCCTGTGACGTGGGCTACCGGCGCAGTTGTACCGCCTGCACACCCGATCGCTACGTCAACTGCTATTCCTACTGTTACTGATGTGATTGCTATGATTTCGTTTGGGACTTGGGTCATTGATTTCTTTGTGGGGTAATGTTTAGGGTAAGGGCACAGTGAGCCCGGCTGTTGAACACGGAACGTGAGCGCAAATCTGCATCGTCACGCGAGCAGAGGTTTGTGACCTCTCTTAGCGGACAGACACATCTACACACACGCACAGACACATCTACACACACGCACAGACACATCTACACACACGGACAGACACATCTACACACACGCGGAAACATCCACACACGCGGAAACATCCACACACACGCGGAAACATCCACACACACGTGGAAACATCCACACACACGCCAGATCATCTACACACACGCCAGATCATCTACACACACGCACGAACATCCACACACGCACAAACATCCTCACACACGCACGAACATCCACACACGCACGAATATCCACACACGCGGAAACATCCACACACGCGCACAAACATCCACACACACGCGCACAAACATCCACACACATAACAACTACCAATAACCACTAGGTAGCGTTGACGTCACCACGGCGCCTGTGCCAGGCCCGGTGCACCTTGAGACCACTTGAAGTGTTGAAGCCTCGTTGACACGTGGTCAACGGACAGACCCAGGTGTTATGGGTTGCCTGACTGAGATGATTGGCAGATGCACCACCTGTGCTCCCCACTGTGCCAACTCGCTGTGTTTCAGCCTCTCGGCGCTCCGCTCGTTGTTGTGAGCGTTGCTCTTCCACTCTCCGTTGTTGTTGGAGGGCGACCGCAGCAAACCGCCCTCTAGCGTCCTTTACCACCCTCCTTGACAATGGTCGATCTTGACACGGCCGGTACCAGTCTTCAGCAAGTCCACTCAGCTCCAGGTCCTCCTTTACCACGTTGATCTATTTCTTCTGCAGTCTATGCTGCGCCGCTTTAGCACCCCCTCTATCCGCCCAAACAGACGCAGCGGTGGCTGAGCATGCGGACTACTTAACCCAGCCACTACAGCCTCACCGATAAGAGTGCCCACCTATAGGACCCTGTCCAGATCTTTAGAGAATTTGTAAGCTCCTCACACAATCCAATCTGGTCAAACCCAGGACAAATCATAGGTAGGACAGCCAGCAGATTTCAAATTGGCGGAGATGTTCTGCAGGGGGTGAACCAATTTTCGCAAGCATAGAGAAGAGAGGAAAGGATTTCAGCTTAGAAGACTTGAAGCTTCATGTGGAGTGATAGGCTTGGTAGCTTCCATACAACGTTATGCAGCTGATAAAGAGCTAGCGACACACAGGACTAATTCGGACTGAGCCTTCCACTGCCAAATCGGAGCCGGCCCAAAAGCACATTGCCTGGTATGGAAACGTCTCCCCTCTTCTCACACCTGCCCCATCACTCATGAAGAGCTGAAGTTGTGTAGTGTTTGGTGGCACAAAACACGTAGGCAGGTGCTCGATTTTCGTGGGGCTGATGGTCAGACCCCATCTCTTTGTGGGGTCCCTTAAGTCTCTCCTCAGAGTGCCTGGCAAGGTGATGTTGAATAATGTTTTGCAGGACCTTGTCAGACATGCTGAGGAGCGAGATGCCCCTGATCCGCTCCCTCTTATTATAGAGGGGGACCACGAGGGCATCCTTCCAATCTTACGGAACCCATCCTGTCCTTCATACCGTTGTGTGATGTAATAGAGGGCAGTCTACAGACAGATGCCACCTTCTGTCAGCATTCAGTGTGGGATATCATTGCAGTTCTTTCTCGCCATCGAGTAAGGCGTTTAAGAAATTCAAATGTTTATAATCATCATCTCTCCGCGGTGCTTTTCCAGGTCTTGAGCCCTGGATCGCCTTACGTTTTTCGTCTACAAATGGCTCTGTCAGTCACTTGCAGGGGTTGGCTGCTTTTAATAATATCTGAGGCACCGTAGCCCCAGCAGTCGCCCCCATGTTGCCCCACAGTGTTATCTGAACTGAGGGGGTTCCCCTCCCTCAAGACCTCACAGAAATGCTCAGCAAACATGCAAACTTGTTCCTGGGGGGTCGTACATCGGATCGCCATTTCTTCCTTGAAGGAGGCCCATTGGTGCGGCACTGCAAGTTAATCTTCTGATGGTATTCAAAACGGACTTATAATCATGGGCTATTGAGGTAGACTCCATTTCCCCAGCAGCCCGTGTTCACCACCTCTCCTTGCAGTGTAGCGCAGCTCTCCAAAGCTCCGGACAAAGGCTGCGGTCCGCCTCCTCATTCTCAGGCGTGGGATGTTGTCCACAATGAGGGGGCTTGGTGCTTTCTCTCGGGTAGCTAGAGTCGGGAGAAACCCCGACTGACCCCATCAGTCAGGGTTACTCGTAAGGTCTGGACCGTGTTTCAAGTGCATTTGCATGAGCCACAGCCCTAAACCTGACCCATTTTCACTGGGCATCAGAAGAAAATGGGGACGATGTCAACACCAGCTGCAAACGATGATGAAATTCTCTCATCTGAAACCGCTTAATCCTATATAGGGTCACGGTGAAGCCGGAGCCTATCCCGGAAACACAGGGCGTAAGGCAGGAATACACCCGACGACGGGACGCCGGTCCATCGCCGGGCATTGCGGGACAATTTTTAGTCTCCGAGCCAATCAACCTATCCAGGAGCATGCTTTTGGACTGTGGGAGGAAACCGGAGTACCCGGCGAAAACCCACGCGGACACGGGGAGAGCATGCAAACTCCACACAGAAAGGCACCGGAGCCGAGAGACTCGAACCCGGGACCTTCTTGCTGTGAGGCGTCAGCGCTAACCACTGCGCCACCGCGCCGCCCGATGAAATTCTCGTTTACAGCTTTTATCAGATGCCCGAGGCCAAGCCACTGTTGGTTTGAATGGGGTCTTGGGTAGACGTCCATTACCGCTGTGGAAAAATGGCACACACACACACACACATATCCACAAACACACACACCCACACACCTACGGACACATCCACACACACACACATTCATACAAGCAGAAACGCACATCGGCACACAGATACATCGATCCAGACCGACAGATACATCCACGCACAAAAACAAAATACATGCACACTCATACATACCTGCACCAATCATGGATTGAACAAATTGGGACACTAGCAGTACGGCTGTGTTTACGGTAGTACAATGCTGATTATTTGCTTTGGAACTCTAATCATTGATTGGGTAGACTCACAATCTCTGTTTTTTTAAAACAAAAACAATCATTGTTCTCAAATATTAACGGTTTCTTATGAAATTGTTCACATTTCATAAAAAGGTAAAACACCTCATCATGCGCAGTCGCTAATATTAGCGGCCCGACAGGTTTCGTTCCAGAGTTTTGGTGATGCGTTCGTAAGTCAATACAAATCTCCACGCCCGCTCATCCTCAGGATCCTCTATGAAGTCCCTTTCCACGGACTCACCAATTTCACGAGAGAACTAGTGCGGCGGTGGTAAGAGTCATTTTATCCTACACACATTGGTGCGTAAGCAGAACGCTTGTCGTTTTGTGTCCAGCTCCCAAAACGCGCTGCTCGTGCGATTCACAACTCGTCGGGTATTATCTTGTCCGCGTGTCTTTCTTCCAAGCCCGGCGCCACGATGGGAGAGATACGCAAGGCGTGCAGATCTAGCGGTTTCACTTCACGCGCTCCATTCAAACCAAACGGTGTTCAGCTCCGCAGAATGTGCCTTCCCAAAGTGGGTACAATGTGTCGACCCGCTTCCTTCAGAGGGCAGCAGACAGCGCGGAGATGGAGGAGTCGCGACGGCGGCTCGTATACAGGAGCCAAGTGGAATGTTGAGACACGGTGCAATATTGCGACAGCGTCGGCTCATCCAGCAGTAGACAAATCAAGGCAACGACGATGTGAGTCACCGATTCAGACCAATTGGAGAGGCCCAGACATCACTGGGGAGCGTGTGAACGCTGTTTCAAGCACAGGTGGGTTGGGGCAGGAGGGTCATATCCATAGAGCTCTGTTAAGTGTTGTAATAAGAATAATGAACACGATTTATAACTCGCACATATTCAATGTCCAAGGTATTCGAGAGAGAACGATTCAGAAAACTTAAGGACCCGCGGGGCGGCGGGGGAAGGAAAGTCACACAGTCAACCGGCGCCAACATTTTCCAGACAAAGAGTTCCAAAAATTATGATATAATCGGCCAAGTAATTAACGATTTTTTGTTGTTGTCGGAAGAAACCGGAGAACCTGAAGGAAACTCACGCAGAGCAGAGGGTGAGAACACAAACTCCACACAGAAAGGTGCCCGAGACGGCAATCGAACTGTTTCGGCAGCACATTCCCTCTGTGTGGGCGCGCAGATGTTACCGCTGCGCCACCTTCCATATTGTAATGATGTACGTTTTCACGGCTCGATGCATGATGACTGCTTGGAAAAGCTGCTCTCTCGGGAGCGATCGACGCGGCTGTCCCGAGAGAGCAGCTTCCATATTGTCCGTCGTTTCGCTCCGTGTGACGGGAGCTTCCTCATTTCCTGGAGACTCCTCCGAAATGTGGAGCGAAACGCGGTGCGGCACAACACGTGGCACCACCACCAGATCGGAGCGATGTGTTGATGTAGGTTTCCGCGGCTGGACTTTGAGAACTGCTCTCGATAGCTGCCCGGCGCGCGAGACGAAACGAAGGTAAAGAGGAGCAACGCTCGACACGGCCATCCTAAAAGAGCAGCTCTTGGGAGCAATTGACGATCCTTAGCGAAAAGCCAGAGAGCAGTGGGTGGCAGAGTAACGGCGGAAGTGACGCCTGTGCCTCGGCAAGAAGGGCCTCCAGGCACTTTTTATCTGGTTAATGTGTACGTTCTCTCCCTGTTCTCTGTGGGTTTCCTCCACTCTCTCCCGTTTTACTCCCATTGCTAAAAACACACAACGTTACTGGTGTTCGAATTGCTCTCCAAAGCTGTTCTTTCGGGGTAGCAATGTCGAGTGTTCCTTCTCTCTGCTTCGGGACGCGTTGCCCATCGTGCTGGAGGCATCTTTAGAGGATGCCTCCAACGCGGGAGGTGAAACGTCGCGAAACAGCGAGAGGGAGCCACTCGACACGGCTATCCCGAAATAGCAGCTATGGTAAGCAATTCTGATTCATCGCGCCGTGACGAACCTACATCAGCACGCTGTTGGTGTTGGCCAAACATCCCCAATGAAGCAGCAGGACTCGCTTAAAAAAAAACCCGTTTGAGCATGGTGTCGCTTTCTCGGGTAAGTGAGTAAGTTATGTTTATGGAGGGGGCGGCACGGTGGCCCAGTGGGTAGCGCTGTCGCCTCCTCACAGCAAAAAGATCCCGGGTTCGAATCTCGGCTCCGGTGCCTTTTCTGTGTGGAGTTTGTATGTTCTCTCCTCGTGTCCGCATGGGTTTTCGCCAGGCGCTCCGGTTTCCTCCCACAGTCCAAGAAAACATGCTGCCGCATGGGTTAACTGGGTTTGCAGACTAAATTGCCCGCAGTGCCCGGTGATGGACTGGCGTCCCATCGTGGGTGTATCACTGCCTTGCTCCCTGCGTCTGCCGGGATAGGCTCCGGCTCACCGCGACCCTGTACAGGACTAAGCGGTTTCTGACAATGATATGAGATGTTTATAGAGAGGGTCCACTTGCCTCCATTCCCTCCCACACCCCCCCCAACACAATCCGCACGTTTGTCGACACTTTAAGCAAACCCCTAGCGACCTTCCGTGCGAGAGACGAGCGAACACAACCGCACATTCTTGGAATAGCTCGAGCAGAGGGGAGGTGCAACTCTTGAATTACAGAACAAATAAGAATTCGAGACAGAGCACTCATTACCGAGGGGGCTTAAAACAAAATTGCGAGCCTTGTGTGGGGCTTTTTTTGTGATGAGCAAAACTCGTGACGGAACGGTATTCGGGGAAAAACAAACAAAGCCACAATCAAACGGGAGATGGAGCGGCGAAATCCTGGCAGGTGTGGGAGTGGGATGAGCCTCTGTTTCTCAGCAGTTGAGTTGTGTTTTTTTTTATGTGTGTGTGCGTGTGTTAGAATCAGAGGGACTTCATTCAGCAGTAGAGCAGGAACGGCTGGTGGATCTTACAAAAAAAATAATTGGCACCAAATCTCACGATTTTCTGCGGTCCGGGTTCTATAATCTAAAACCTAAAGCCGTGCTGTCTTTAAGTATCTGCAGTGGTTGTCATTGTACTATCGATTCTACACCGAGGTTGTGTCTGAGCGTTTAAGAAATGTAGTCCACGTACTGTATTCTTCGTTGCTGTATTGTGTGTACGCACCAAAAACTAGACTATACTCGAACGCACCCAAGCTACAAGTGAAGTAAACATTAATATGGTACACGTATTCCTTAACATATATCCACACGATTGCTACAATACCACATTTACTACGAGCAAAATACAGGGGATTAACAAAAATACACGCGCATTGACAGAAGACTTCTCTGGCGAGCAGTGACGTTCTTCCCAATCGCCCTGCTTCTCAGACACTGGGATTTCCAAGTTGTTGTGTTTTTTTTCTAATGGTCGCACGGATTACAGCGGCCGTGCAGAAACCCCGGCTGTAATAAGACTGAACAGAAGCAGCCACCTCTTCTCGTGAAGGCGCGCCAAGCCAGCAGGGGCCACGTTCAGATCCGCGCCGACGCGGCACGCTGTTGCCGCGTTCATCCCGAGGTTATTATTCTTCCTGTTTATTTTGGGAGGATTTACGATCGGCGGAGAAAGAACCCCTGTTGCGGCACAACAACCTCTTAAACACGGTCAACCTCTGTACGCAAGGTGCAACGAACCACAGCCAGCAGCGCGCACTTACGGATGCGACAACAGATGCGCGGTGCTTGTGTCCACAGCGCGGTGCTCCTGTCCGCTGCGCGGTGCTCCTGTCCGACCGTGAGGATGCTCACGATGTACGCGGCGAGTTACGGGGTCGATGGGCATCGCCTCCTGCACCTGTCGCCTGTCCGCCTGTCTCGAGAGCTGTGCGCTCCACCTGCGCGGCTGCGTGTCTGCCGAGGGTCATCAGAAAGGACTGCCATCATTTTCGACGAGGACTGCCATCATTTTCGGCGAGGACTACCGAGGAAATTCGCCGGCTTGGTGTTCTCAGCCATTGCGAGGAAACAAGAAAACGTTGCCACCACTTGTACATACTCTCCCGACATGTCGCAACGCGTGTCCTTGTGTAACGGGATTTGTTACAGCAGGGAAATGTGTTTATTTTTGCGATGACGTACACAGGCTTGGGAAAGGGGATGGCACTTTTGGTTCGACAGTCACTTTAAAAAAAAAAGCGAGGTTCCACTAAACCGTACCCACATACGGATGTATCCAAGGCACAGCCAGAGGCGGCCGCAACGTGGGCAGTTCCCCCATAGGGCCTCACACAACGCAAGGCCCCAGAGCAGGCTCCTGTCGCGAAGGACCAAGCAGACCTAACGCGGCACTCTCTGGGCCTCCAGTTCGCGCAGGCCTCTCGAAGCCTCGCACCGGTGCTGTGGATATCATTCTACCAGGGCTTCATTTATAAATATTTTTTTTCCGGGGCGGGGGGGGGAGACTGTGCTGGTCGACTGGCACAGGTGGCCCACGACTAACAGCCACAGCCATAGCGAGATATATACTGAACGTGGTGTGCCGGGGGGGCGTAAATGTTCTTCTGGGTCGGCGAGCCTGAATTCAGCTCTGAAATGCGCTGATTACCATCACTCTGGTGTCGTGGTGTGGAAGACTGGACCCCGAATGTGTGAGACGGTGGCTGCGTGAGGCTCCTCGACGAAGAGCGATGGTCGGTCGCAACGCTAAGTTTGTGGAACGTTGAGACATAATAAGCTGTCACCCGTGACCTAGCGCGATCCCAGAACAAACTACACTGGTGACAAAAGAAGCCATTGAAATGCCTTGCGGCATCTCCTCTGACACCGATTTGTATGATTGTTTAAAAAATATATATATAGAAAAAAAAAGTTACATTTAAGATGACGCTAGATGGGACGTGTTTTTGTTTTGGATTTCAAGCGATGAACTCTTGTGTTTTCTCTTAATATCCGAATGCCATACACAATGACAATGTAGCTTTTTTTTAGTGTTTGAGAAGCCAGCACTAACATAATGAAACATGAAACCCCGTAGAAATACACGTTTTAAGGGGCGCGGGGTCACCAAAAATCATTGCGAATGAGACAATACGAATCATATTCATGGTTTTCTTTTTGTAGACTCTTTAAGTACGAAATATATGCATTACATTGTTGCGGGTGGCTATATTTAAAATAAAATATTTGCGATACGCGTACATTTATTGTCTCATTCCCAAAGCGTTTTTGACATCGCTGTTGCATACATATATCTGTATACGTTCGATTATACGTGTATGTATACAACTACACACGCATCCATGTATGTATAAACGCTATATTTAGTGACTGTGCACAGGTTAAACGTTTGTACCACTGCGAAGCATAGGCGAGCGTAGGACTTTAATTTGTACATTCTCGCTTGCAGCGGCGGTCAGATATTACCGCGTCGGGTCCATTGATGTTTAACGTCTGGAGCAGCGGCCGGGGGGGGGGCAGGGAGTCTGTCAGCGGCTGTGGCT